>JAOTBB010003823.1:0-28307 GCA_025629985.1 Chamaetylas fuelleborni | reverse complement strand
CCTTAATCATGGCCATTACTGGCACTCAGAGAAATTTGCAGGTGGTTTCAAACTGAGGCAGTGTCACACTATCAAGCTTCAATACAAAAAACTAATAAGTGAAAACCAGGTTGTTTCATAGAATCATGGAATGGTCTGGTTTAGTAGGGACCCTAAAGATCATCCAGCTCCAAGCCCCTGCCATGGGCAGGGAACCTTTCACCAGACCAGGTTTCTCAGAGCTCCATTCAGCCTGGCCTTGAACATTTCCAGGGTTGAGGCAACTTCTCTGGGCAATCTCTTCTAGTGTCTCACCACCCTCACAATAGTGACTTTTTTCCCTAATATCTAATATAAGGGGTTAATTTGTCTAATCCACATTTTTTTGCCTTGAAAATAAGGTCACAGTTTCATTGCACCCAAGTGCAAGCTGCTTTCCAGACAATTTGAGTGGTCATCATGCCCCTGAGTTTCCCTCTCCTTCAAGTACATTCCACAATTACAGCTATTTTTCTGTTCATACTCTGACCTGCTCTGGGCTTGTTAACAGTTATTTTTGGGGCTTTTTAGAGTGCCAAAAGCATGTGAAAGTCCCAAAGAACAAATAATTTAAAAAATGGGAGCAAGCACCATGCCACGAACTCCGCAAGTAGAACAGAATGAACAGCAGGAACAAAATGGAATTCAAGTGTCCACTCTTCCTTATTCAAAATCACAGCTTTGACTCCCTTTGTCACTCTTGTTTGGTTCACTGTCATCATCCCTGCAAGAGTTTGGCAACCAGAATGTGACAGAAAGTGACAGTAATGCAGTCATCCTTTGCTTTTCTTACAGAGGCAGCTGTCAGAAGCGATACCGCATTAAGCCAAAGTACCAGTCGTCATGAAGCTTTTCCAGCATTAAAATTTAAGAATATACCTTTGGAGAGTTTAAAGTAAGTTAGGATTGTCATTTCCTGATAGATACAGAGATAGATGGATAGAGGAATGGATGAATAAGACAGATAACAAGTGTTACAGCATTATGGGAACAGGCCATTCTGAAAACTCAACTTACGCATTCTTGTTGTACAAATTTCAGAAATAATAGGGGTATTGCACAAAATAGCATTCCAGGTACCATTTGCTGACTACATTAATAATATAAGGAGCTCCCTCACCTTAGATAATAGATTAAAAACTCCACCATTCTCTTTTAAATATTGTTACACTATTTCTTGTTCTCTGACACATTTTTTGGGATTTGTTATTTTTTGTCCTGTCCGGGCCAGTTTCTCTTTCATCTATAGTCTGAATCCATAAACATGTCCACTTGTAGAAACACAGGTCTTTTCAAAAGCTAGCCAGTCATAGGACAAGTCCACCCAAAAACAGCAACTAAAATCAATAACATAAGGAAAAATTCAATGGAGGTAAAATAAAATCTAATAAAAAATAAATGCTTCTAGGTGTGAAAAATGTTGTTCCTCGGTTTTTTGTTAGCAGTTAGCAGTGTTTAAGAAAATGCTAACTGAATTTAATTCTAAATAATAATAAAGCTCTAAATAGTAATAATATAGCATTCTAAACCAAACAAACCCTGTCTGCAACTCCACTAACACCACAGCAGAGTCCCAATACTTCCCTAAACACACAAATATGTCTCAGAATAATCTTATTACTTCCAACCACTTAATTAGAATAGAATAGGTGCCACAGCATTATGAATATAGGGGTGAGAAATGTCTGTGCCTGGGTTCCTCCCCTACCCCTGACCTACTAGGTGCTGTAGGGGTGCTCTCCAGGATTTATTCCTGGCAGTTTGAAGATTTTTGATATTTCTGTCCTAAACTCCTGCATGTTTCCCCAAACATAGATATATTTCTTTTCAAAACAGCCCTTGTCATATTAGGGCTTAAAGACCAATAGTAAGGAAGTGGGAAGAGTGGAATATGTAGGAGGGAAGAGGCAGAGTCAAAACTTCCCATATCTAAAAATATTGCATAGGCTGGAGGGACAAACTATTTTCCATGATCCTTACACATGAAACAAGTGTCACTAAGCACAAATTGCAGCAAAAAGGATTTAGATTAGCCACTGGTGAAAAGCTTTCTGGCAACAGGACAAACAGAGACTGCAGGAATTGGAAACTTAAAATGTGGGGCAGCCTAGCAAATCCCCAGCCCAAGTGGGGTGGGCATTGCCAGCTAAGCTGAAGGGGCTCCTGAAGCCCTTCCAGCTTGGTTGTCTCTGAATTTTTTACATTCCTACAGAATCACCTCCACTATAGCAATTTTAGGAGCAATTCATTCTGAAGAACGAAAATACTGTACCCCTGTATAAAAGTTTGGACCTCTGTTTTGAGAGAGGAAAGCAAGACATGCTCATGAATAAAAGGACAGTTTCACACTGAAGAAATACTCTGGTGAGAAAGAATTAGGCATCAATATAAATAAAATTTTTGGTGAGATTAATTTGGAAAGAGTTGGAACTACATTTGAACTACTCAGAAATAATTTCTCATACATACCAATATTCCCTATGAATGGCTCAGCTGACACTTGTAGAAACAGCTATTAGCACAATATAAATAGCACCAATTTATGCATCTTACACAATGCTCTGCATTCCAGCTTCTAGAAATTTCCTACATTTTCTGGATGGCTATCTTTGTTTCTACATACTTTCACTCTGCCTAGTCCTTGAAACCTATTATAGCAATATCCTTTAACAGAGGCAGCACAGAAGCAAAATGCACTTTTAAAAGGAGAAAATACTTCAAGCTATATATCTATATATGGAGTTACCTGAGATGTTTGTCTGTTAAAGAAATTTATTTTGATGGTGGATAACCTACTTCTAAAAGCTCCACCATGTAAGTTCCAAGAGAATTTCCTTTTTTCTAACCTTAGTCTGTTTTATTAAAAGTACAGTTTTGTGCTGTGGTGTACTCTACAGTATCCATGCATATCAGGAAATGGTGACAAGATATAGAGGGACAGCAAGACTATTAAATATCCATCATGCCACTCTGGATCAGGCTTAATGCAATCAGAAACACATGACTACATCAACTTATCTCCTTTGATCAAATGTGATTAAGTAAGTCATTAATTTTCAAGACAAATAAAAAATGCAAGATCATTTTATTATAAATGTAAATGCCTGTCTTCTTAAATGATTTTTCTAAAGGAAGCTCTTCTAATACAGAACTTTGTATACTTCAGAGAACAGTTGTTTTAACATTGGTTTTAATTTTAATGAAACATTATGTATTTGTATGCATGTCTTCTTTCCTTTTTTCTCACACTGCTCATGTTGTCAAGCAAAATTTGTGCATCAGCTTGATCAAGATAATTTCATTATACCATTGTTACCATTATGACTTGGGCAATTAGTAGTTTATAAGAATAAATTTATAGCAATCAGTGATTGAGGCACATTTGCAGTAGTCAGGGTGTAATAAAGCCCAATCAATTTCTTTCATTTAATATGTAGGCTGTGACCCCAGTTTTGATGAGAACTCTTAGCTATTTCATCTTTAAATAAAAAAGAATGTCTGCAAGCAATTATAGTGGTGTGTTAATTGGATATTCCTTTTTATCTTTTATACTACAGAATGCATTGCTAACGAAATCCTTGTTTTCTCTCCCATTCCCTTTCTCTCTTCCTCTCTGTAATGAACTGATATTGACTTGGTGTATTTTGCTAAGACAATGGGCCAGATTTTGATTTTCAGTAGCACTGGTGTAAATCTGGAGTGACTTCTGTAAATTAGATAGAATTACTGGGATATCCATGCACACAAGTGAGACCAAGCCCCACTCCTCTTTCCCCAGCTCGTGTTGCCAGTAACAGAGGAGCTGATCCAGAGCTGAGTGCCTCTGCAAGCTCTGATCAGCCACTGGGTCTGGGCTGAGCTATCCACTGGCATGCAGCACTCAAAGGGATGATTCCTAAGCTTAAAGCACTGGCAAGGCTTGGTCTTAGCCTAAGGTACTTTGCTGCATTAATTCCGTGCTGATTTAAGGTATGTGATGATAGATGAAAGTAATGCACATTGCAGGAAGAAGTGAGAGTCCAACCCAGATTTAATCAGCGTTACACAGCCCAAGCTGTGCATGTTTCATGTTCCATGAAATCACCCATTGACCTGCACAGGTCCATCATTTGGGGAACAAGTTCCTGAACAGCACAAATAGAGTTTGGATAAAAGGTTTTCAGTGCACACATTGGAACAGTTAAGCAAGAATTTCCTTCATATTTATTTGCCCCGTAGCAGTTTTTAAAACACAATGCAAAATATCAGCATTTCCTTATGCTTATATTAGTATTTTAAAGATTCTCCATCACACAAGGAAAATTACTTTTTTTCTTTACTCTCTTCTGGAATATAACTTCTAGTATTTATGCAATAAAACTCTCCAATACTTAAATAAGCCTTGCATTTTTTACTTTAGCAGGGGTATAACTTGGCTTGGAAATATTTTTGTTTTTTACTTATCAATAATTATGCAAGAAATATATTTTACAAGCAAAAAAATTACCATCCCTTCAGTGGTAAATTTTCATGTCCTGTGACACTTCAGGCAAAATTATTTGTGTAAAATTTACATTTGTACCAGAAGACCATCAAAACAATTACAGTCTCACCTGATGCTATTTAGGTGACCTCCGACCTACTCAAATGCTTCACTCCAGTTCTGTGATTTATCAATGCTTGTGATAGTTTGCTACCTGCAAGCTTTATTTCTAATGTAATTCTTATTCAACATTTTTTGAAGCTGAGGCAATGGAATCCTGAACCCTTTAGTTCTTAATCAAGAAAAAATCCCACTGACATTAAAAGGAATAGTACTTGCCTGTAAACTCAGTGAAGACTTAAGGGTTATTCTCTGCTTTATACTTCAAAAAACCCCCAAACATATTTGAACTTATTATGGGGAGAAAGGCTATTGAAACACAGAAATAGAGAGATTATCAAAACCTTAAGGAAAATAATATTAGTAATGTGTCTCAGATAAATAGAGAGACAGCAAAAAAACAGGCAGAAATTCCTGGTCAATATATGTGTGTATATATATATATATACACACACACATTAAAAATATGTATATGTACACATGCATACTCTTTATGACTGGACATTGTGACAAATAATGTTCAGTATAGTTAACTTACTAGTTAATTTTGTTGTGTTTCTTAGTTATTCACAGTCTTAGAAGCATGGAGGAGGAGGACAGAAGGAAAAGATCACTTTTTAATGAAGGCAATGGACACAGCTGAGGAAGAATTTCAGCTCCCAATTTTGACATGGATTTTCCAAGTCTTTTATAAAATTGCTTTTTTGATCCAAGCCTCAGTTTCACGTCTGCAAACGCTTAATGTTTTCCTTGTTCAGAGCCTGTAAATACTTTTTGCAACAACAGCCTTTTAAAATATGGTTAAAAATATAGAGAACTGTAAATACATCCTAATTTTAAATGAAAAAAATAATAATATTTTCAAATTGTATTAGCTTCTTTCTATTTTTCCCATCACCATGATAGATTTCAGGACCAAAGCTTCTGGCTTTAAGATGGGTTTTAATTTCTACCCTTCTTCAATTCACTGTTTAGCATTTCATTTTCATTTCCTTTTTTATATGCCTGCAACCCTTTAATCAATAACACCATTATGTAAGCATTGAGATCCAGACATAACAACAAAACAAAAAATTCAAAGCTTAAAAAATTTGAATTTTTGTCAGTAAGTCTTTTCATATCAGGTCCTCACCAAAGCCATTTTATCACTCCCCCTACTCAGCTGGACAGGGCAGGGAAAATATAGTGAAAGGCTCATGGATTGAGATGGAGACAGGGAAAGATCAATCACCAGTTACTGTCTTGAGCAAAGCAGGCTCCACTTGGGGAAATTAATTTAAACTATTGCCATTTAAATTAGACTATGATAATGAGCAATAAAACCTCATCTTGAAAACACCTACTCTCCACCTCTCCATTCTTCCTGGGCTTAACTTTGCCCCTAGTTTCTCTGCCTCCTTCCCTCACTGCAGCTCAGGGGGATGGAAATTGGGGCTGCAGCAAGTTCAGCCTCTGTCCCTCCTTCCAGGACCTTCCCATGGGGTCCCAGCCTCCTTCAGGCATCCAACTACTCTGCACTGGGGGCCTCCAAGCCTGTCTCTGGCACCTGGAAAATCTTCATCTTCATCTTCTTCATCTTCTTCATCTTCTTCTCCTCCTCCTCTGCAATTGCTGCTGCACAGGAACTCCTTCCCCTTCTAATTTACATCATCTAAAAATCCAGAGGAAGGCACACCTGCACTGATGCCCTCACAGATATCCCAGGGAAAATACACATCAATAAACATGCAAATCTCCCCTGACAAACAGCAGGCTCGTGGGAAAATCGACAAGAAAACAAGAGCAACTTCCCTAACTTCTCAATGTGAAAGAGGCTTATTATTTAAAAATAAATTAAAATCAGGAGCACCAACCAGTTATTCTGTTGATTTTGATAAACTGTAAAATATATTTTTCAACATGAGTCACACTGCTTATTAATTTCGTTTAACTGAAAAGCATCTAAGATATATTTGTTGTGTAAGACTAGACTTGTGAAGTAACTAGTCAAATACCCCAAAGGGTTTACAACAAATGCTTCAGAAGGTGTGCTGACTTTGCAGGTTTTTTGATATCACATTCTGTTACATGGCAATACTGACAATTGAAGAAAAATATTAGTCTCTTTTTCCCTGTGGGTGGAACATTGTGATTTAATCATACAATTTCCTATCACATGCAAAAATAAAAATAAAAAAAAACAATCGAACCTTATGACAACAACTTTGCATCACATATAGAAAAAAAAATACTGGCAGTGAAAAGCTAAAATATTTATTGGTTTTCTACTTAAGATGTTGTTAACTCAGTGGATTATTTCTACAGAAACCAAACAGGACAGAATGAAAATTCCTTGGTTTGAATCAGCATATGGATTTGGAGTTTAAATAATATCTTCTCTTGGTGTTATCCAGTTGCCAGAGTTTATTGATTTGAATGATATTTGTTAGCAAGATGGGGGCAAAAACAGTCTTCTTGTTGTCACAGTTGTTTTGTGCAGCTATTGATGTGATAAAACAATTTCATTTGTGGAATACTGTAAAGCAGCAGCTGCCTAATGGAAAAGAAATACGTTAAGAAATTGCATGCATAAAAGCTTCTAGGTGTTTAAACCTCTGGTCAAATGAGACAATTTATAATGTTAACAAACTTAATTTCAGAACAAGTTGTATCACAATTGGAGCTGTCACCACTCCACAAGTAACTGTCCCTTATGATTCATTATGACCCTCCCTGCTTGACGTGTGGACTGAGTGCAAGCAGAGTGTGGAGAGTGAGCTGGGAGAGGGGAGATAACAGAGATAAATCTAAATTCATTCTGGAAGCAGTCACACTCAATGACATATTCACTGACTTCTTCAACAGCTCATTTGATAATGTTCTTTCTGCACTATTCATTTTTCTGAAAGATGAAAGCTGGCTGAAGATCTCATCTGCTCACTGATGCAGGGAGAAGATTTGAAATTAGCACAAAAATAAAAAAAGGGAGGGGTGGGGTGGTGTGGAAAGCAAGCACTTTCTGATTAACAGTTTCTTGGTCCTGACAGGGAAGGCTAAACACCCTGCCTTTTCAGGTCACCTTTAATTAGATATGCATTATAATTCTACAATATGTCAATGGGCTGACTCTGTCTGGCAGAATTGTGCTTAGAGAAGGGGGAATACATTAATCACAATAATTAATTGCTTGAAGAATGGAGACATTGTTTTCTGTCTCAGCTTGTAACGTGATACATATTTGTATAAATTTTTTATTACTGTTCTACACAAGGCTCAACCCAGAAGGTTAATTGTGTGATTGTAAGAAGAGTGCAAAAAGGGTCAGTAATTCTTGGCCTTTATTAAATTCCTGGTCTGAGTTTCCTTTTTTTATTTTTTTAGGTGAGGAAGTAAGGGGAGGAGGAGACAATGCTAATTGCATTTGCCAGCCAGAATGTTATATAGTTCATTACTGGAAATGAGAATTAAAACACCAGCTAACTGCTTTTCTCCACTGGTACTGAAAATATACTACACCTGCTTCTGCTGATTTGCCCAACTTGTTAATTATCCAGAAAAATCTGGGTCACTATTTTATGACCAAATTAGTTGCCAGCTAAAGATTACAACTGGCTTGCCAACAGGAAATTAAGAAGTGTCATATTAAGTGGGGGCAAAAATAAAAATATGATACTTGTAGGTTATTTTGGGGATTTGTTTTTAGAAAACTCTTTAAAAGAACACTTTGCATTCAATCTCTTTTAATTTTTCTCAGAGAATTTAAAATGCCTGTCAACGTTTCAGAGCTGTCAAGAGAGTTTACCAGTGAGTTCAGAGAAGTTCCTGCTGCTTTGCTTGAGCACTGACAGGCACAATATGTACCTGTAACCACACAGGCACTTACCAGCACTGTTCTATCTACTCTTGAAGGGGGAACACAGAAACAAACTTCTGCAAGCACTGTCCTCCACTCTCTTCCACCTACTTCACTGCAAATATGTGTGTGAACATGCACACTTCTGTGCAGCCATGTCCATTTTGACATTGGGAAAAAAAAATTAAGAAGTGTCAGAGGCACAGAGAGCTACATCCTGACAGATACACAGCTCCCAACTCTTGGATTTGTCAGATACTTGTTTGCTTATCCACCCTTCAGATGGCGTCTTTGCCTGCCCTTACTGCTCATAGGACTCATTCCTTTTCCCTGATCACATTAACAATCTTTCCTGAATTAATTAATCAATCCTTTCTCCATCCTATAACTTATTTTCCAGATTCATAATTTCTTTTTTCAAACACCCATTTTTATCCTATCCACAACAGATTGGGAAAAACAGGAGATGAGGAGGGTGTGTGAAGGGAATTCAGTGAATTATGTGCCTGCATATACCTGGCAAAGCTGCTTCTTATTTAAATCAGGAAAGAGGAAAAACAATATAAACAACAATAATTATATCCACAAATCTTTTTGATGCTTTCTAAATGTGCTAAACTCTCTTGGAAAATAAAAAAAGAACTTTCAAAAATTCTGGTATATTTCAAGTATATTTCAAAACACTTCTCACTAATTCAGCAGTCTATGTTTGTGTTCCTTTTCAAATTTAGATTGTTTTCTCTCTGAAAATATGACAGAAAATTATATAGCATAGTATCTTTAATACTAGTGTTCTTCCTTTATCTGCAAAGCAAAGATCAAATAAATAGCCCTCAGAATAAGCTCAATTAAAAGTAGAAATAAACTGGTACATTAGATCTTTAGATAGAATAAATACACAAGTAAAAAGGAAAACCTTTTGTAAACCTTCTTTTAGAAAAACACCATAAAACCCCAGAATATGACCCACAAAATTCCACCCCTCCAGAAAGACACATATTTATGTACAAAAAGAATAAGAAATGAGAAATTACTTTTCTATTCAAAAAATAAGAAAGTTTTGATTGCGTTCTAGACAAGTCCAAAATTTCATTAAACAGCCATTCTTAGAGAAGGGAGTATGGTTATATTTTTCCCTTCAAAACAAACAGAAATATTGCACAAGCCCAGTACAGACTGGTAGTCAGCAATGGCTCTGTGCAAGATGTAAAGTGAACAGTGAGACTGCCAGTCACTTAGGTCTTTTTTTATTGTAGCAACACATTTCTAGACATATTAAATAAATTTTTCTTTTAACAAATTTCAGGTTTCTATGTTGTCTACCACCTGACATTCTCTCATTTTACACACTAAAGGTGAGCCTTAAATATTGTCAAATGAATTGCTCCTGTTATGCATTCATTTTTGTGGATATAAAGAACTTGCAACACAGTGGAGATTCAGAATCAGGAGTTGGTAGATACTCCAGAAGTCATGGCTTATTCCAAAGGGGATCAGATCACTATGAATATTTTTAATAAATGATTATGAGACTGAACCTGCTTTAGTCCAGTTTCCTGTGTGTTGCCTAGAAGGCTGTGAAAGTTTTTCTGATGTAAGGGAACAGCAAAACAAAACTAAACAAAAATTCTATTGCAGCAGTTATTCATTTCAGAAAGGAAAGCTCTGTAAAAGTGAGGAAAAAGGAAAGTTTGTTAAAAGGAGAAGTGAAAAAGACAATAGTTTTAAGGCTGACAGAAAATCTGTTTATTTAGGCATCATCATCATAGAGGTTTAAGGGAAAAATGGAGATTCATCAAAGTCTAATACCTACAGAAATTTCTGGAATGGTCAAACACAGCAATATAGGAAAGAATGCATGCAAACTACAAGAATTGTTAATAGAATTATTTCAGATTCCTCTCAAACAAAATACCCTTCAAGACCTATACATGAGAAGTGTAATAAGCAGAAGTTAAGAAATATTAGGCTGGAGCAAGAGACTGAAAGCAGCTATTTGTACCAAAATGCAAAAGGAAGGAGCTGGAGAAGTTTCCCCTGAGGAGCCTTTCTTATGAGGAATGCATCAGAGGATTTGTCTGATACTGAAGAGCCAATCAAAGGGAAAATGGGAAAAATCATGAAATGAGCAATAGCAAATTGTCCTAAACAGGCAGAATTCATTCAAGAGGTCTAAAGTAATACAAGTATGAATTTCACATATTTCGGACATTAGCATAAACCAGACCTGATAACAAAGAAATAGAAGGTAATAAAGGTGGAGTAAATTCTCCATAAAAAGTTCCAGGAGATTCTAAGAAGCTCAAGAGCAGTAAATCTGACTTCTACAACAGACATCTTGATGGAAATATAATAAAGAGCAGCACAGGAAAACAAGCAGGTAAATAAGATGCAGTGGACAACAATCCAAACATTTTTGTACATCAAGTCAAGCCTCACAAATCTATTAGTATTTTGAAAGAGTCAATGAATGTATTGCTAGGAATAATTCATAAAATTGATATATACTCTACACCTGAACACCTAACAACCTTCTGGCAAAGGCTCTGTTCTAAAGGTGTTTCTAAAGAGGAAACCAACCAATGGATAGTAAGTATACAAGTATCTACATTTCAGAGCCTGGGAAGGACAGAAATTAATGGCCATTTTACCAATGTACAAGAGTTAACTGTGGAACCTTGTAACAACAACAAAAGAAAACCACAAACACACAAAAAACTAAGTAAAAACACAAAAACAAACCAAAAAAGACAGGGAGAGAAAGAAATAATTGAGCGGAGAGAATTGCATAAGTATCTCACAATATGAATTAATTACTTGATAAAATTTAATTTGATAAATTCAAAGTGATGCAAAGAGTAGATACAAAGAGAAAAAAAAAAAATATCCTTATTATGTCTACCCTGTGATGGATGTTAATTTACCTATAACCTGTCAAGAAATAGATCTGGAAGTCATTACACATCTTGCTATGGTACTTCTATGAAAATGTCAGCTCTACTTAGCAGCAGCTAAAAAGACAAATAGAATATTAGGAATTATTTGGAAAGCATTAAGAACTTAGTAGAGAAAACCTTATTGCTATTAAAGAAATCCATGACATTCATGTAATTGTGGTCACTCCATCTCAAGAAGGATACAGCAGAACTAAACATGATGTAAGAAGGATTATCAGAGATCAAAAATTATTTCCATTTGAAAAAATTAAATGGACTAGCTTGCATGGAAATGGCTCAGAGGGAATACCATAGACATATGGAAGTATGAATGATATGCAGAGGGGAATTGGAAACTATCACTCAATAAGGAAGTGACAAGTATCCCATGGAATTTTCAGCCACAAATTTTAAAGAAACCCAGGTTAACACTTTTTTTTTTTTAATGTAACATGTAATTAAACTGTGAAACTCATCACTGAAAGATATTGAAAAATGAAGTGGTATTGAAAAGCTGTTAGGAAAATTAATGACAGAAGCAATTATTAAAGGGTATCAAACAAAAAGGTACATTCACAAAACTGAGCTGCTCTGCAGATTGCCAGAAGCTGAGGTAAAAAGCAGGGAATTATCACTTTCACTTCCTCTGTCCTTAGAGGCATCTCTGCCAGGAGATCTTCCCTCTTCATATGGATAATGCCAAAATCAGGAAGGAATGGAGAAGGTGGAAGAAAAGTCAGACTTCACACAACCACTGTTTCACTGACACATTTGTTTCCTGAAGCCATGACTGTCCACCAGAAGAGCAAATTACACCAAGACTGAAGTGTTATCTTAGGTATGTCATAAAAAGCCAAGGACTAATAACTGCCCATTAAACTTAATTCTTTATCTTAGCTTGTGTTGGCAAATTATTGATGTAGTAATTAGGGGTAAGACTGTCACATTATGACCTAAGTATATACCCATGAAAATGTGTGGAAGACAAAGCACAAAGAGAAAAAAAGTAGTCATAATTCAAAGTTGCCATATTAGATCCAGATTCTGTTCTAGAAACCCTGTTCCAGTGATTCTGGAATTTACCAGTTACCTGAAGGCACTACAAGTAGAAAAATGGATACAAATATCTTTCCATATACTGAGTTATAAGATTCACAGGTGAAGTGAGCTTGGAAAAAAGGTGGGAGAGCAAAGAAAATAATAACAATGGAACTACTTTATTTAATATAATTTTACTTAAACATTCTTGAAGTAATCTAGGATTCAAGCCATGGTCTTTAAAATGGAATTAAAACTAATTTTCTCCTCTTCCTCTATAAATTCCTATAAAAATGATAAATAGAAATATAAATCTTCATCACATGTGTAAAGCCTTTTCTTCCATGCCTCAGGTAGACTGTATGTTCTTCACTGACTGGAATGCTCAGTTTTATACATATATCAATACGCATTAATGATCTCCAAAGAAGTCTCCTCTCTTTAAAAGAGGAAGGCAAACTTTGAGGTTTGTTCCGTGAGGCACTGAACTATTAGTTTTGTCAGCTACAGCTGATGTGTCAAAAACTGATTCTATTCAAATGAAGAGTCAGCCAAGCTTCATATTTAGCTTGGGCATACAATTATAAATCATAGCAGGAATTCAGGCTAACAAAGAACAATATTTCTTTATTCTCTTCCGGATGATAAGTCATTTGTACAAAACAAAGGGTAAGTAGAAAGTCTGTAATAAACTAAAAAGAGAAAAAAATAAAGGAACAAACGTGAAAGAGAGAAGTATCTGAAAATAATTTCTCCCTGGTGAACTTGTCAGCTCTCAATACTGCACAGCTTCCCCTGGAATTCATGTAAAAATGTTTAGAATAGAAGTTTAAATAATAATGTCTTTAAATAATATTTTCAATGTATAATTTGTATAAAGTTCTTCCATGTTCTTTCACCAGGTAAGAGCTTCAGAACTTTTTTTACCAACATAAAATATTTCACTTCCTTTGAAAGAACAATAGAAATAAAAATCTGACTTACATATTAAGAAAAAATATTTGAGCCACTTCCTGTTAAATTAGAGAGAAGCAAATCTGAGACTGCAATTCTTTTGTTCTTATTTAAGCTTTCCTACACCAAATTCACCAAAATATGCTAGCTTTGCAATATCTTTCAGTCTTTTTTTTTGTTCTGAAGATATTTCTCTCATGATTCTCTCTAAGAGTATGTATACCTTAGAATATGTAGTTGCATTTTTAAATCCTGTGCACATAAAAAAGCAAATCTTTCTTCTTAGTTGAGAGACTTTGAATGAAAAATCCTCATTAATTTGAGTAAATAGGAGATTTTTCATATGTAGTGTTTCTTATTTGTAGCATACCCCAAGTGGTGTTTGTACAGAAGTGAATGAAATATAAAAATCCAGTCTCAGTGCAACAGGCCTTAATTATTAGTCACTTTTGGCCAAGAGTAAAGGAATTGCCAGATAATAAATGATACCAGAAGATAGACAGAGATAGTTCTGCAGTTTTCTGATTCTGTCAGTCAAAACCAAAAATAGCTGTCATACACATTTATTAAGCCATATAGGAAGATTAAGGAAGTAGGAATGAAGTGCGAGAATTGTTTTTTTTTCTATTACAATTTCAGAATTTTGGAAAGAAAAGGCAGGTTTTAAAGATGATATTTCTGCAGTAGGTGCTTTCCCCTATTTCCATACATTTTACCTTTCTAATCTGTGAAATACAAGAGGAAAAAAAAAAAAATCCAATTTCCATGTTGCTCGGTGCTACAGATGCTGCTGCTATGGAAACTACCCTTCATGTGCCAGAAATGAAGACATACAGTTGATGTACAGTTACTGCAATGCAAAGCAGCATTACTTTTTAATTTTTCCATTAAAAGTCCAATATAAATGCCTAAAACATTGCTTCAATGCATTATGCATTCTTCTACTCCTAGTGAACTCCCTAACACTTCTGACTAGAGGATGTTGTAAGAGATTTCCATGGAGCTGTCAGCTCATTGTCTGAGGCATACAAAAGAACATTGTGTAGTGGAAGTTGGAAAACACAAGACTCTATAATAACCTGCTTGTTTATAAAACTGAAATGATGACATTTGTCTAATAACAGCTCTATCTGGAATCTAGAAAAGTAAAGTAAGGAATAATAAATGCTGCTGTTTTGATCAAACAACATCTGGGCTAGTGTGAAGCTCAGGGGTAAAAAGAAAATGACCTCTTCATCCCCTGGCTTATATTTTGAGCTTGGACTTCTCTTTTCCTCTTCTTTAAAGGTCACTGTTCACATATCACCTGTAACTTTCAGCCAATTTCAGTTTTCTCTCTCTAATTCATGCTGCAATAAAATAATGTGGATGAGTGGGCCCTCAGCTATCAGCTGTGCAGACCCTTCTGTGGGAAATGCTTTAATTATTAGCACTGCCCATATTTTACCACTATTTGAACTGTTTAGATTTGAAATAATGTTGCACAGAAACAGAACAAAGACATCTTCCTAAACCATTACCACAACCTACAGTTGTCTCTTCTGAATTTTTCTATTGAATTTTTACACCAAAATTCAAGAGAAACAATAACAAAAAGCAAAAAGTAGTCCAAAGGACCAAAATCTGTCTTATTTATTCAAGAACTGTTGAAATGTTAGAAAAACAAAATTGTAACACAGGGAGAAGTGTAAAAAAGTAATTCCCATAGTGACTTAAGTATTTCTGCTTTATTTTTCCCATGTTCATGAAGAAAAAAAAATTCTCCACTATTTTCAGAGAGTTTGAAGAAAAGAGATGGAAATTTGAATGACAATAACTCATATTTTAATAAAAAATCCAATTTTTAAAACTAATCAATGGTTCTAGAGGAGTCCAGATTCAGGCTTGTAGGTGAATTTTTATAAACACTCACAACTGCACTGGTGAAGGGCTGTGTGCTTCCCACCCCTGAACAATTAGTTTAGTGAAACCAAAGGGTGAACATCCAAAAATGACAGGCATATCACTGGGGGTACAGCTTCCTCAGCATCTAGGAGTCATAACATCCAGAGAACAAATTCTCTAACTGAACCCCAAAAATGGCATCATGATGAAATCCTCTGACCTGTGAATAGCAGAGTAATTCTAACAGAAGAGTCAAGGTAGGAAAAAAAAATACAAAACAACAAAGCGCTGGCTGCATTGGGAATGGTGCTATTACAACCTGCAGTCACGTGCAGGAGTTGGAGATGGGACATCAGAGAGCAGGTGCTGTCCACAATGTGAAGTTAAATAAGTTGGGAAGGACAGAAAGAACTTCAGAGTTCTTGCTCTGAAAGCACTCCCCCCACAGCAGCCCCCAACAGTTTTGTGTTACTTAAATTCTCAAAGTAAAAAGTGTGAATGAGAAACAGGATTTTGCTCTGAGACCTAAACTGGAAGGTTACAGAGTCTCCCTAATCCCAATCACACAAAGCTAAACCACTCTTGTGCCTGGTTTTTTGCTCTGCAGGGTGGGTTAGCAGTCCTTGCCTTTTTCCTTCTCCTGAAGACACTTGGAAGTGTTGAATGCTGAACAAACCTGAACCTCCTTTTCCACTCCTCATCAGCATTTTTGTGCCAGGCTTTTCTAAACTTAGACCCATTGTGCAGCACAGAGAAACTCTTGAAAATTTTAGTATATCATTCTACAGAGGTTATGAGAAACCAAAGTAAGGAATTTTTCAAGAGTCTCAGTGAGAATACATTGTCCTCACACAGAAGGAATTCTCATCCTGTCTAGATCCTGTTCTCTCAGGCTCACTCAACAGTCCAAAAGGATGAAGGTGTCTAAACTACAGTTTAACCTGTGTTAAGTAGAGTGCAAAACTTCATTAATACTTCAAATCAATATTTAGACAATTAATTGTTTTGTTCATTTTACCTGAATATATTAGAAAAGCCTGATAAAACTATTAGGACTCCCTATGATTAACATACTTGAATCAGCAAAAGGTGGTAATTAGATAAAAACCAACTTGCTTTTCTGGTCTATCATAAGATTTGCATAATTTCTCAATTATTTTATCATTTGGGATATATGCTAAAAGTGTTTTTCTGCTTTTTAATTGTAAGCTGTATTCTACATGTTTTAAATCTTCCTGCCCTATGAATATTTCGAGTAAAATATAAAAATCTTTTTGACTGCCTCAAATCTGTAAAATTTTTGCTTCTTCTGTCACCAAAAGGTTCTCATGTATCAAAGATCATTAAGTGAGACTTGTGATTTTCTAATCAAAAATATATTGACAGATTATATTGTAAATTGGGGGTTTTGTAGACATAATTATTTTTCTAGCAGTTCAGAAATATTTAGCTAACTTCACATTCTCTCAGATAATGAGAAGACTCTCCTCTATACATAATTTTAGAGCTTTTTACAAAGATAAAGCCATACCAAGTGTTTCTGCTATATAAATACAAATTATCAAACAGATCTCAACACATAGATATGACTGGAAGTTTACTTCAGAGGATTCTGCATCAGAACAATGTTTGAACTTTAATATCAAAATATTGAATGTACAGTCAGAAGGGTGTCCATCACAATTTCAATACAGTTATGGTATTTATCCTCTTTCTATAATTTATTTCTATATATTTATTTCAGTCAAGCCTGGGTTTTTTGGATCTATTATTGAAAATATACTCTTTAATTACCTGGAGGAATAAAAAAGACCTACAGGAAGTTATACAGTGGGTTCCAACCATGCAAACAACTGTTCCCTTCAGTTTCTAAGATCCATACTGAGCTTGCAACATGGGAAAATGGGAAAATTCTATCAGGAATATCACAAGAGGAGAGAGGAGGATAAAAGACAAAATACTTCTATCTTTTCCACAAATTTTCTTTGATTTTCCATAAATCAATGTCAGGACAGACCTTTTCATTGAGGTGGAGGCAGCAGGAAGAAAAACCTTGTATTTTCAGTCCAAGTCTACGCAATTTTGACTGTGGTTTCAACAGTGATGACTTCCTTTGGCCTAAATAACAGCTCTATGTACCAGACCCCCACAAAGAAAAAGTTCTCTCACTAGTTCCACAGCTGATTTAATGGCACATGGTTTTTTTATCATGCTACTGGACTAACAAGCTTTTATGGATGTGACTGCATGCTCTAATGCTCAACATTTGGTCAAAAATGGGTTCTGTCAAATTTTGGAGGTTCTGTTGCTTGGGATTAAATTTTACCTCTATGCAAAAAGAGATGTAAAATTGGAGTTTGTTGCCTGCAAGGCTAGGAAAGCAATATTTGTCTGACTTGTCTATCAATAAATATCCTCAGCTGTTGGAAAGATTATTCTGACAGTGCCATTGCTATATTTGGGGTCTGTATCTGTGGTTTTGACAATGGGTTGATAATTGCTGGTTCTGTAAGAAAGGGTAGCAATGTATGCATGAGACTATACCATCAACCTGAAATGGAGTTAAATATTCATAGGTAAAGCTGAAAAAATAGAATATGAGAATAACTGAGATAAAAATGTGAAACTTTAGTCTGGTCAGAACATAATAACGTGATTCTCAAAAAGAAAGACAAACCTTCCAAGGGATGTAGAAGGTAAACATAGAAAAACATCTATAACATCCCCAAACTAGTAAATATATGATCAGATTCCAATAAAAGATCTGCTAAATTAAGTAGGATCATATAAACATTATCTGAACTCTAAGAAACCTCACTCAAGGAAGACAGAAGTGAACTTATTGTTTTATGACACTTTTATAAGGCTGGTGTATGATGGAAGCAACTCAGCTTCAGAAATGTTCTAGAAAGAATTATGCCTAAACATTTCCAAGGAATAATGATACACCCACTTGTCTTTGCTGCTAGATGTAAGAGCTGTTCCAGGAGATCAGGAAAGAAGTTCAGTAATTTGAAATATAAATGAATTGTGTTTGAAATTAACATACTAGGGAAAAAAAACCCCAAAACCCCAAATAACAACAATTTAAAAATACTGGGTTGTAAGGAAATCTGTTATAGTTTGGTCTTTGAGAATTTGATGTCTTATTTATGTAAAATAAAGCGATTTCTGGATATGCATCACAATATTAACTGCTCAGGTAGAGATGCACACTTTCAGAGGCAGCTTGTTATAAAGATTAAGTTCACCACAGTTAAACTAGGAAACTGAGACTGAAATAGATCATCAACTCTCCAACAATTATGCCTGAAGTCCTGCTAAATGTGACAACGTTTAACAGCTGCTTTCTGGTTACCAAAAGTTATTAGGGTTTTGATTTTTTTTTTTTTATTTTTAGTGTGGATTGTTTCTTTTTTCTTTTCTTTTAACCAAGAAAAAACACCACAAAAATTTTTAAGCATATTCTGTATGTAGAGAAAAGTATAATCTTGACGATGATTAATTGATGCTATGGAAGAGAAAGCATCTAAAGCTCAGAGGACTATGGTGGTGAAACCACAGTTCATTTAAAAAATAAATAAATAATGAGACTTCATTAGCTTACACTAAAGTGGAGAAACTTAAAAGTCTTCTCTAAGTTAAAAGCTGCAACAAAGAAAGCAAAGGAGGCAAAGAAACAAAGGAGTAAAGGAAATAAAATAATGTCTTGTGAAATTAAGCAGTGGGGTTTTTTTCCTTCTCCCCATCTTTGACAACGGAGGAAGTCAATGAAAATGATAGACTGATGTTCAAGAAATGTAACTTGATTATTCTAGCAGCAGTGAAAGGGAAATGCTGCAAATAATTCATCAGAATACCAGAGAATCAAAAAGATTTAAAAAACAAAAAAAGAAAGAAGAAAGAAAAAAGCCCATGACAATATACTGTATATTCTGGCATGATAAGTTGCTTCACACAGCAGAGAATTTATCCAAGCTGTATGATACATCTCATTAAAGGAGCAACCACCAAAAGTAACTTCTGATTTGCTATGTGCTGCTCAATCTATCAAAACCCAGCCTCTTCATACTTGTAATGCTGCCACTAAGAAAAGTCTTGAAATATGTCACCTTATTTTGAAATACCTTATAGCAAAATAATATATTCCACATTACAAAGTACTTTGTTTACTGAACGACAGCGTGTTAACTACACTCAGCATAAAATGCTGCAGTAAACAGGGTTATTTCCCACTGATTTTTAGTGCACAGTGATGGGTGTATGCTAGCCCAATGCTTCTTATCTGACATGGCAGATAAATTGACAAAAATCTTTAGGATGCCTGATTAAATTGATAGATTAGGAAGAGTTCCACAACAGAGGAATAAGATGCAATAGTACAACTTTACTAAGTTTGGGAAATGAGAGAAGGCAAGGAGCTGTACAAATAGATTAATTATAGTATCCACTCTTTCACACAGTCCTACATTTTATTTTCTATTTCCATACTCAAAAGATGAAAGAAAAACATTTTGTTTACCCAATTGGTAATGTTTATTTCCTGGAAAAAAAGATGATGTGTTGAGTGAATGCTACTGAACTATGTGGCCTTATACAAATTTTGATAAAAGTTAGCACAAACCTGTTCAATGGGAAAGTTATTTCTATTCTGAAATTCTCAGAACTGCAGAGAGTCATAAAACTTATATTACCAACATAGGAATTAAAAAAATAAAAAGCCGTAACTACATGAGCTTATAAACAGTGTGAAATGAGAAGCTGCAAATTAACAGAGATCTCAGTGAAGTGTCCAAGCCTCAAATGTTCACATCTAAAGCCTTTATTTTTTAATAAAAAGTTTAAAAATAAGATAAAAATCATTACCTCAGTCAAGAGCCATGCCTATGCTGCCATCAGAGATGTGACTGCTTCCTGGGAAAGCAGAGCAGCTATTCTAACTTAGCTTATTTGGGTGGCTGATAACAGCACAGACAGCAGCCCCAGAAGCCACGGGGCTGAATTATTATTGAGGTGATACACCTGTGGCAGGTGTTACTGTGGTTTCAAGGTGTTTCCCACCTGAATCAAGTAGCCCACACTTACATGACCTAGGCCAGAGGTTCATAATTATGATTTCATTTGTTTCCTCATCAAATTTTTGCCTCCAGTCTTGTGGTCTTAAAACGAGCCCCGCCGCTCATCAAGATTTGTTACACTGTTTAAAAAGGAGCAAGCCATAGATAAGATGCAATTTAGGAAGAAATTTTTAATAACCTCTCAGCTGTTAATTACTGCTTCCCAAAAGAGACCAGAGACAAGAGTGTGTGTGTATGAATGTTCCTCCTCCCCTCCATTCCCGGGAAAAAGCTGACACACGTCCCAGCTGGTTAGCTGCCATTGCCAAGAACATCAAAGAGGAAATGCACTTGCACAAACAGCTTAGATGACACCAGACAGCTGGGGTTTGGCTCTTCCTTTCCCTTCCATTTCTGGTAGCTGTGCTTACCTCCAAGGAACAGAGCTCACAAGGAGAGCCACGGTTGAGTTTTGTTTCACTCAGTCTCTCAGCATCAACCCTCATCCCTGGCATTCCCAAAAGGCAGCTTGGGTTAGACAGGTATCTTCCACCCACTGTCTGTGCCTGACAAAAAGCCTGTTGGCTTGGCAAGCTAAAATAAGGCTTAAGACATAATTAAATGCTTCTCTGATTGTATAAAGCATGCTTTTGACTGGGGTGGAAATATATTTTTAAAAGTTATGTTGCAGTAGCGCATTTTAGGTTAGATTTAGATTGCAATTTTTTGCATTTCTTCCCAACAAGAAATCCATTCTTCCCTTCCAGCCATCTTTCTCTTGATAAAGATGAGGGACCTTTTTACTCTTTTAAAATAAACTTGTATTCCTGTAACTGCTGCCATTTCTCCTTCTCCTGCCAGACTTTTCTTTCATTAAATGACTAGCTGACAGCACCTAAATGTTTCTCTCCCCCAGTTCTAGCCCATATTTTAGTCTCTTCCATGTAGTTTAATCTATTCTTATCAATGTCTCAGATGATCACTCCACAGCCAAAATTCATCCCAGTTTTGACTTGTCAGACATTCTCCAGTAGCTCCATGATCTAATTTGAGCAAAAGCATTCCAAAAGCCTATGTCATGAAGACATCACACATGCAGAACAGGTAGCTTTTGACTATAGTTCTGTTTTAGGCAACATTTCAGACAATGGAGAAGGCTCAGCATATCCAAGGGGACTCTTAATCCTCCCCATAAGCACTTTTCAATATATCACTTTTCAATATGGATCACTGTGATCACTACAGACAGCCAGGATACATCCCCACTTTCACATTTTTGTAGATCCATCTTGATAACTAATGCCTAGGTATTTTACTGCACCATGAAGAAAGTAATCTCTAATCCATTCTTTCAGGTAAAATGATTTCTTTCACTGGTCTTGACTGCTAGGACATGACTTTCACAAATTTGGCTGCTATGCTTTTTACCATCTTAAACAAAAAACCTCCTTCATCAAGGGAGCTCAAGAAGTGGCTACAAATATTATGTTGATATATCTGTGCTCAAATTAGATCATCTTCAGCATCTTCCATCTCACTACCCATTTGCCCTTCTCTTGTATGTCAAAGAGGAGCTATTTATTCTCATATTCATAAAGACACCACTGCCATCACTGATTGAGTAGAAGGCTGACTATTCTCTTGTTACCTCCCATCACTTAAATTTTAAAGTATCTTTATCCTTTTCTGGATTAGAATAGCAGCAACACTTTAAACTGTGACAGTCATTTCTAGAGTGCTCATCTGAAATGCAGGCAGATGTCCCAGAGAACATATTTTCAAAATGATTAGCTCTGGAAGATTTGAGCTGCAAAAATGTCTGGTATATGATTTGGAACTCTCTACATTACAGAGACAGCCAAAACTCTGGGATCAAACAATGTCATAGAGACAGGGAAAAAGAAAGGGGGGGGAGGCATTAGTTTAGTTCTGAAACTTGGAAAACATCAATAAACAAAGGATAACAATTCAAAGTTACCAACATGAACATTTTCAGAAGTAGCAGCTGGTAGTACAGTTGATAAAGTACAAAAACGAAGAAATGAGAGAAATAAAGAATAAGAGGTAACTGAGACAATAAGAGACAACTGAGACAGTGAGGGCAATACTGGGCTAAAGTACAGAAGGGTATTGCTAATATGGGCCAAAGCAGTGTGAAATACTGGAAAGGAGAAGCCAGACTTAAAAAAAAAAAAAACCCAGGTAGAACAATGGCCAGTGGGAAATCAGTTCAGGAAAATATGGCACGTTTTAGAAAACCATGAGTAGTGGGTAGACTGAGAATCATAGTGCAGAGGAGTCATATGAAACCTTTTGAAAGAGCATGAGGAACCAAAGAGTGATGATTTGAAGGAGTTAGGGAGGGAGAGAATTGTTAAAGTAATTGACAGGGTTAGAAGTGCAACATCCATTAATGAATGCTTTTAAAATTTTACAAATTAGTATTCTTTCCTTCCTTTTCAGGTCCCCCCATTCCTCTGCAGATAAAAAGTAAATATCCTGGAGCCAAGCAGGTATGATTGCTGTGCTGCTCTGTGCCAAACACTCCAATGTTCCAACAACTAAACCTGATCCACCACAGACAAGGGTTCTTGCCTGACAAGAATAGCTTCACAAAAACAAAAGATGTCACCAAGACTGTCAAATTGTCTGAAAACTGAAGCACACCTTTTCTTTTATGATATGTTTGTAGACTGTGGTTCTAAGAACTTTACTACTAAACTGCTTGATTATTAATGGGCAGTGACTTAAACTTTGCATGCATGATTTATATTACTGAGTGTCAGTAATTTTCTATAAAATACTTTGTTCTGCTCAATAATTATAATTCTACATTCTGTGCTTCAAAACTGTCTTAATTTTCTTAAGGATAGCAGCAATTTCAATTACATTTTCCTGAAAAACTGATCTGTAACAAAAAGAAACCTGTATAAAGGAGTAAACTGTATAAGCACACCAAGAATATGCCACTTGCTATAATATAATTAACAATATGTAACATAGCTTTTTTTTTAAGAAGAGGTATCTTTAAATCATATCCTTTATTACAGCATAAAGTATTCTTTGCAGATTTTCATTAAAAAATAAGGAAGAATAGTGAATGATATTGCACCATTAAAAAAAATGCACAGGGAAGGTGAGAATTATATTGTCAGTAATAAGTGTAGCAAAACAACCCATTTAATGGCATCTCCCAGCCTGGAAAAGGCCTCCAAGACCATCAAGTCCAACTTTTGGTAACAATGAAGACCATTGGAAAAGGGCCAGCAAAACCTCCACTCGGGCCACGAGGAGAGCAGACTTCAGGCTGCATGGTCCCCGGGGAAAGTGCTTTTGAAGGTGCTGGGCTCCATCAGTGCTGGTCACTTTTGAAACAGCACCTCCTAAGGGCACAGGAGCTGGTGATTGCCACATGTCGGAAGCCAAGCAGGCGAGGCACAAGGCTGGCTTGCCTGAACAGGCATCTTCTCTGGGAAAGAGCACGGAAAAGGAAGCTGTGTGCCCCGTGGAATCTAGGTCAGCAGAAGAATCCGCAGATGCTTCTTGCCACTGTAGGGAGAAATCTGGTGCAGTGAAAGCTCAAGCTGGAGATGCAGGCGGTCAGAAAGAAAAAGGAGGGTGCACAATAAAAAACGTTCATGGGCAAAACATGGTAGAAATAACATCGTCCCCTTCCAGGATGTGGATGGTCACTTGACAAACAGGGACAGAGACACGGTCCAGGTGTTCCGAGCGTTCTTTGCCTTTGTTTCATGCGTTCTTTGCTGCTGTCTTCAACACTGGTCCCTCCCTTTGATGCCTTAAGTTTTAGCTTTCCTGTTTTTCAAGTTCTCTACTGCCTTCGTGTGTGACTCTGAACTTCATCTAAAGTTCTCTTCACAGTTGAGTTAGCCAAAACAAGCCTTTTGCAGCCTGAGAACCAAGGACACCGTTGCAGCTTCAGGCCCAAAAGTGTCAACAAGGGCAAACTGAAGAAAGCAACCTGGGGAGGAAGGAAGTTGATAACCTGAAGCTGTAATTGGACAATTAAGCCCAAGAATGGAAATGGACTTAAACGGATCAGCGTGTGAAATCCTGGGACCGGTCGTCCATCTCACGTTCGTCTTGGTTAGAGCCACGGCCGGGCTCTTGTACGACCCAAGTTGCATCCTTCAAAGGCCTTTGAATAAACGCTGACTTGATTCCTTTGACACTGTCCAGCCTCTGTTCCAGGCAGTCTCTCCTCGGCATCGCCTTCCCAGTGGGAAACATTGCATTGTACCAAGGGGCACTGCAAAGTCCTTGAAGAGGGCAAGGCCTGCTCAGCAGAAAGCAAACCAGCCCTGTTTGATCCACAGCATTGCCATGCAAACGCAACACGTGCCAGCTCTTGGGAAGAAAGAAACCTCATGGCAGTCCAAAGCAGAGCAGTGGGAGCACCGAAAGCGCTCCTTGGCAAACGCCGATTTATTTAGAGCAGAGGCACTGCAGAGGTCAGTGAGCTGCTGACAACAAACTCTTCCTGCCCTCCACAGCCAGTTCAGGAGAGCTCCCCAGAGACAGAGGGACTTCAACTGTCTTCGTCTCTGGAGGATCTGCTCCGGCCCGGAGTGGTGGCTGCTTCCAGTTGGGAACGCTGCAGCGTCCTGGGAGCCGTGGGCTTGGATCTGCTGGCACCACCACTGCCCCTGATGTGCCACTGGCTCCAGGGAACGATTCGCTGCAACGGGCTGAGCTCCCGTTCTTCATTCCGGGCTTCTTCCTTCCAGGCTTTCTCTGGCCACATGCACCTTCAGCCACGAGCCGCTCCTGCTGATGCCTGAGGCGGGCGCGGCTGTGACGGCACAGAGGGGCTGAGCGCTGGCGTGAGGCAGGGCTGTGATGTCCTGGCCACAGCACTGTGACATCAGCGCGCTGGCGCTATATAAGAGGGGCCGGCACCCGCAGCTGCCAGCGCAGTCGCGATGGGACGTGCCGGAGCCATGGGTGACGGTGACGTCCTGCTGATTGCGCTTGTCCTGCTGCTGGCCGCTGTGGCTGCCTGCTGGGCCCTTGGCCACTGGCAACCACGGAGGCGGCAGGCACGGACACCAAAGCGCAGCAAGCGCCCCGCGGTGCGGCCCAGAGGCTCCCGGAGGAAGCCAGGAGCCCCTGTGGCTCCCGGCGCCTCCCGGCCTCGGGCGACCCCTCGCAAGCGGCCACGTGCTCCCGCCAGCCCCCTGGGCAGCGCCTGCAGCTGCGGCCCCTTGGTGGCCGTGGCCCAGGAGCTGCAGGATCTGATGCTGCTGCTCTGGGATGGCAATGGGACTCGTGCGCCGCTCTACTCTGGGATGTGGCAGGCGTTGTGGAGAGAACTGGAGGAGCTGGTGAAGCGGGGCCACGTGCCCCTCTGTGGCTCGTCCGGCTCCTCAGGAAGCCCCCATCCCTTCGAGAGGCGTCTCTCCATCCCTGGGAGAGCCTCAACCCTTGCAAGGGTGGCACACCAGCGGGGAGCCGCCATCCATGCAGGGGCCTCAGGCTGTCAGAGACCTTCCATCCTGCCAGGAGCCTCTGCTATCTCTGACAGCCTCCATCCCTCACAGAGGCTCAGTGAGACCTGTCCGCCTGCGCAAGGTGCAGAGCCCGTGGACAGGTCTCCCAGCTCCCACGGACTCACGGGCGTCAACAGCACGGGCGCAAGCCTGACCATTGACGTGGTCAGGGAAAGCCCGCAAGTCCAAATGGGAGCCCAGCCCGAGGCAGGGGAGCCTTGCCAGGAGCAGCTGGCGGAGCAGCAAGCGCCCTGGAGCCAGCAGTTGCCGGCCCACAGCTGCCAGGACGCTGTGCCGGTTGTGGCAGCTGGCAACAGCCCCAGCCTGGTGGTGGAGACGACCCTCGAGCCACCAAGGGATCTCCAGGAAGCTGCCCCAAGAGAGCCCTCGAGCACCACGAAGGCCTCTCTAAGAGCAGGTGAGATCTGCCCAGGAGCTGTCCGAGGCTCCCCCGGGGCTCTTGAGGGGCATTCCCAGGCCAGGCCAAGGGCTCCTGAGAGCAGCCTAGTCCCCGGCTGCTTCAAATACTCCTGTCTGCTTTGCAGCTGCTCCTCACGCCCCCCCGTGGCAAGCCTCGGGCTGTAGCCCCGGCCGTCCCGGACAGCAGAGTGCAGGCCACGACGCCGGGGACAGAGACGGTGCCGCCCTGCCCCACTGCACCGCGGCTCCTGCAGCCGCCTCTGCGCGCTGCCCCGCCCCAGCTGCGCCGCCGGCCAGCCCGACGGCTGCCAGAAGGCGGTGGCCGCTGCCCGGCGCGCAGCGGGAAGCAGGTGAGAGCAAGGTGGCCCGCGCTGGCCCGGCCCGCCTGACCGGCGGGCACTTGGCAGGGGAGCCCCGGGCGCAAGGCTGATGACTCGCTCTTGGCCGCAGGGCAAATGAAGCAGCCGCAGGAGCTGTACCAGCTGGGCCCGCAGCTGGGCAGCGGCGGCTTCGGCACCGTTTTCGCGGGCACGCGCCTCTCCGATGGAAGCCCGGTGAGCGGCCGCGACGGCCGGGAGTGGGGGGAGGGCCAGGGGCGGGGAGGGGCAGGGCTTGAGCTCAGCCCCCGCTTTCTCTATGGCTTGCAGGTGGCCATCAAACGCGTGGCCCGGGAGCCATCTTTCTAGCTCTATGCGCAATACATATACCTCTCTCTGTGATTTCATTGCTGCCTGCCTTCCCTGCGAGTGTGAGATTTGGCGGCGGGCACGAAGGCGGAGACAGCGACATATGTAAGGCCGTTGTCCCGGGTGTTATAGGCGTCTTACTCGATCTACGTGCATCTGTGCGTACACGTTTCTATAGTGACACGGTTGAGACGCCTGAAAAACTTCTTTTTTGATGAAAAGGGTTGCTTCTAAAAAGTGCTGCTGTGTACATGCATGCATGCACAACGTAGAGGTGTTTGTACGACTCAAATATCTACTTCTATGCAGTTTTTGCACAGTCGTTCTCTCCCTGTCTGTGTGTCTGCAGTTTTTTCTGTGTAGACTCTCTGTGTCCGGCCTCTCATGAAGTGACGCGAGTATCGCGCCTGCGTACCTGCAGACGCACGACCGTGCAAGAAGAAGTAAATGACAAGCGGCGTGCAGATGATGTTTTTTTCCTCTGGACATGCCTTTGCACCTGCGAGGAGCGCAGAGAAGACTGCGATAAATATTTACTTGCTTTCTTTTTTGCACTGTGCAGCTCTTGGGTTTAGCGTCTCCACGTGGCTGCGTGCGCCAGGGCTGCGCGTCAGCGCTGTTGCTGCTCCTGCAGCAATTTCCATCGTACATTTCTCCGAAGAAATTGCTCGACGCCATACAAGAGCATTTCTCCATCAAGCACAAGTCTGTTTCCTTTGGAGAAATCAAAGACCTGCTGCTAGGGCGCCTCCTTGCGCTCGCTGCTCTCCAGAAAACTCAGTTTTTTCGCTTGCCTCAGGTGCGCTGCACGACCTTCCACAAACAATGACAATAGCGAGAAAGCAATGCATATGTGCGTGTGTGTAGTATATCGATGCGTATGTCTATATATGTGCTTGTGTTTCCCCATATATATATATATGTATAGGAGTGAATGCGTGTTTTTCTGCCTCGTGGTAAGTGAGGCTTTTTACGGCGTTGAGTTCAAGCGTGCGTATGTAGATCTCCATGCCTAGACAACTGCTTATTTCTCACCTCCTGTCTGTCTCTTTGGTCCAATGGACGTACACATACGTTTGTAGACGCACAACAACTGTGTCCACCGACGCACGTTATTGAAAGTTTGTACAAACAGAAAGAGAGACAGACGTATCTTCATTCTCTCTTTCTCTCTTCCTTTCCATCTCTTCAGGTTGTAGAGTTGTTGGTGGGAATCTTTTTCGCAGAGATTTGACGCGGGTGTCTGCGATGACTTTTCCTGTGCGCCACCTGAGCAATGCAGTGCTCTAGACGTGGAGCATACACGTGTGTACATGTGCGTGTAGAGATCGGCATATGTGTATATATATATATATACGTATATGCATTTGAATATGCTTTGACTGTTGTC
>JAOTBB010001763.1:0-28893 GCA_025629985.1 Chamaetylas fuelleborni | reverse complement strand
CCCCACCTCTTTCTGCTAGGAAGTAGATTTTCATTGTCTGAACTTGTTCCACATTTTCAAGCTGTTCAATTGAATAATCATTATTTTCTGCACCTGTTTCCTCAGCTATGTTATCCCCTGTGTATCATTATTAAAGCTTTGTGCAAAGAGAGTTTTCTGAATTTATCCTAAATTTGTGAATAGTTTTGGTCATATACAGTTTTACTCTTCAGACAATTGGCTTTTTATGTAGATTACCATTCCTCTAATTAAAACAACACCACCACCTCCAGTTTTATAAGACCTAACTTCTGTGACGTTTCATGCCAAAATATTTCTAGAAGGTAAGTTTAAGGAGTAATTGCCCCAGATGTCAGCATGAAAGCAGTTCTTGAAGCTGTAAGAAGTGCTTTGACAACTCCAGATGAAAGATATAGGTAAGACCTAAGGGAATTCTCTGTATTTCTGCAATGTATTTAATTTGCTGGAGGATTTAACTTCTGCATCCTCTAAGTTTCTTCAGCAAGTGCAAACATTTCCTTTTATTCTTCTCTGTAAACTCATAAGAATGAAAACTCTAGGCATTCCCTTTCTTATGGCAAATTATTATGCTCATTCTTCTGAATTTTTAAAGGATAATGCTCATTGTTTTGCAGTTTCATCTCCTTTCTGATTTTTTATTTTAAAAATGTATCTGTGGTACATGTTATAGATAGCAGTAATTATGGTTGAAAATAGGGTATGTTGGCTGGAGACTTTTTTAGCCCCTGTAGGCATATCTGGAAAAATTCCCATTAACATTATGTCTGTGAAGAAAAACAAAAGAGAGGAAGGACAGGGAATTTTAATTCTTTTTGTTTAACACAGGAATATTTTACAGAATATTTTCCTTCCAACCAAACAGGAAAAGAAGACAAGAAAATGAAAAAAATTCTTTCAGGTCCCCTCAGGGTTTCTCAGCCTGGTTAATTCCCCTACTGTGAGCTTTTTTAGTTTACAAGACTGTGGTCCATCCAGAGAGACACAGCTTTATTAAAGACCCTGTCAAAGAGCAAGAGCATGAAGCATTGAAACAACTGTTCCTTGGCCCTTGGCCACACCTTGGAGTATGTTTATCATCTCAGCCCTCTATAAGATCTCTGGGTACTGCTGAAGTCAAAACAGTTTTAAATGAAAATGAACATGTTCAGGCTGTAGCAGCCACATACTGTCCTGGACATTTGATGGAGTTGAAATGGTAAATTATGATTCCTTTGAGATGACTAACATGATGAGAAGTAGAATTCCAATAGTCCTGTGTACTTGCTGTGTATAAAAAAGTAATTATTATTCTTACATTATTGTGATCATAATCAGAAGGAAAGCTTTAATTTTTCTTGGCCAAGGCAATCAGAGGAGGCTTGATGACCTGTTTGATACGTGCTGATAATTATTCATTTCACCAGAAATGAATCTGCTAAGGTGTTTCACATAGGTGTGTAGCCATTAAATTTTTTAAAGCAAGATGCTTCCTGAAATGCATTTTCATGGATTTCCCTCTCAGTCAGATCTACTGAAAACAAATATCACAATTACAAGATCAGCACAATTTCAAATATATCTCTATGCATCCAAAGAGATAACCACCTAATTCTTGTTCCATCTTCTTTAATATGATCCAAAAGTAGTCCATCTTTGAATGCACTGGCTATGAAGAGGGCATATCCTGATTGGTGTGCATTGACCAAAACATGTGCATGTCTGAACCTTGAGGCAAGGGGTACATCTGTTAAATATGAAAAAGAAGTCTATTTACCAGCCATGCACATTGTTGCAACCTGTTTTCCATGCTGGCATTGCACAGTATTCTGCCACAACTGAGGCTGTTTTCCATCATAAAAATAAAGAAACAAATCTCATCTCTTCTATATAACACAGGTGGGAGCTGTTAGCCTTTCCAACATCTGCTGGGTATGGTTTGCAGAGGGTCTGACAAGAACACAGCTTCAACAGGGCCAAGGCTGCACACGGAGATACCGTGCTACCCTTACCTGCAGAAATTACAGACCAGCTTGTGTTTTATCAAGGCAAGAGAAAAGCTCTATACTGCTCATCTGTCCTGCTTCATGTTTTCTAAAAGGTGGTGGGCGTTGCTCTGCCAACAATAGCTGCATTGCTGGGTCCCTGGGAGTCCTTCAAGCAGAGGAGAGACAGGAGCACCATCCCAAAGAGAGCAGTTTACAAAAGATGTTGCCCAAAACCTCCAGAACTAAGTTTCCACCTTCCTGCTGCAGGACGTGCCACCCTTGATCATGTCTCTCTTTGCTAATCATTAGTGTTGGTAATGTCTTCTTATCAAAGAAACTTTTTGTTAAGCTTCCATAAATTCCTCTTTATTTAGCCTGAAAACAAAAAAGACAAGCTACTCTACTCCTGTGAGAGAAATTGCTGAAGAGAAGGTCCTGTTACTCACCAGAAATAACTGTGAAACATCTTTCAGCACCTGACTGTAAAGCAGATGCAAATGGAAAGGTCAGGTGAGCATAAGCAGCCCTTTGTGCCCTGACAGGCAAGCACTCCCAGGAGCCCACAGCAGTTGCCTCTCCTCCCTACACAAATGGGAAGGCTAATGAGTCCCTGCTGCTACCCAGTGCTGGCCATTAGCACTAACAAAGCCTTGCTGCAGCCCGGCTCCATCCCTCCTGGGCTCTGCTCCAGCCTGGGGAGATGCTCATATGGGGTTGGAAGAGCAGTGTATTCAGGGTCCATCATGGCTGGAGTTAAACTCATGCCTGTGTGATCAGGATGGACAAACTAAAAATAGAGTTATGAAAGGAAATGCATTTAAACTTAGCAATAGATATCCCTTGTCTGAAACTTTCCACTCCCCTTGTCCCCGTCTCGGTGGCAATGAATCTGTTTTACTCACATACCTTAAACTGCTGTAAGATTTTGTAACACCTTACAAATATGTGTTCTCAAATCTCAGAGAGTTGAATAAAAGATTCTTGTCTTATGCTTCATTTTAGGACATATATTTGATAAACCATTGGTTAATTAGTTTCCTCATCACATCCAGAACTATATTTGTTGATATCACCACAGTTCAGTATAAAAAAAAAAAAAATTATTATTCTGATTCCCCAAATCTGTTGCAACAGCGTCACTTCTCCAGGTTTTGTCTTTCTTCGGGTTTTTTGTTGGTTTTTTTTTTTTTTACTTAGCCCATTCTACTACCAGAAACAAGAAGTAGCCAGAAGGATGAGAATTGCAGACAGAAGTCTGCAAGCCCTGGGTTCTCTAGGGGACTCTCCTGAGAGTACTGACAGACCAGATGAATTCCACAACCACAGGTTTTAGAAGGACCCCAAATTAGAGTTGTTCTCCACAGAAAGATGAAAAAAAATAAAACTGAGGAGTCATGAACTGAAAAACCCTCTCAATGATCATCCATTTCCTCAAAATATAAACCAAGGACTGGGCAGTCTTCCTCTTGGAGCATGAGCTTATGCCCTGGATCAGCAGCCAGCCTGGGAGAGCATTATTGACTCCCTTCCACTCCCTCCAAATGCTCTTGGTAGCAGACCTGGGGCAAGATGCCCTGTATTTTGTTTTTTCAGGGAAAGAAGAGACAGATGGCTCCTGCATGCCTAAGATCCTCATAAATTCAGAGACCTCTTGGTCGAAAGAATTAAATGTGAATTTTCTTCCTGTGAGTGAGCCCTGAAAACAATAACAATACCCAGGACAAACAAAACAGATTGTAGCACCTTTAATTACGTTTTTCTCGCCCTTCTTAATCACCAGGCAAGGCAGAGCTCTTCATATGCATGATTAATGTGATAATTTAACAAGTGATTTATAGCAAAGGCACAGCAAGTAAAGTGGAGGCTTAGTTTGTTGGTAAGCAAACGTCCACCTGCCTACCAAAAAACAGCACACCCTGATCTTCAGGGAGATGGCCTGATATGGACACTTGCTCTGACCTGATCTTTTAAAATATTTATATATGTACTGCAGTCCCTTATGGACCTCTGCAACAGTCAGTTGGAGGCACTTAGTCCTTCTGCTGCTCTTTCACTGTGGTAAATATTTAATCACAGAGGGAAGTGTGCCTTTGCAAGAGGAAGCATCAGTCACAGACTCTTAAAAACAGCACAAAGGACACTATTACCTAGAAGTATTTTATTCTGTAGTCCAGGAATCAAGAAAGGTCCATCTGACTATTTCTGCAGTGAAATAGCAGTCTCTCTCTGTGAATTTGGTATTTATCCCTTTTTCTCTGGAAAAAAAAAAGAAACTGAATACAGAATTAAAGACCTTTCTGGCTAGTTTATTACTAGATTTTGTTGCAGGATGCATGGTGTTTGATTAAGAGGCCACCAGTATTTAATTTGGTTTCTAAAACTGAGGTGCTGGCAGTATAGGTCCTGGGACTACCAAAAAATCTCATGCCAGGTCATGCTAATATTGCCATCTAAAGTTGTCTCTGTCAGGACAGAGTATTTAGTAATTCTTCAGAAAGTATGTGCTTGTGCTGGACATAATTCAAAATCTGGTTTAACTGACTCAGGTGATGAAGAATTAATGGCAAAAAGATGCCTATTTGTATGAGTTTGACAAATTTGCAGTAATCCTTGAAAGATTCTTAGGATAGTTAGGATCCATGCAAAAATCAATTGTTATCAGAAAGAGTGATAGATAAATACAACTTGGTATATACAGCAAATAAAGTGATGATCTGAGAAGCTATAAGGAGTCATAACTCACAGAAAAAATGAAAAGTAGCAGGATAAGAAAAATGGAGTAGAATGCAATTATTCTGGGCTCTGAAAAAGTTTAGTGGGTCATAATAAACTCTTCCTGCTCTGAGTCTGTTCTGCTAGAGATCTGGATTGCTACTCAAATTTAACTCTTAAAGCTTGGCAGACAAATATTACTTATAATGTGAAAAATAAAATTTAAAATGTTTTTGTTAGAGTCTTAGTACTTTGGTTTGGGGTTTTTTCTAACTGGGATGCATACCTGGAATGCAAAGTAAGGTAAGACAGTGAAAGGGTACTAGTATTAAATCACTGTTTCTTTTGATACTGAATTATATTGCAATTCATTGGTCAGAAACTATCTCAAAGTATATTCTCTAGTTTAAATTTTCAGACTGTGGCTTCCATTGGAGTTGATGACATAAGTTTTCTTAATTATGCTGGAATAAATCAAAAGTAATAATGCAGCAATCTGTGGAATTGCTCTGGGCATACAACAACTTAATTGGAAACAGAATCTGAATCACTAATCCAATGTTTTTGTTGTTTTTACTGCTTTGTGTGTGTATGTGTTGCACTACATTAATTTTATATGAGGACTATTCTAGAAATACAAATTCACCTATAGCTATTATTTTTTATTTTGCCTGACAGACATCTGTATTTGTTACAATTTAGATCATTTAGGTAAAAATAATTTCTGGGGAAGTTACACGAGGGATAAAGTAATTTCAGGATTATATTACAATAAAAGTGATGTAAAGATTTCTGATCTACCTAAGGGCATCTTTTTTAAAAACCATTTTTGCTCATGAAATAAATCTGGATCTTAAAGCCAGGACTGAGGAGTAGGCAGCACATAAGGATTCTAAAAAGGCATTGATGGAGAGAACAGCAGACATAAAAGTGTCAATATGGTAGGGGTTTTTCAGTAAAACTGGTGTCTAGAAAATGTCCAGGAGATTAAGTTCAGGCAAATCCATGCTCACAGGTTAATACTCCTCAAGTAGTGAAACTGCCAATACCACACACAAGCTTTCCTTTTATTTAAATCAGTGTTTTGCAGTTGGTTTGTAATGAAAACCTAATCAAAAAAAGCAGCTCCATAGAGAGGAAATTGATGAATAAGGGATAGACCACACACAGGCACATACAATTTCCATTTTCTGCTAGTGGTGAGATGCAGTTTGTGGTCTTCACTGACAAAAGACTGAAGTTTCACTTAATTTGTTATATGCTTAAAGCATTGGACCAAATGAATTAGGAAGATTGTTATCACACATCTGGCAAGCAATCTGCATTTTAATTTGGACATGTATATTATTTTGATGTTTCAGATTTGTCACTTCCACTACTGACTGTCAAAGTGTATGAAATCAGACAGATGCAGGCCAACAGCTGGGTGTCCACATACACAGTTTTCTTCCTTAGTTTGAAGATGGAATTCCATTTCTGTTCTCTGTGGCTGTCATCCAGGAAATGAGAAACTGCAAACAAAAATTTTGCCATGAGAAATACAAAATTATGTGTTTTCCCAGGAAAAAAAAATCACGTCGGTGGAAAATTTCTGACTCCAGACAGCTCAAGGTATTCCTATGAATGTATCTTTCATGACTGCCTGAGACACCTTCTCCACCAGTAATATTCTATGGGTTGTCTCCAGCTGCCAATCCCAAGCTTGGTGAGGTGACACTCTTAGAACTTGTTGCAAGGCACAGACAGCCTGTTTAGGCTGATGATAAGGTCTAGAGCCTGGGCCATATTATCAAATTTTAGTCTTGATGTTCTCTATGCCAAGGCAGAATCCCAAAAGCAAGGTGGTTTGGATGGTTTTTTACCAATGTAATAAACAAATACGTATAAACCAAGGATTTTAAAGTGATTCCAAGGCCCATAGACAAAAATTTGTATTTGAACATCTGAATAAACTATTTTCAATATACCAGAACAATTCCCATGAACCATAAGCCTACATCTTAGGTTTGAGATCACATGAGAGAATGCAATTAAGGAATCCTGAGATTCTCTAGGGTTGATGCTGTGAGTTCAGAGCCCACATGGGAGCGTGGGACAGACACATAATCCTGACAAATCAGACTACACCAGAATCTTAGTTAGGACGATATTACCACTTCCCTTGCAAAAAGTTTGTAGAGTTAAAAATGATAAAGGAGGAACAGCCCCACAAGCCTAGATGTGGACATCAGGCACGTCACAGACTGTGCATTTCCAGACACCCCTCCAGCCTACCAGAGTAAGGTTGATTGTCTTACATAGGTTTCCCTTTAGAAATGCTGCATTCTCCATGCACAGCACTAGATAGCTACTTGTAATCTAAAATGTCACCCTGACATTGCTAGGATTAAAAAGAATCACCTCTCAGATATGACCAGAGCAAAGGTTCCTGGGTGTGTGTTTTCACACACAGACACCAAAGTGCTGACTGATTTTTAGGATGAAGGTGTCACTCGGGAATTTTCCTCACAATGATCTTTCAGTGGTACACCTGGCCAGGGAAGGCAAACAGGAACACTGCCAGGGTAAGGTCAAGAGCACTGAGCAAACTCTGAGCTCACACTATCCCTAGGTGGTGGTTGGAGCCACTGGAGGCACACCCCATCAAAACCCACACACAGATTGCTTCCCAGATGAGTCAAGCTTATCTCCAGCATCCAGCAGTTCTTATACATATCATTCCCAAAGCAGTCATCTCACATGTGAAAATCCCCTTGGACCTATCATTCTTAACAATAAAATCCACATTAAAAAGTGGGATTAAAAGCCATAATCAATGTATAATTATAAGGTAAAAAGCCAAGAAGTTGTTAAAATTGAAGGTACCTCTTTTTCTTTTTTTTTTCTTTTTTTTTTTTTTTTACATGACAGCATAATAGCAATGGACCAGCACTGTTAGTTTGAAGGGCTGTCCCAGCTCAGAAAAAGAAAGTAAATCTTCATGCACATTTTAATACTAATTAAACAATTACGTAGTTTTCTCTCAAAAGAGAGCATGTTTCTCTCATAATCTCTGTGTGTACTTTAGCCAAACTCTGGCATCTCACATTTGAAAATCATTAGCCAAGTCATAAAACCAAATTGTTGGGTGTCTGGTAAAAAACTGATAAAATATGCTTATTCAGTCTCGTTTCAGATGATTCAGAAATGCATATGGGAAATGATTTCCTGAAAAGGAGGCATCTTTCTTGCAGGCCTGTGGAAGTTTTGAAGTCCTTGGTTGAAACCTGAGGAAATAACTACTTTTTTTGATGATTTCTCAGAGGAACAAAGCACTGACTCATTCATTTTGGTTCAATCATTAAGAAATTACTAGATAATAAGGTTTCATCTCTTTGACAAAGATCCATTTTAAGACAGGCTATTAATTGAAAATGTGCTATTACTTTCTGCTATCGATGCATTGTTTTAATGTAGTATAACATTAGAATGACTACAAAATAGTAATAAATAAGATACTTCAATACTGTAATATATACATATATAATTTATATATATAAATAGTAATATAAAATAGAAAAAAATAAAATTAATCCTTTTTTAGCAAATTGCAGTGAAAGGTAACATAGAGACCTTCACAAGAATTGAAATTAAGGTGGCTTCTGGTGAGAGATGAATCTTTAGAAGAACTTTGTTTTTGTGGGTAGTTGTCAAATGGTGTTTTACAGCACTGAAAGCAACCTGTGTACTACTTCTTAAGAGCTGCTGTGAACTCCCCAGAGTATATCCTATCTATTTTTAGCTGAAATTTTCAGCTACAACAAGGGGTAGAAGGGGAAAGGAGAAAGAATATGACAGCTGTTAATAAGTAGTCTGCACAGCCGTGAAATTAGGAGTCAGATTAGAAGACAGAAGGAGTAAAAATAAGAATTGTGAAAGCAAGAGAACAGCAGAAAGAAATGCTGCCTGAAGACTTTTTGAGAGGGAGACTGAAAAAAAAAAAAAAAAGGTTTCACAATGAAGATAATAGATGCACCAAGTCCCAGCCAGCATCCTGCTAAATTCATGCAGTGCAGCAGTTCTCTTCCATTGTAGAGATGGGTCACTAAATCCTAGAGGAATTATTTTAATTTTAATCACTATTGGAAGCTAGGTAAAAAATCAGCAAGTTCAATTTTTTTTCCCCACATCTCTGATCAATATTTTTGCCTACTTGCCCACCTATCATCCAATAGATACATTTTAAAAAAACAGACATTAGTGTGGTATTGTTGAGCCCTTTCCAAAGTCAGTGAAGTTTATTGGACAAAGAAGATCTTAAGGAACACAGACAGGGACAGAAATACAGGCTATATTTAGGCAAAAAGCTTTGTTTGTTCATTTTTATTTCTTGAGTATGTTTAATTCAATACCCTATTTGACTGAATGCTGCCAAGCTTTACACACTCAAAATGGGACTTGCCTTATTTTTGGTTAATTTTAGGGATAAATAGTTAAATATTCTCAGTTCCTTATTAGTGCTTGCTTCTGCTGCTACCAGGAAGCTCACAGCCAAGTAAATCAAAGTATCCAGATGGAGGAGGAAAAACAATTCACTCAAGGAATGGGTTTCAGCTTCAGTTTTCCCAAGAAGCTTTTATAAACACTAAGGCACAGAATGTTTATGAAAAATGTCTTGTCAGTGTCCTTTTAAACGTGCCACGCATATGGAGAGTATACAAAAACTTTAGAAAGGAGATGAAGTTCCTGTAGATACTCCATGTCATTTGGGCATTTGGAAGCCACCCATGCCCCAGCTTCAGAGTGTATTCAGCAATACCTTTAAGCCCAGAAAGGAACCATTAAAAGAAAGGTTTCTATCTGCCATATATGGGAGAGAAGCACATTGAGTGGAATATGTTTGGTTTGGGAAATCTGCTTCTGCCCGTAAAGCAGAGCTCTCCTTACACATTAATAGAGAGATGAACCTAATGTTCATCTCCTCATGTGGTTTTGTGTGTCCCAGGAATACTACTACTACAGTCTACAACTATAAGGCTCCATCTGGCTGCTCAATTAGAGCCCAATGTGACAACTGATTGTTATGCAAAAGCAATTGATTAGATTTTTATGTCCCTCAACAAGCTGACTCAATTACAATGAGTATAATTTTTCTTCTATTTTCTTTTTTTAATTTTCTTTTTGCTTCATAGCTTATAGTTTATTTTATTGTTTTCCAGTTCTGGCATTGAAGTCTGTGGACTATCAAATGCCCTTGCCAAGAGGAAGCTACATGACTCTGGGAGCTTGATGTGCTGTGAAGGACTTCTGGGAGGCTTGGCAGCAACTTTGCCAAAATACAGTTGATCATGCAGCATTCAGACAGAATTTTTGAGTAGTCTTGCTAACTGCCTCTCCAAAACAATTGGGAGATGAATATTAAAAAGGAATTTGAGTTACTAACTGTTCATCTGTTCAGATCTTCTAAGCTGGTGTGCTCTTCCATTTTTAAAGCTCTGCTTTTGAGACAGAGTGAGCCAAAACAAACCTCTGCAGTACTGGTCTTGCCCATTTTGCACAGGCCAGAAACAGGGTCCAGGGGAAAGAGGCCTGCAGGGGCTGTGAACTTAGCAGAAATATCACACTCTTCTCCTGGAAGAATTGTTCTCCAGCAAAGTTCTTCACATTTCTATTGACAGTCTGAGAAGAGAATTAGAGCCTCAGAGCTGGATTTTTTTCCCCAGCATTATACTGTTGAGGTGAAGCTCCTTCCCTCCTGCATATGCCATATCTGGGGATGACATCTTTGTGTTTACAAAGATTTGAGACCTCTATACTTATTTTCCCAATGTCCAGGGCATGTGTATACAAAAAAACTTCATCAAAGTGCACTTTATCTGCTCAGGCCATTAAAGCACCTCCTAAATATGGAATGAGGAATCAAAAAGAAACAAAAAAGACTGTATTTACATGTGACCTGCTAGAGATATTGCATTTTTCTTAAAACTGGAAATTTGGCTCAGATCCAAAATGCATCCTGAGTAAATAAAAGTTTTTTAATTCAAATCTACTAACTCTAAAAGGCAGCAAAATATTGTGGAGTTCTTCTCTCCTTTATGTCCTCTTCCAATCGTCCTCCCTATTTTAAAAGTTTATAAAAATGGTTTAATGAGGCAGAAATATGGTAACACCATTTCTCCCCACATTAGAAACAAATACCTTCCTTTCTTGCAGCTGAATAATGCCATTTGAAGACTTCTGAAGAAAAACAGCATTTTGGTACAAGTCTTACATGCATGATGTCCACAATCCAACAGCAGAAGGAATACCTTCCAGCACACTGAGCCAGTGACATAACCCTCTGGTGCTTCTTCCTTTGATGCTCTGTGCAAGACAGCTGGTTCTTCCCACTCTGAAGTTCATTTTTATTGCTCTAGATGCTGCTTTTGAATTCCTCCTCTTAGCAGGATTTCCTAATCATGGTTTCACTAATTGTTCTTTTCATAATGAAAGAAAGAGCCAGGATGCTCCAAAAGCATCTGGGAGGGGAAGAAATTGAAATATTTTCATATTCAATAACAAATTATTTTTCTCAGTTAGCTGTTGATATGAAAATTTAGCAAGACAATATGAGTTTCTCAAACAAAAAAATCAATTTAAATAGGCTTTTTAAAATTAGGTTGTAAGTTTATTTTTTTTTTCTTTAGGGGAAAGTAAGAGCAGAGGACCTGAAGTCAGAGGTGATTTTCCAGGGGACTAGACCCCACTCAAAATTTACCTCTTCACCTGTGAATGAGAATTGTGTAACCAGGACATCATAGAGGGAATCACAGCATCTGGAAATTCCATACAGACAAGCTGACCCTAACCTGAGCTAAAAGCTAGAAAATTCTTAAAAAGTCAGCTCTCTAAAGAGCTTAACTCTCTGAAATTCTTTGAAAGCATATCATTCTTACAACAGATTGGAATAAATACTGTTTTATGCCTGCCTTAGGCAGTAACACAAAGATGCTAAATACCAATACATTCTGATTCTAATAAAGCACAGTTTCTTCTTGCTATTGTAGGTGAGGCTGATATATCAAGCCCTGAAGCCTATCCTGCCCAGGCAGTGTTATTAGACTTGTTCTACTGGGAGGGACTCCCAAGGGTTTCAGAGTAACATGAAATTATTCAAGCTGTGCCTTTTTTTTTTTTTTTTTTTTTTTTAATTTGGCAAGTAACCTTTAATTCTGAGTCACACCACCAGTCCTTATTAGCAAAATCAGTCTTGCTGGCCCATAGTTCCTCAACACCTCCCAGATGAAGGAGCTATGAGCTGGCTTCCCTACTTCTGGGGTCCCCAGAGCTTTAAAGCAGATATAAACAAGCTATTTAGGCTTAAAAAACAAACAAAACAAAACAAAACAAAAAACCACCCCCCAAAAAAACCAGAACAGAAAATCAACCCCCCAACACAAAACATAACAAAACAAACAAAACAGAACAAATGATGAGCAGGAAATAAGAATTTAATTTGAACATTTAAAATTTGTGTGAAGAAGAGCTCAGACTTGGGAACACCAGTCCAGGGGGATTTTCAGTGGAAAGTGCCTATGAGCAGGAGATGTGTAACTTGCCAGCAATGAAATGGGCACAGGCCTTGCTTACTTTGGAAAGGTGACACGGAATGATGGTTATTTGGAAGTGCAAATACTCACTGTAGTATATACCACCAGTATATGCCATCAGTGCTCCCAGCAGCAATGCTCTTCAGCTCCAGTTATACTGCCAAAGAACCAATTTCACCAAAGGTTGTAGGGGTAACAGCACCAGCATCACAACCTTTCAGAAACAGTAACACCCTTCAAAGCTGAGTGTTTTGCTGCACAACACAGTTTAAATTTAATTTCTCCGCCATATGAAAAATTGAAATACTTAAGTAATAACATTCAGCAACATCATCTGCCATCTGATAGTGCACAGAAACTGGGCAATTATGTTTCGCCTCGGGTGGCTAATAGGCCCATTTCAAATTTCAGGCATTATCAGATAATAACACTGCCTGCATCTGAGTATGTTATTATAATTATTAACCGTAAAGAAAGGAGGGGGGGAACTCCACACTGGGAGGGAGAAGGATTGTTTTTAATTATTTAATTTTGAAGTTACATAAGATAAGTTCATTGTTCCCCATGAGCTAACAGTCAGAGACTGAGTGCTGGCACCACTGCAGATTTAACTCAGTTCGAACAGACTTGTTTTCAGATTCATAAAACCTTATCATTGCTATTTGGAATAAGTAGGTTGCAGAGCAGTGAGACTTGTCTAGAAATATTACATGCCAATGAAAATGGCAATGACAACAGAAATTCTGAGTAATCTTCCACTAAAAGGCAGTTTATTGCTGATATAATGCTAAAAACTTGCAATCAGTGTTTTAGATCCATTATTCTAATTATTTTGCTTTCAAATTCTTCTTAGGGTGTGGATATTCATGAACAGAATGAGGGAAACAGAACCTAGATGAAATATCATTCATACTAGAATTCAGGGCAGAAAAAATGTACATGTTTGGAAAGTGGAGAAATGGCCTTTGGGAATAGGGACCTCCAGTCAAGGAGACACTGAAGGCCAGTTTTTGCTTTTGTGACCTGGGAAAAAATATATATATGAAGGCAATATATAGTTAGTTTTATGAATTTCACATCTTCCATTTATGTACCCATAGCAAAACTTACATAGTACCAAGGTGAGATACAGCTTTAGGCTTTTTAGACTTATAGCTGCTTCCTACAGGAAGGAATAAAAAATTCATTACACATGGCAAATTTAAGAAATAAAATTATGTAATGCAGAAATTGATATTCTTCACATCTCTCAATTTGGATTGATTATGTGATATTGGTATTCAAAGCTTAAGGGTCAGAGACAACATGCAAAGTGCTTTTAATAATTATTTTATTTTTAAAGTAATTTTCTAGCATTCCGTAGGAAATACTTCAGAAATTGTGAGGCGAATTTATAGCCTTTGGCCAAAACACAAGACAGCATAAAAAAAGCTAACTAATTACTTTAACCCTTTTCATTATTTCATGGGGACTTCTCTTTCCAGCTCTTAAAGGTCATTCAGTACACAGCAGGACTATAATGCATAAGAGTTGAGTGCTGTGGAAAAGACACATTCAACAGAGTTGCATTGAAAAACAGAGAATAAGAAGTAAAGGCAGTTAAAAGCAAGCATTTGTCTAATCACCTGGGGGCAAAAATTCTCCATTTGAACAGCCACTATGAGTCACTTCAAGCTACCAGCAGCATGCCTGCTCCAATCCCATGGGCTTTCTAGCCACATCACAAGCCAACTTCGCATCTATCTGTGTTTGTGTATGTGCTACAAATAAAAATTATAAACTTAAGAATTCAGTTTTCATGGCTGTCCTTTTCTCTGCGTATATTGAAGTTTTCTCATGAACTATGTTTTACAATTAGAAAAGCAAGAAAAACCTGCTTCCCTCTGCAGTGTTAGAGAGTAGCTGTGATGAAAGATGCAGTTCAGGAAACTCACAGTACTGGACAGCCAGACACTACTCCTCCACATCCCTCCAAAACAAAGCTGCTCCACTTCCCTAAAGGGAAACTTTGGCTAAAACACAGCACTTCACGTTTTTCCATTAACTAATCTTAAATACACATGTGGAGTTAGTTTTAAGGGATAAGGCAAGTACAACTGCAAGAAGGTCTCTGCCTCTGCAGCAGTGGATTTGATGAAGAACAGGTCTCCCTTCGGAACCTTTGAGAGCTTTCACAAAACAGCCTCGCCGGTGCTCATGTAGCTGGTGCCAGCATTTGCTGCTGCTCTGGTCCAGCACTCCAGGAAACCAGTGGTTGCCTCCAGTGCTTTGCACTTTAGCTGCCTGCAAGATTTCATGACGTGGCCAGCCCAACCTGCGCAGCCAGATCATGCGTAGCACAAAGGAACTCGGGAAAGTGGAGGATCGATTCTCCCACGGGGCTGTAGGGAACTAAGCAGCAAATATATACCTTGGTTAAGCTTATACGAACTGAGGCCACCAGTAACAGACAGAGCTAAGCTGAAACCACACTGGATTGTGATCTCCAGGACAAGGATGCTGAGGTGTAAGCACTGGGAGGCAAGGGCAGCCTGGTTTCCCTTGGCCTGCATGGGAACGGTTCATGTGCACATCGTGACCCTGGCACGGCACCTGAGAGCTGAAATATGAGTGAGATGTTTTATGCTTTGGGGCTGACTTTACGACTTTTTTAACTAGTAAGGGAATTATTTGGAAAATTAGTTTTTCAGGGCCTCACTGTGGAGTTTTTCTGTATGATGTATGTAGTTATTTAATGTTTTAGCCTTTCAGTGCCACACAAGAGGTAAGTGGACAGACCATGGAAATTTTCCATTACTGCAGAGCATTTCAGCCCAGCAAATATTTGTTTTTTCAAAGTACATTATTAATAGGTTATTTAGCAATTCTGAATGGCAGATTACTTACTAGTTTGCAAACACTGAATATCTCAAGCATTAAGATATTCAACTCTCATTGATCTCGAATAGAAGTTGATCACACCACACATTTAAAACAGAAAAACAAATAAACACATCCAAAAGCAGAAATAAAACTGCTTAATCTAATGAAGCAAATCTCTCAGCTGTGGAAATCTTCCTCCCTCTCTCTCTCTCCTCCTCCCCCATGTTTTGAAATGGCAGCGGCCCAATACAGAGTAATCCAGTTTGCTCAGTGACCAAACACTCTCACGCCTGGAGGATCAACTCGAGATGCTGCACAGTGAGAATCAATTCGTGGAGCTGACATACGAGCACCCTCTGAAGGCTGCAGTACCTGGGGTGCCTGAAATGCCATTATTCTCCCTGTAAGCGGCGAATCTCAAGAGGCGGAATCACTTTTTCCCTGGCCTGTTTTCAATGGCAACACGTCAGGTTTTAATTGCCTAAAAGGGTCTTAAATTTAAAATGCTTTTTCCCAGGTTCTTGGATAATTTAAATCCTTGACTAGTTCATTAAAAGGCCATTTGCGATGAGGCAGGCTGGCGCATCTCTCACTTAGCACGCTCAGCCGAGCTAGGAATAGAAGCAAATAAACAGCAACTGTGCTGCCTGAAACTGAGCATGAGTGTTCGAGGTCACCCACAGCAGTGGCAGAGGGGCAGAGCAGATATATTGTGATTAAAGGGCTCCATTCTTCCTTGAACAAATGTATAAGGTGAAATATCGGCTTTAGTGAAGTCAGCAGCAAAATTCCTTGAGGCTTCAGTGGGACGAGATTTTTCTCTCAATTAGTTTCAGGGCTCCCACAGGGTGTAGGTTTCAAAGGCACAATGTGAATGGATTGCTGCTCCATCCTAGTCCAGTGTAGCTCACTGGAGAACACAAACCAAACAGAGCAACAACATGCAGTAGATGCATGCTTCAGCTCGATACCTTCCTCAGTGTTTTGCACTTTCATTCTGTGTTCTGGTAGTGACTGTGTATTGCTTCAAAATGATACAATATTAGATTAGACCCAGTAGTGGAAATCTGATTTAGAGGAGCATTCAGGTCATCAGTAAAAGTCAGTTTCCTGATGAATGGAAATATCCCTATAATAAAAATGGAAAAGATGTATTCTTAAGGCATTTCAAGCTGACTTTAGGAGGGAGGTGGCAATGGCCCCTTGTACAGGTTCTGCTTTATATGCAAGGTTAGTATAAGCACCTATTATTTTTAAATTTGGAAAATACTCATATTTTCCAAAGTTTGGGAAAATGTAGTAAGAAATGTATCATTAAAAAATCTCAGATGTTTAATGTATGCATGTGTATAGGTGGTTCTCATAGACACAGTTGTCACTATTCATATATACATGAACAATAATTATATACACATATATATATATATACACACACAGAAATAATGAGACTCATAATGCAGCCACCCATATTGTTCTTACATGAATGCACATATATTGTGTTCACGCTTACCTCTCTGATTTTACAGACCTTGACCACAGATATTTCACCAGCCAGGACTGCTTGCAAAATTCCAGTTCTTAATGTCAGCCACTTTATTAATAATTTCACTCGGCACTTACATGACCTCTGTAGGGTAAATGATACCTTCTGTGTGCTGAGAGACTTTCCCTTACAGAAAAACCATGTGTTTGTGGTATCACAGTTTCTCTCCACAAGCTTGGCACTATACAGAGCTGAAAAGTTTTGCTCTGCAATTCTGTCTAGTCTGTGCTATACAAAAATTAAATGCTGTTGATACCTCTAATGAATTTTTCAGGTATGTGAATTTTGGCTCTTAAGTATCTGAAAAATGAAATCTGGGAACAAGTTGCAGCTTACCAAAAGAGTTCAGTGGCAAAGCACATTTGCTTATTTCTAAATGCCTAGGTATTTTTATTTTCCTGATGTAGGTCTTTCCATCTATTTAAATTAAGCAGCTTGTTTAACTTCTTTTCATGCATTTCCCAAGGTGACCAAAATAGGAAGTGTATCTTTAAACGCTACTATTTTTTTTAAATCTATCTGCTTCCCTTCCTCCCCCTTTGAAAATTTTCTCTTCCTTGAAAAACATGTTCAACAAAAGCAATCTTTTTCTTTTTTCTTTTTTTTCTTTTTTCCTGTGACAGGTTAAATTTTCCCGGTTTTCCTTTCTTGCTTCTCACTGTCACTTTGCTGTAAAACAAAACAGTGAGAAAATGATCCATCTCTGTAAATGTTGCTTGCTATTAAACTTAATACCTCTTTGAACTGCTGCTTCTTTTTTCTTGAAGGACTGTATTTGTCTTTAATTAAAAAGAAAGGATGTGGATGATACATAGCTAGCTCCCTCTGATCTTTACTATTTGATCCCATCCACTCAAATATAAATGTTCTTTCTTGCTCATTCAGACACTAAATCAATGCAACAAATCCAAAGGTCTACTGCAACGTTCATTTGTTTGTGGGATTCTTGTTTTCTTCTCTTTATTGAATGTGTTGAAGGAGAGATATTACAATAGTTGAACCTCAAGAATTCAATTTTTAAAACACAGAGCACAGCAAGGCGAGATCTGTAGATAATTCAGCATATTTTGCAGCGTAATGCAAACATCTGCTTAGGAAAGCATCAAATTCAAAGAGTTAAATACCAAAAGTGGGATTACTTGAAGCTGACCCTACCTTCCCCCCAGGGAAGGCAATGCTAATACACCCAGAGGATTAGCAGCCTTAATACAGGCTAAGTGTATCTGTGTCTGACTAGTCCTCCTTCTCGCCATGGTTCAGTCCATAGTCCCAATCAGTTCAATTTACCATTGCATTTTTTTTAGGGATGTGAGCTGCACCACTGTTTACTGCCTCCTTTCTCCCCCAGATAATTGTAATCTTCCTGGAGACAATGTCTTTTCTGCTTTGGTTTTAAAATTTTCCAGTTAGATTTGTAATACAAGATGAAATTACATTTCATTATCTCCTCCTAGCTAGCTCTCCCAGCTTTCCTGCTCTGCAGCTTTACATGCTCAACTCACAGAGTTTCTTTTTACGCTGGGTCTTGCTAATCTCTTCCATTCAGCCCTGTCATGTTTGGCGCCTCAGGGTGGATCACACTGGAATAGGGAAGACAAGGGATCTGGACAGAAGATATTTTGCTTGTTTACCCACTTTCTCTTTTGAAAAATATTTTCTTCAGATAGCTTAATGTCTTCTTCATATTGCAAGTGTCTTTCATGTCAGAGCCATTTATGAAATCCCTGCTGTAGAATTCTATTTTAAAAATTAGGCAGCTGGGGACTAGGATAGTTAGAAAATAATATCATTACAATGCAATAATGTGTTAATAGTGCTGTTGTAGCTTTGTAATTCCTACTGTTCTCATATCCCTGGCCTGCTATATGCTGATTTTTTTCTTGCACTAAAGGAATTGCTATAGCAACATACCTTCAAACACGTATGATTAATACTTTATATGCCCATGACTGACTAGATATTTGTTCTAGACATAGCATATTGAAAAACAAGATGGAATACCTGCCATGAATCCATAGAACAGAAACTGATTTATACCAGGAGAAAAATAAATCATAAATTGAATAAGAACAAGGGAAAATACAATTTTGTAGATTCAGAATACAGGCAAGTTGATAAAATATACTGCAATGCTTTGATCTCTCTGGTATATCTAAATAACACAGAATATCACAAGCTTTTGTAATATTATATAAGAAAAATGTTTCTGTTTTTTTCCACATAGGAAAATAATTTTATCACTTTTCTTCACCTGCAGACAGATTTTTCAACCCAGCAACCAGATTCTTAGACCCCAGGGAAGATGAAGATGTTTCAGTCTAGGAAACAAATAACTGGTCACATTTTGCAAATTCAACTCACATGCACCTACAGCGGCCTATGGTGAAGACAATGTAAATGTTTATGCTTCCTGTTAACCACAGCTCCACCTGGCATCATTCAGGATCTTGCATAACTGACTAAAGCTGTCATTCCTGGCCAGAATGCGCAATTAGCAACATATGCTTTCTTAAAATCTAATCATACAAAATTTGTCATTAACCACATGGGATGATAGTTACTAGAGGCCAATTAAACTAATTTTCAGAAGTCACCCAGTTTGCATGATGCATCTAACGGCAGAATTTTCTCCTCTTCTAAAGCAAAAAGCACCAGGGTGTTGCCAGTGTAGTTACAAATTTCATCTTTTAAAATACTGGATAAAGAATACAGCTGAGTCAGGCAGTGAATGGGGGGCAGGTGTCAAGTGCAAAACTGCCTTGCTATGTACTAAAGCAGCAATGCCTGATAGATTCAGGAAGAGGCCCACACACTACTAAGACTGATTTTAAGAATTTAAAACAGAGCTTTGTGTGTGTATCCTTGCCAAGGGTAAGTTCCACAGTATGGATGGACAGTGCAGGTCATGGTGAAAAGCGAGTGCACCATTCAGGTCTGTGGAGCTCTTGCATCCATTTACCAGCCCAGGTCCTCCAGTCCATTTCTGTCTAACTCCTTCAAAATTGGTTTTTTGCATGTGCAGAATGTGGTTTGCATGATGCAGGAGTCAGAGGGTTTGTCATGCAAAATGTAGAAGATGAATAAGGGGGACAAAATGTGACCAGAGTTCCAAAGGGAATCATCACAGAATATGAAAATATCAAATGTCTCAGGAAAAATGGTGAAATCTGGTACTATGAATAATAGGTTACAGGGAACCTCACCAGTATTTCAGAGGCTTTTTAACATTTCCAGAGCTGGGATTAAACTTCTGGTTCCAATTTCATGATGTTGCATGTGGCGCTCACATACTCAACTACCTGATGGGGGTATGTGCACAGCACTTCTCAGTCTGTGATAAATACACCTTCAAGCCCCTGGCAAGGAGAAACATTTCAGACAATCTGTCTTAAATGACACTAACAGAGTCACTTGTACTGGCTACTTTCCTAAAAGACCAGGATTTTTTAAAGTGTTGTCTTCCCACCGGCAATCTCAGGGCCTGACAGTCAAGGTGAGGTTGCACCCCAGACATACATTCCTTTCCAATCAATAGGGATATGAATGCCTAGACACCTCTAGGTATCTCTGACCAATTAAATAGGTAGGTAGCTGTGTGGGTGAGTTTGATTTCTGACTGCTTATACAGAGTTGTTTGTCCTTTCATCTGAACGTCAGATCATTCAACAAAATTTTAGTTTGATCTGTTCTATCACTTTTTGGGCTTACAGCCTTTTGTAAGCGTCTAGTTTTGACACATCATTAAGCAAGGGCAAGAAAAATGTCCCTAGCCCCTCTTTTTAAGTCAAATTTTTAAAACTCTGATTGTGACAACATTCAAGCTTCAAACAGCCTTTCGGTATCATATTGCCACATAATTTGTGCCTCGGTTTCTTTCCTGGCAATTCCGACACACATTTCCAAATACTTGCCTGTGGTCCTGCAAAACCTCTATCTTTCAATACTCAATCCTGAGCATTTCCTCAAACAACTCTTCTCCAGTCATTTTTCCAAGACCTATGCATCCTTGCTGCAGAATCCCAGAGGCAGAAGAAATGACAGCTTTATCCTGTCATTTCAAGGTTGCAAGTCTTAACCATGCTGATGAAAGGTCTGTTTTTCTTTGACCCCAAAAATGAGAAGGGCCAAAGGTAGAAGAACTATAGTAAATTACTAATCAGAGAAAAGGTCATGGATGTAATGCAACTTTTTAATTTTTCCACACACTGAGGCAGCCCAAGTTTCACTTATCTGGATCAAGAGACAAAAAATTGTAGAAAAGGAGGATAACACTTTATTTCTCACTCAGGGGTGAATATATTCCACTGCAAATGCAAAGGAAAATCATCCTCTCTACACTGAAATGAGACTTCAGATCTATGAACACTCATATGATGGTGGAAGGTCCATGGGCCTGCATCTGCCAGAGTGTAGGGAAAATATGAACATGCCATATTTTGAAAAACTGGAGGAAAAGTCACATATCTTGCATTGTCACACTTGCTCTTTCTGTCTTGAGAAAACGGAAAAAAGCCAGTGAACAGTATATGGAATCTAATTTGATCTCCAAATATTTGAAAACTGTGGGATAGAGCAACTTGGGTAGATTACACAGAAATGTGTAGACATAGAATATGGCACTTACTAAATAAGCTCTCTGAAGCTTTAAAAACTTTCCATTGTGGGAAAGCCATCTGGCAGGTCATCCATAGCTGTTCAATGAGAAATTCTTTGTAAAAGTGAAAGTTAAGGCCTGCCCTGAGCCTGACTGATTAAGAACCAAGAGATATGTCTCCTGGCAGGGCCAAGTCCCAGAACTTTATCAGTTTCAATGTAGAAAAAAAAGTGCTGGGAGAACAGTCAGACACCCCAGAAAGTCCCTGACAGACTTCAGAAAGCCAGTGAGCAGTGAGAAAATGCTGTGTCAGGGACAGTCTTCTCAGACTCTAAGCATGGGTGACATTTCCACACACACACTGTGGTTATACTATAAATTTCAAGAACTGCCTTGGGAACAAGATGACAAGATGCCTTTGTATGTAATAAAGAGTGCTCAAAACTTTATGTTTGGTTATAAGACAGCAACAGAGAGGGGCAGACTGCATAAGAAATGCAAACAAATGCTCTGGTAAATTTTGTTTAAAATTTCTTGAGGATATTCAAAACACAATTTAATGTTTCAATTTACAGTATTTTCTGTGTACATTAAACATTTTCTTCATTAAGGAACTGCATGGTATTTTTAAAATCCTCTGGAAACTATTAACACCTGTTTTCCTGAGCTGTATCTCCAACACCTTGAGGTGTGAAGCTTTGAGAACGTCCTGAAGAGTCAGGGCTGTAAACAGCACATTAGCAAAGAGTTAAGAGTGAGTGATAGGAAGATGGGAATTTAAGGACTTGTGCAAAACGTTGCCTACATCATTATGTTAACATAGCTTAGTTTGCCAAAAGCAAACATATTTAAACAGGAAATACCTCAAATATGCTAGTCTATGTCTCAGTCGGGGTCCTTAATTCTTCTTTGGGGATGTGCTGCACCAGCCCAAGTTCAGCATTACTGCAAAAATCTCCTGATTTCTCCTTCCAGCTCTCCTTAGGTCACTTTCCATCATCACTAAAGAAACCATCATTACCACTGGCCTGTTTTTGCTTCCTCTATCTGCCAGACATCTATCATTCAAGCTTCCTCCTGAGGAATCTCTAGGCTCTGCCTTGATAAAGGCTCTCATCTTGGCTCTGCCTTGATAAAAGTTGTCAATATTTTCTGCTTTAAAGCTCTTAAAGCCTTTCCTTCAGAGCAGAAATTCTCAGTCCCCATCTTGAATATTGCAGTGCTCTTTCCCTTGCCCTTAACAAAGCAGTCTCACCTCCCTAGAAAGTGGCTGTCCCTTCTAGCTTGTGGGATTGACTGCATCAAACTTCTCTTCACATTCTTCCTGTGGCTTCCTTCTCTCCATGATACCCTTGGTTAAACTTCCAAGATGGCCCACAATTCATCCCCTCCTTGAAATCATCTTTTCTGATACATTTAATTCCTGATGCACGTTTTCCTATGCTGATTTTATATTTGAGTTTTCCCATGAGCTGCTGAATAAATGTTCTCAAAAACACCTTGGTGTTTTCCTTCACATCTCTTTTCCTATTGTCTCAACTTTACTAGCAGCTCAAGACCCTGTTCTGTACTTGTGGATGCCTTTGTGAATTTTGCTGCAAGAACAAACAGGAGCAAGAGAAAACCTCTGTTATGAGACGGTGGGATAATGTAATAAACCTTAGCTCTTGTGGTGGTTGCCATGTCATCAGTGCATTTGCTAGCATACTGTTTCTCTTTCTGCTAATTGAAAAATAAATGAGTAAAAGCAATTTTTAATGAGAGTGGGTTTTGTGTTAAAATATGTTTGATTCACTTTTAAGAAGGACTGGAAGTAGTTCATTGGAAACTAGTCTGAATTATAGCCTTAAAACTGAGTACCTCTTGTCCTTGAAATTCAAGGTTGAAGGAAAAGCTCAATCTTTGAATCTTTTTGGGTTTTAATTCTGAGTTTCATTCAAAATCAGAAGGGACTAATATTCCAAATGATATTTAATGTGGCCTTGGATAGGAAAAATCTCACGGAAACATCTGGGAAGAATTATTTGATATAAAGAACATGGAAGTATTGTTTCTTGATAATGCACAGCATTACAAAGTTTACATATTTTTTTCTACAATAATTTCCAGTCTGACATTAAAACTGAGGGCCATTAGTCCAGAAGAATAGCAGAGCAACTGAATAATTCTTTGCATCCCAATTAAATGTTGCCATTTTTATTTCTAAGAAAATAAAAGTACCTGCTGGGTAAAGCTAATGATATCAAACATCATCAGAAAGACAGTGCAATTTAGGGAAAAATAAGTGAGCTTGGCCATCTTCTGTGGTCTGTTCTTCTCATACTCCCCAAGCATCTTAAAAGACAGTTTTAAGGACGTTCCAGGACATATTCATGTCTGCTTCACTCTGGTCTTAGTGCAGATCTGCTGCCCATTAATTTCTCTAATTCTTTTCCAAACCAAATCCACTGTTTCAAGTGGCAAAAGGTTGTGAAGTTCAAAATGCCCTGTGTGAAGACACCCTTTCACCTGTTTAAAACCAATCTCCTATCAGCTTCAAATGCTCTCAAGTCCAGTCATTGCAGAGTGTGGCAGAGAGAAGTTTTGCATCTGACTTACCTGCTGACTTTCAGGATTTCATAGACTTTGATATTTCTCCCCTAACCCAGCTGTCTGTTCAAGCTGGACAGTCCCAACCTTTTTACTCCTTTGTGGTAAAGTAGCTGCTGCAAATCCTTGAACACTTTCTTGTTCTCCTCCACACCAGCTGCACACTATCCTTCTTGAGCTCTGGAGATCAGAAGCACACACTGCATGAAGACGTGAGCCCATGAAGCTTTTATATAATTCCCTCCTTCTTCCTTCCAGACAATACCCAAATTTTTTTTTGGCTGCTGCTCCATGCTTATGACTTCAGCAGCAACTAAAAACTCCTTCCTGAGCCATCACTGTCATCTCTGTGTTTAACCCCATGCAGTAGACAAATCTAGATTGTTTTATTTCCAGATGCAATTGCTCATATTTATCTGGATCAGTACTTCTTTGCTCTCCCCTTTTACTCCCACACTTAGTTTTCTGAGGTCCTTGTGAAGTTCTTTACCACTGGGATGGTGGTAAAGGTGGCTGGCTGAGAGAACTTAATGCCAACAGCAGCCTTGGAGACTGAACAGTGAACTCCCACCACAACATCACTGAAGAAGGTCCTGAATAAAACAGGGAGGGAACAAACTACTGATTCATCCATGTAGAAAAGTCATATTTTCTGTCCTTTTACCAGGTTTCACTCTTCCAAAAGCTCCCATAATAACTTCTGGCTATGAACCTTAAGGAATTTTGGAAACTCCACGTTATACCCCCAAGGAAATCCTTTATCTGTTGCTCATTGACAAGATCACTGACACCCTCCAAGATCTTGATCAGGCTACTGAGACAGGATTTCCCTTTGAAGAAGCCATGCATCTTTTCTAAAAGGCCATGTTCTCAATGCCTTTACTAATATTTTATCAACAATATGATCTGAACTGACTTAACAGCCTGTAGTTATATCCAAAGAATTTCCAACCAGACTGTTGCATTAAACAATGATGCCTAATCTCCATAAAGCTTGTTCTCAATATTTTATTCATATCCTGGAGATGGGTAAAGGATGCAAGTTTCCCAAAGCTGTGGCTCCTGCTGAAAATTATTTTTATATGCTAAGTAAGACAGACAAAGGAGAAGCCACGTCCAACAAGTGATGACACCCACTTAATTTCATTGCTAAGCAAAGAAAACAAAACCAAAATAAACCCCAGGTGCGTTATAGCCTTACAGTTATAATGCAATTAGTAGCATGATATGAACTCATCATTTCAGCCAAGTTTCTCAGCTTTATATACAGACCTCTGAATTTCAATAAGATTGTCTTTTTATTTTTCTAAGTCTTAATTAAGTTATGTTTGTTTTTCATTCCCACTCCATTGTTTTTCCTTCACTCATCAGTTTTTCTCTGTCTTCCATATCTCTTAGCTTCTCCAATTTTCCCCCTAAAAAGCAGAAAAAATGCTAAATTTTAACATGCAATAAAATATTTGCCTTTACTAGAATAAATATATCTTCCACATTAATTTGGAAATTACAGTGCTGAGAAAAAATGGTCAAATTATTGAGAAAATATTACCCTTTTAATGCCAGTATGAAAACAATCTTTGCAATACAGGAAAAAAAATCCCTACAATTTGCAGTTCTTACAAATGCACCTAATTTAAGGTAAGGAACACATGATTTTCAGATTTTTTTTAAAGAAATAGATCTAACATTGGACAAGCACACATACTTACATAAGTTGTAGTGAATTTGTAGGAACTGATTCTCTGAGGATTTGCCAAACTACCCTGGCTGGCAAAAATAATGATGCAGTATCCAAGCCTGTCTTTTGGAGGTTCACTTCATGGCATTTATCAGTCTTGACATTTCACCCCCACCATGCAGTAGAAAGGTTACTAAGAGCACAGCACAAATAGCCTGTATTCCCAAGAGCATATTTTAATCAGAAAGAAAAACAGTAACTGCAGACTCTGATAAGAAAGGGGCTCTGTGTGAAGGAAATATCAGAAATTACATGGAAGAGTTTTGCTCCTGCCTGTGGCCAGGCACATCCTGTGGTGCAAAAGGGAATGGACCATTACCTGCCACCAGCTGGAGCTGCTCTCTGGAGCCATTCATGGAGGTGCAGAGGAGACACATCCCATTCTTGTTTAGCTCCCATCACCATGGTTTAAATCATTTTTTAAACCATGGTTTAAAAAAAGCCCAAATAAACAAAAAGTTCTCTCTTTTTTTCAGCTATGAGGGGATAAAGTCTATGGTACAACTAGGGTCTTATTCCCTCAATTTTTTTAAATAGTACTGGAAGTGTACCTTCCATTCCTGTTCCTCCTCTGATGCACATTTAAATTTTCCTTCTAGTTTATTCTGTAGGAGTCAGAATTGCTCCATACTACTTTATGGCATCCAAGAAAAATTAACCAGCATGTGACCACCCACTTCTGCTGACTCCCACCATGCTCAGGTGGTAGGGCTGAACTGGAGTCACATCCCAGTCACTCCTGACTCCTTCAGTGGCATCCATGCCCAGCAGCTCCCTCTGGCTGCCTGTCCCTTGTCCCTGCTGCCCAGCAGTCAGACACCCACTCAAAGTGGTGGCTGGGGTGAGACCGTGACTCGTAACCTGAAGGATTTTTTTCCCCCATATTTAACATCTGCTACAGGATTTCCCAGCATAGATAACTGGAAAGAACAAGTTCTGTGTGTCTGCAGTTTTGCTACTCTATTGCATTTTTTCCAGTTGTGTGACTTCCTGGTATTTTGCAGCTGGGAAAGATCCTTACTTATTGTTGCTGAAAATCTCACACTTCTAAGCACACCTCAACAGCAGAAAGGACCTGCCCCAGTACTTCTGACAGTGACATGGCAGTGTCTTCTCATGATGCAGCCTACATCATCCTGTAAGCAGACACATGCTTCCTGGTGCTGGAATTCCCAAGATATTTCTCTCTGCTGTGGCTTCAGCTGCAGTCTCACACCTCTGGATGCTGCTCAATATATACCAACAGAGCTGACAGCCTCCAAAAGCTGCATGTCAACAGGCAGCAGCACAAAACCTATAAAAAATGTGCTTATGAAGCAGCATTGTCACTACTCACTGCTTGAATGGACATCACAATGAGATTGCTTGAGCTTAAGTCTGATCAGCGTTCAGTAAAAATAAAAAATAATGTAATAAATCTTCTTGAACTCCACTCCCCAGGTATTCAGTGACATTATGATGAATTTCTCCATTCACATACAGTCTGCTTCTTTCTTTGACAAAGTTTCTCTACCTTCTTTTCAAGTCCAAAGTCATGGTCACCAACACTGATGAATTTAATGGGATGGTTAAGATAACCTGGAGATATTATATGGATGTAGAAGCCACACATTAAAAACAAAGCTCTGCCTAGAGTGTCCATAGGTCAATCATTACTCGAGTAGAAGACTCAGTGCAGATCAAGTGGTTTTCTACCTTTGCCTGTAACTTTTCAACAACCCTAAAATAAGTTCTCTGGGTAACCCCAAAAATTACATCATGCTTTGTTTACATCTGACTGAAGTATAGCAACATTTAAACTTGGAGAAAAGTTACACTTCTAAGTCTTTCATGGCATCTTATAGCAAAATGTTCTTTATTGGGACATTTTGCCCATATACTATATAAAAAATGTATAATGTGAATGTGTAGTATAAATATTTATACCACAGTCACTTAACCTCAATCCATCATATATATTCAGCTTTAACTGTGGAAGTTTTGGGGAAAAATTAAAGCCTACCGGGTGACTTGTCAATAGCCCATGCCTATTAAAAAATAAGTTTTCCTTCCTTCTTCCTTCATATCAGGGAAATAACACAGTGGTCAAGCTCAGAATTTATCATTCCAAAGCATAATTTATTAATAAAAGACTAATTTGTTGATAATTGCACACTAATCTTTCCTCAGTTACAGAGAAATACCACAAGGCATTATCCAAACTCTGTTGGAAATATTCCCTGGAGTTTCCATACCTTCAGTAGGTTTTGATGGTATCTTTGGCTACACTCTGGCTGATCTTACATATTGATTACTGCCCTCCAAATTAGATCATTGCTATACTTTTTATTGTTGAGGTTTTCAATTAGTTAAATTAAACTTACATATCTTTGTTCTTCAGGCTTCATTAAACAAATGGATAGAACTCATTTCCAGACAGCCTTAGAGGATGAGTGTACAGTCTTTCTTACATAGGGAGGGATGGATGTTTTTGTACTACTGTATTTCAGACTGTCCAGCCTTTGTCCTTCATCCTCTCTCACTGACACTTATCATGCACCATGTCTATGGAGGACTAGAGGAATTCACCAGCAATTTTTTTATTTAGTTAGTTGAAAAACATTTCTGTCCAGCCAATTAAATAGATTAGCAAAGAGGTCTGCTTTTTATAAATGACACGACATGGATCACACTTAGTTACCTGATATATTATATGTTATCTAATCTGCAAGTATTCTTGATATAAAATTCCCGTATACACAGTATTTCTTCAAACAATTAGAAATTGTATCCGAGCTTTTCCAAGGCTTTTGTTAATTTTCACTTTAAAATATCCAATGCATTGCAGAATGTTTATTCTTCAATTTCTTTCCAAAAGCCACATTTCAATGTACAAAAGGGGAGCTGAAAATAACGCAGTTATTCAATATTATACCTATGAAAATAAAAGTTTAGCTGAGTTCAATATGGGATGGGTGCAAATGTCCTCATGACATAAACAGTTTAATTTTCCTCCTTCAGAATGACCTTGCAAAACCAGCTTTATTACAAGAAGTAATAACTGACTCATCATGTTGACTAGTTCAAAATTAAAAGTGCCTCTGACTTTCCACACTGCCGAAGCAAGAGAGGTAATAGACTCTATATTGGTAAGAAGTCAGCCAGCTCCTCTCAAGGTCACCCAGTCAGGCACTGCTATTTTTGGCAGCTAAGCAAGGCCAAACCACTCCAATTTTCAAAGAAAGGAGAGACCTATTAAATTTGAGAGGTAAGGACAGGGAAGGGAAGGGAAGGGAAGGGAAGGGAAGGGAAGGGAAGGGAAG
>JAOTBB010001730.1:227874-244896 GCA_025629985.1 Chamaetylas fuelleborni | reverse complement strand
ACTTTGTCTTTGAGTATCCCATGCCTGTCATGCCCAACATGGTTTTCATTGGAGGCATCCACTGTGGAGAGAAGAAGAAGCCATTATCTCAGGTCAGTGGCTGGCTGGGAGAGGGCGTGCCAGTCACACACCTGCCTGATCCAAAGGAGGTATTTGTTAGGGACTTATCTCTCTCTTGGAGGGAGACTATTTACAAGAGCTTGAAGTGATGGCACAAAGGGAATGGCTTTAAGCTGCCAGAGGAAAGGATCAGAAGGGATATTCGGATTAAGTCTTTTCTGTGATGATGTCAAGGTCCTGACACAGGTTTCCCAGAGAAGCTGTGGCTGCCCAAACCCCTGGAAGTATTCATGGCTGGGTTGGATGGGGCTTGGAGCAATCTGAGATAATGGAATATTTCCCTGCCCATGGCGGGGGGTGGAACAGGATCAGCTCTAAGGTCCTTTTTAATCTAAATCATTCTGGGATTCTACCAAAGAATGTAATTTAGATTAAGACTTTCTGTACCCACAATCCACATAAAAGCCTAGGCAGGAGCACGAAATATTTTTCCAGCTCCTTTCTTTAGATCTGCCCAACATGGGGATTTTGTTTGGTGAGGGCATCATGTGCTATGCTGTGTTTAATCCCAGCTGAAATCAGACACAGAAATTCTCAGGCAGGAATTAATGCCAAAATGGCCTGGTGAATTATAACAGCTCTTCCAATAGTTTTTTGCCTATGTAGAAGTCAGTAGAATATTTCCTCTAGAACCATTAGCTGCTTATCTAATCAGAAAAATACCTCACTGGGTCATGTGCAAGAGCATCGTGTTCTCTATTACATACCAGCAGTTTTTGAGTCAAAGGCTCATATTTTGTGGTGAAGGTGTTGGTCTATCAGCTTCCGTGAAACCCAGCTGAAATCTCGTGTCTATTTTAAAACACATCCAGTTTGGATGGGGAGATGTTAACGGTTGGTTGCTGGGGAATCTGTGGTCTAAAAAGCCCTTGATTAGCTCGGTGGTGCTCAGTGTGTATATTAGCTTCTTGCTGCATGTGATGTGTATTCTTGCTTGCTTCTGCTGACAGTGGAACCGTCTCATGCAAAGCCAGGGATTAAGTGGAAGAGGAGATAAAGGAGAAGGGAACTCTCCTCAGCAGTGATGGATCTGTAGTTAGTGTCATGCTGCTCTCTCAGCAATACATCATTTGGTTTCCTGAAGAGCAGGAAGTTTTATTTTTGTGAACGTTACTTAAAAATCAACAAATTCTACTCTTTTCTTCCCTCGAACTTTTTTCACTTGCCGACCTTCCCAAATCCCTTAGAATGGATTCTTCTGGCCTAGCACCACTCTTCCCTCAAATTCACAAGCTTTTGTGGACAAGAATGCGAGAAGCTTCACAAGAGATTTGCTTTTCACACCTTCTCCAGACCAGCCTTCCCTATCCTAGGGCTTTGCTTCACTCCTTGTACTTCCCTAAGTGCTAGCATTGAGTTGTTAGTTTCTGTTGTTCTGCTTTTTCACAAAGGTCTCTTTCAAATTGTTGCCAAGCCCCCCTTTTATCAGGCCAGTGCTTTTTCCTGTCTCTTCTCTCCATCAGAGCTGCTTAACAGATCCTCAGGGACAAAGCCAGGCAGATCCTCTGAGAAAGCAGCAAGATATCCTGCCTGCAAGCAAAATCATGGAGTAGCTCCAGCGTGGAACCAAACTCTTCTGAGGGCAAGGCTCCCTCTCTCTCTTTTTTTTTTTTTTTTTTTTGTTTTCAAGAGGTAAAGATCATAGTCCAGCAGCAATATTTATTGCAGAAATATTGATTATTCACTCCTGATTTCTTTCTATCACTTCTGGAAGGAAAAAATGATGGAGAGAGATAGGTCAGGATGAGAACAAGGAGTGATGTGCCTGACAGCATCAACCCAGTGGCTTTCCTTCACTGATGCAAACACCTCTGCTTCTCCAGTGGATTAAATTCGTACCTGGTGGTGTTCCTGGCTCCAGTGCTGAGCTATATGTAAATCTCAGAGCCTCTTGTGCTGTATAGTGGCACACTTTTATTATTTTAAACATAAACTTCCCAAGTGTTTCAGAACAGCTGTAGAAGGCTTCTCAAAAAGAAGGAAAGAAATAAAGCATTTTTAATACCTGCTTTCAGCAAGCCTGGTTGCTTCCAAGTGCCAACACTATTCTCGGGATTTTATTTTGTCAAAGCCTGATTTTATTTTTAATCTAGCATCAATCAGCACAGATTGAGGCAGAAGGGAGTCTCACTTACCAAGTCCAACCCAAAGTCAGTTAAATGGTTCATCAATGCCTTTAATGGTTACCTGTGAGTGGTTCTGCTATAAAAGCCCAGTCGTTAAGGGGGAATGTGGGAATCTGGCAGGGAGCTGTGGCTGTATTTAAAAGCTGCCAGGTTCGGGCAGATGAGCAGAATTTGGATTTCTGGGAACATGGGTAAATACAGCTACTCAGCTTCGGTGGGGATTCTGCTTTTCCTGTCCCTGCTGTGCTCGGCCGGTGGTGGGAAGCTGCTGGTGATCCCCATGGATGAGAGTCACTGGCTTAGCCTGCACTTGCTGCTGGTGACCCTGAGCCAGAAAGGCCACCAAATTGTCACCATGGCTCCAGAAGCGAACTCGAGTCTGGAGGCGTCTGCACATTACGTCTTCAAAAGGTATCCAGTGCCGTTATGTAGGGATGAGCTGAGAACATGCGTGCGCTCCCTTGGGAATTATCTTTTTGAAAGAAAACCTTTTCATCAAAGACTTACTGCTCTCCTTGAAAAAGTCTGGTTCATCTCCAACCTCTGCACCTCCTCCTGGGGCAGTCTGCTGCGCAGCAAGGATCTGATGCAGTATCTCCAAAGCAGTAAATTCAACCCTGTTCTCAGGGATCCTCTTGTACCATGTGGACAAATCCTGGCTCTGCATCTCTCGGTCCCGTCTGTTTTCTCTTTCCAGGTATTTCCCTGAAGTTTGTATTTGCAGGTTGCTCAGTGCCCAGACCTGCCTTCCTACATCCCAAGAACATTTATGGACAGCTCAGACCACATGGCGTTAATCCAGCATCTGGAAAACTCAGTTCTCAAGTTCATAGATTCCTTTCTTTGCCATTTTGCCTATTTCCAATTTAAACTTTTGGCCTTAGATGTTCTTCACAGACAAGTAACAGTGGAGGAGCTCTTAAGCCATGTGTCCATTTGGCTTGAAACAACAGATTTTGGTTTGAGTATCCCATGCCAGTGATGCCAAACATAGGTTTTATTGAAGGTGTAAACTGCAGGAAGAAAAAGCCATTATCTCAGGTCAGTGATTGCCATGGTAAAATATATGAATGTTTAATGCTGTTTGCAAATGCTTTGTGTGTCTATAACGATGTCCATGCATTGGTTTTACTGTCACAATTGATTTTTAAAAACAGGGAATCTTTTTGGTTAATAGACCCATCCTTTCATAATTTCGAAATGAAGCACCATAATGTGCCAAGTAATAGACAATGTTCTGGTTGCTCTGACAGCATTTGCATCTGCAAGAGCTTTATGCTGCCTTCCCAAAAGTTTTCCTACAAAGGATGTGCCCAGGGCCACAGTAGTTTGATAAATGTCCTTAAAAATATTCTGGTGTAGGCTATCAACCTCAACACTAAATGATTCTATTGTCAAAATTATTTCTGTACAACAATTTTCATGATTAGCACTTGTCTGCAAATCCTGTCTCTGCATTAATATTGTTTGCTTTCATGGCACAGGGGAAACTCTCCCCAGACTGATCTAGAATGGTGTTTCTGAGTTGCTAATTCAGTTTTAAGTACAGCTGGCAAAAACCATGGCTGTGTCCTTCTTCCTTCCAGCCCCTACTTCAACCTTCCAAAAAGAGGCCTTGCAGGGAAATGAACTTTGATAGCCAATTTTCCATTTTCCTCGCAGTGTCACAATACAAAACTGGTGAAGAGCCCAGACCGTTTCCCATGTGAAGCTTTAATATTTTTTCTAATCTTTTGCAAACAGAAAGCTATATGGAATGGCAGAAGGGGAGGAATTATGCTGAAAATTCTTGTTTGGAAAATTAATGATCTGTTAATTAGCTCTTTTGAGCAGACCACTTGTTGAAGGATTCCTCATTTACTTAAATCATAGAATGTCTCCTAAGAGGGTCTGTTCTGTGGCACAGAGGTGAGGCTGACAGGTTGGTAGTTCCCAGGGGATTCCTTTCTGTTCTTTTTAAATGTGGGTGCAAAGCTTCCCTTTTCCCAGTCACTGTGACTTCACTTAACTGCCAGGACTTTTCAAGTATCATGGAGAGTGACTTGGCAACTCCATCAACCAATTCCCTCAAAACTCTTGGATGCATCTCATGGGGTCTCGTGTTTGGGTCATCAGGTGCCCTTGTGTTTGGGTTCCTCAAGTGGTCAACAACGTGATCTTCTCTTATATTGGGTGGAATTTTGCTCCCCTAGCCCTATCTTGCCATGCATCCACTCAAGAGGTGTGGGTAGAGAGGTTTCTGTGAAGGCTGAGGCAAGAAAAGTTCTTGAGTCCCTCAGTCTTAACCTTGTCCATTGTTACCAGTTTCCTAGTCTTGCTTACTAGGGGAGAAACACTGCCTTTGACCTTCCTGTTGTGGCTGACAGACCCGTAGTGGCCCTTATTATTTTCACCCCTGGCCAAGATCAGCTCCAGCTGCACCTTGGACTTCCTGAACTCCCGCCTACATAACCAGGCAGTGTTCCTCCAAACCCGGTGTCCCTCCAATTCAGAAAAGGGGGTGTTTCCCAGAGTAGCTCCTGTCCTGATTTGCTTCAGCCAAATAGGATGAACGTTAACAGCTTTTCTGCAACCTTTGCCATGTCCCTGTTTAAATATTTGCCAAATGCAAATAAGTCTAAAGATTGTCCATAAAAGCCAGAGATCAGTTAGCTTACAATCACTAAGCTGGGCATCTCCTTCCCTGGAGGCACTGACCTGATCCCTGCAGGAATGGCCCCAAGGCTCAGTGCTTTTCCACCAGCTGGGGTCCTGCTCCTGTCCCTGCTGGGTCTGGCTGCTGCTGGGAAGCTCCTGGTGGTGCCAGTGGACGGGAGTCATTGGCTCAGCATGCGGGAGGTGTTGGACATGCTCCAGCAGAAGGGACACGAGGTGGTTGTGGTGGCACCTGAAGTGACTATGCACATCAAGCCATCCAAGAGCTTTGTGATGAAAAAGTATCCAGTGCCTTTCACAAAGGAAGAGCTGGATGAAGCTGTCCAAGGATTAATAAAGGATGTATTTGAAGAAGGATCTTTTCTGGAAAGAGTTATTAGACTTTATCAACGGGCAAAACAAAACTCTGCTCTTTTCCTGGCCACCTGCACCCACTTACTCCACAACAAGGAGCTCATCAGGTACCTTGAGGAGAGCAAGTTTGATGCTGTCTTCACAGACCCTTTCCTACCCTGTGGGGCAATCCTGGCAGAGTATCTTTCCCTGCCTTCTGTGTATTTCCTGCAGCAAATGCCATGTCGTTTGGAATTTCAGGCCACCCAGTGCCCCAGCCCCCCTTCCTATGTCCCCAGAGCATTTACAGACCTTACAGACCGCATGACCTTTCTCCAGCGGGTGAAGAACCTGCTCTATGACATCCCCAATTTTTTCCTCTGCGATGTTGTCTTCCAACCTTATGCAGAACTGGCTTCAGAATTCCTCAAGCGGGAGGTGACCGTGCCAGATCTCCTGCGCCAGGCTTCTATTTGGCTCATGAAGCTGGACTTTGTCTTTCACTTCCCAAAACCCTTGATGCCCAACATGGTTTTGATTAGTGGAGTAAATTGTGCTTACAAGAAGCTAAATCAGGTGGGTCACACTCTGTTTTCTCTTGTTATTCTTGCAGACTTTGGAAATCTCTGGGAAGCTGAAACACAGCTTTTGTCAGAAAGGTGGATTTCAAACTGCTCGTGCTTTGCAGAGAGGTGCTGGTTCTGGTATCTGTGAAGGATTATCAGAGTAGAAAGATGGAGAAAGTGTTGTTTATGGAATTAGCTCTGGGAGACTCCCCATTGGTCCTTTGCCCCCTGCTCCAAGGCAGCTTTGGCTTTGGAGTAGGCTCTTGGTGTAGTGCAGGACACACTTTGACTTTAGGAGGTCTTTATTTACCTTCTGGCTGATCTCCTTTACAATTCTGTCTTTTGTTGTTGTTGTTGTTGCTAGTTTTTTGTTTCTTTTTTTCCTAAAGAAGGATTCTCTGTGCTTTGAATTATCATAGACTCATAAAACATTTCATCTGGAAGGTCATTAGAGGCGTCTCTGAGAACCTCCTGTCAGAATATGTGCAGTTTGGTCGGGTTGGTCCTTTCTCTGTCTTGTCAAATTTTAAATATCTCCTACAGTGAGATACCTTATTATATCCAATTAATTCCCTTATCCAGTTCAAATGTTCCATGTTGCAGTTTGTGATTGCTGCCTCTTGTCCTGTCACTGTCAATCTCATATTTTTCTTTAACTTTTCATCATCTCCTGCAGCCAAAATGCAGTACACCTGTCCTGTGGCATGGGATTATCCCATTCCAGAGGCAGAGCTTTGCATTTGCCTTTGTTGACCTTCCTGAAGCTTTTATAGGCTCATTTTTCCAGCTTGTACATCCCAGGCCACTGATGCTCCTTAGTTAATTTTTCATCCAGCATCTAAAAACTAAAGTATAAGTTACTGTATTCTTCTAAAATTTGGATTTATGTCAACCTTTTTTTAAATGTGTTTTCAAAGAGATTTTGTGGTTTGCAGAGTATTCTCATAGATTCTATTTTTAATAATTACTATTCCTGTTGTATTTTTCAGATATTTGCTTTACAAAATGCTGAGATAAGGCTGATATTTCAGAAAAAGCCCAGTCTCACACAGTAAATCCAGAGGATTTTTAAGAGGATTGAAAGTTGGCACTCAGGCTAGAAAAGCAGAGATGGAATAAAGTGCACAGTAAACCTATGAAAAGAATTATGGCAGATGTCTGTAAAATGTGGAAAATCATTGCTAAAGGCACAAGGGGAAGTGATAGTTTCTCCCAATATTTGTCCTATGACTAACACTGTAATGCAGTAACCTTAGAGTAAACAAAGGGAGGTATTTTTTCACACCATGCTCCAAAAAAACCCATATCAGCCTCTCAAGAGGCACAGATTTTCTTTTTTGTAGACAAACTCTCTGAATTTAAAAGGGATTTAGGGGGTTAACAAGAGGTACAGGCTGCCTGCCAGGATTTGTAGGCTTACAGGAGAGATAATCATGGAATCCCCTAGCTCAGATATTTGCTGTACTGTTTCCAGATTACAACCTTGGCACTCAGTTCTGTACTTTTGCTTGACTTTATCCTGCTATCTCACCTTTGGAATGGGCTGGACTTGTGGACTTAAGTCTCTGCACTCGTAAACATGTGAAGAGTGTTCATGTGTTGCTCAAAATCCAGTATCATAACTTCTATGAACTTTTGCTGAACTTTTCTGAACTTTTTTTTTTTCCTTTTAACTTTCCTGAGCTTGGCCTCAAGGGTTTGGGTTGAGGTTTGTTTTTTTGGGATTTTTTTTACCTCTTTAATGTTGTTTTATGGGGTTTTGTATTAGTGTCTCACCGATGATACACGTTTGGCTGAAATGTTAGCAGAACTTAACTAGGTGGGAGTGATTATGTACCAAGTATGAGATTTGAGAGGCCTTTATGCAGGGTAAGAGTGTTTCTGCAACTCTGAGTTTACTACCTGAGTATGTACTGCCACCTTAAGGCTTGTTTAATGCTGCTTCACCTCATTATTTGAGATATTTTTACCACAGAAATGTGGAGATGCAGCCCTGGCAGGTGGAAATCCTTTCCCTCCACCTCCTGAAGATTTTGGTCTTTCAATGCTACCCCACTGCCAGCTAGAGCCACAGTTCTGCTTCACCAGCTGCAAAATGGGACTGCATCAAATCATGGAACTGCTAAGGTTGGAAAAGCCCTCTAAAATCAGAGTCCAACCATTAAACTGCACTGCCAGATCTACCACTAAACTGCATCCCCAAGTGCCAGATTCACATGTTTTTTGAATGCTTCCAGGGATGGGTACTCCATCATTGCCCTGGACAGCCCCTTCCAGTGCTTGACAATCCTTTCCATGAAGAATTCTTTCCTAATATCCAATCTAAACCTCCCTGCCGATGTCTGAAATTCCTTCCTATTTAGTGCATTTTCCATAAACGTTACAGTCCTTCTTGCTGGCTTTTAAGAACCCATTTTCTTTAACAGGCCACATGGAGGACCTCCTCTCCAAATAAACATTTTAGGACACAATTAGTCTTAATCTTGGAGTAACACTTATGATTAGCCTTGAAGTGTATTTATCACACTCAGGTCCCTTTGGCAAAGGTAGCCATTTCATGGATCAGATTTCCCATCCTTCCTACCTGCTCCAAGAGAACTCTTCCAAGCCTGGAAAAACTGCTCAGGGTTCACTCTGCTCAGGAGTGCTTCACTGAGGGGGTCTAAAAGAATCTGTCTTCTTCAGCCAATTCTTGTCCAGGTACCATTCCCATATCTTGTAAACATGCAAACTTTTGGCATGCAGCTTTTCCCTCTCCATGTGGAATATGCCTTAATGGCAGGTGAAATCTACTTGGCCAGGCCCTTCTGTCCACGAGTGTGGATTTCCACATACCACAGCCAAGCCTTCTGAAATTTGGGAAAGGGACTGTTATTAAGAACTTTCAAGCCCATTTGTCCCATAGCCTCTCACCCTGAACTCTCATAGCCCCTCTTGAGCAAGAGCCACATATTCTGCTGCATCAGTGCTTTTCAAAAAGATGTTTAGCCTTGAGCCACTCACCTACGAACTCTGATGGCCTCTCTTGAGTACAAACTGTGCTTTCTGCTGTATCACTGTATAGCTAAAAAGGTGAAAGGTGTTTGGTTAATGTGTTACCCAGACTTTGGTGACTCTGCTGCTCTTTGTGCCAGCTCCTCATTGCCATGGAGAGCATTCTCTGAACTCCAGCCACCTTCTCGAGCAAAGGCTGGGGGCTTAGGTCTTGTGTGTCAACAGTGTAACACAATTCTTGTGATATAAGCTCTGTGGAGTGGCCATAAATTTGATTCCCAACTTGAATCTGGCCCGGGACAGTTGAGTGCATAGTAGTGAGTCACTTGAAACAACCCTGACACAGCAAAACCCCTCCACAAACAACTGCTTTTTCTACTGATTATTCTCAATAATTTGAGATAACTTAATTGCATAAAAAAGCATAGGTGCCTTGATAGCACTTTAATCAAGGCTTTTATCAGTAACAAAGGTCCAATAACCTGTATCATTTTGTGGAGATAAACATTTAAAGTCCACCACTATATAAATGAGGTACAAGGAGATTTTTCTTCATATGCTGCTGAGCAACATAAGGAGGAGCAGCTCTTTCTTTTCCTGCCCCACGACAGTTATGTGGAGGCACCAGGTATATGCTGTGCTTTTCCTTGCTTTCTGGAGTCTGGCAGATGGTGGGAAGCTCTTGGTAGTGCCTCAGGATGGAAGCCACTGGCTGAGCATGCGCATGGTCCTGGAGAAACTCTGGGAGAAGGGGCATGAAATCGTGGCTGTGGTTCCTGATGCTGCCTTGTTCTTGAAAAGCTCCCAGTCCTTCACCATCAAAACATATTCAGTGCCTTACAGCCAGGAGTTTGTGGACAAATCCTACCAGGACCTGGGGAAAAAGAGCTTTGAGACCTTAAGGCTCTCAGTTTTACTCAGCAACATCTCAGAGTTGACCAACATGTTCTCTTCTGCTTGTCGGCATCTCTTATCTGACAAAGAACTCATGAAGTACCTCCAGGACAGCAAATTTGATGCCATCATGATGGACCCTGTGCTGCCCTGTGGGCCAATTCTGGCTGAGTATCTCTCCCTCCCCTCTGTGTACTTCATGCGTGGCCTTCCTTGCACCTTAGACTACAAAGCCACGCAGGCTCCCAGCCCCACATCCTACGTGCCCAGGACTTTCTCATCCGCTTCCGACCACATGACATTCCCAGAGCGCGTGAAGAATTTCCTGATTGGGCTCTCAGAGCCTTTGCTTTGTGATCTGTTTTATTTGAAATACAAGAGCTTGGCCTCCGAGTTCCTGCAGAGGGATGTAACAATGCAGGAGCTGTTCAGCCAAGCATCAGTTTGGCTGATGAGATACGACTTTGTTTTTGAGTATCCGCGCCCCATCATGCCCAACATGGTCTATATTGGAGGCATCAACTGCCACCAAAAGCAGCCACTCTCAAAGGTTTGTCATTGCTTACCCTGAGGGTGGTGTTGGTGCTTGGTCAAGATGTGCTTTTTTAAAGTGTTTTCTGTAGTGGTATTTGTGCTTGAGGCAGGGTGTGATCAAATCCCAGGATGGCATGGGAGTGGGAATCAGGCTTTGAGAGGATACCACAAGGCTTGCTGAAGGGTTTCTCTCCAGAAGAGCTTAGGTCGAGTTGTCACCATCACTCATGGCATGCTCTGTATCCAAGTAAATGACAAAACAATTCTAGGTCAGAGGATTTAATGTCCCTAAGAGGTGGGAACTACTGGTTAATTGCAGGAGACTTGATTGGACAAAAATTGGAAATACAGAATTCACTCTGTGGATATACCCAGACACTTTTGCTGTGCCACTGAACATGAAGCTAGGTGAAGCACAGAACATCAAGGGAGGGGGTCAGGCTGGGTTTTAGGATAAGGTTCTTCCCCCAGAGGGTGCTGGGCACTGCCCAGGCTCCCCAGGGAATGGGCACAGCCCCAAGGCTCCCAGAGCTCCAGGAATGTTTGGACAATGCTCTCAGGGATGCACAGGGTGGGATTTCTGGGGTGTCTGTGCAGGGCCAGGGGTTGGATCAATGGTCCTTTTGGGTCAAGAAAACTCTAGCAGGATATTCCATGATTCCATGTGCACCAACAGCCCAAAAACAGGGGTGTGCAAAGATGGCAGAGGGAGCTCTGTTGCCTCTGGATTTTTGCAGCAGCAATGCTAAAGAGCAAATAAGAGGATGGTAGGGAAAGGAAGCCTTCGGGATTGTAACTACTGTCCCTTGTTCAGATTTGCTGTGCAAACAGTGCAGATATCCCTGGTTTATTCTGCTTTCAGACCATTGTGGTGTTGCAACAGCAGGAGTTATTGCTCAGCTTACAACACGTTTACTACTGTAAACTCAGGGCTTTCACTTTGATAACTGCTGTGATACAGCAACAAATCTGGAGATAGACCTTTACAACCCACTCTGTATCAAACCTCTGTCAATCTTTGCTTCTTGGTTACGCTCAGGGGGCACAAAGCAATCCAAAGGTCAGATTTGTGCCGAGTTCCATGTCCAATCAGCGCTGTGGCCTCAAGGCAGGGGGTTGATCATTAACTGGTCGTGAATGATGTAGTGATTGCTGGGTCAGTCCCATTCATGACTCTCATTCAGCCTCGCAGCTCCACAGGCTGTTGGTCACCCCTCCCTCCTGGTGTCAATCCAAAGATTCAACCTCACCCTGCAGCACCCACTCACTGAAAGCCTTCCCTGCGCACAGATAATAAACCCAGTATTTACCCACAGTTAAAAATTACCCCAATTTCTGCCTGTTAAAAATTAAAAACCCACCTTAGTTAAAATTCAAGTGGGAAGCACCCCGCGATTCATTCCTTGCCCCCAGCCGCAGTTTCACCGCCGTTAAAAACTTCTCTAGCAGCACCGGGGAAATGGTTTCTCCAAAGCCAGGATTTCTTTCTCTTGCCTCTTGGGCTGTGTTTTTCCTGCTGCTGTGGACCTCTAGTGAAGGTGGGAAGCTCTTGGTCATACCCATCGATGGCAGCCACTGGCTCAGCATGCGCCCGGTCGTGGAGAAGCTCAGGGACAAGGGACACGAAATCGTGGTGGTTGCGCCGGAGATAAATTTGCGGATCAACTCATCCCCACTTTACACCTTGAAAACCTACCCTGTGTCCTACACCAAGGAGTTTGTGGAGGCAGAGTTTAAACAGATGGGCCACAGGAGTTTCACACCTCAGCCCTTCTTGGAAAAACTCTCCAAAATCGCCAATTTTACAAGCATGTTCTTGGATTCCTGCAAGCGTCTCCTGTCCGACAAAGAGCTGCTCCAATACCTCGAGGGAAGCAAATTTGATGCTGTCTTTATGGACCCCTTCTTCCCATGTGGGCAGATATTGGCAGAACATCTGTCCCTGCCCTCTGTGTACTTCCTGCGGGGGCTGCCGTGCAGCCTGGAATTCCAGGCCACCATGTGTCCCAGCCCTCCTTCCTACGTCCCGCGGTTCTTCACGCGCTCCACGGACCGCATGTCCTTCCGGCAGCGCCTGGGAAACTTCCTGGCCACCCTGGGCAGCTCCCTGGCCTGCTCTGTCCTTTATTCCCCCTACGATCCCTTGATCCGGGAGTTCCTGCGGCGGGAGGCGACCGTGCCCGAGCTGTTCAGCCATGCCTCTGTTTGGCTCATGAAATACGACTTTGTCTTTGAGTACCCCAGGCCCCTCATGCCCAACATGGTCTTGGTCGGAGGCATAGGCTGCGCTCGGGAAAACAAACTACCCCAGGTTAGTTTCCAATTTTCCCAGAGTTTAGCTGTGGGTGCGCTGTGAGCTCTCTCCAGGAGATGGAGCTCCAAGGCTGGAATAAAGGATGCCAGGTGAAAGTGGCCGGGAATGCGTTTTGCACCGCTGCATCCCTTGAGCAATGACGGAGAAGTTACTTTGAGGGACATCTCTGCATTCCCATCAAACCCGCACAAAAAAAAAGGAAAAAAACCCCAAACTTCTGTGCAAAATACTCTGCACTGGAACTGTATTTTGCTTCGACTGTGGCAAAATTCCTCAGAATGGGATATGTTTCCGTTAAGAAATCCTCCAAATTCTCTTATTTTTCCACGAGTCTCCTCTGCAGGTTCTATGTAGAAGTATTTTAATCAGCAGGTGCTGATTAAAACTGCTACTAAAATAGTCTGCGTATCCCCAAAGCAGGGCTGCAAAGAGCTTCCTCATAGTAGGAGAACTTCTGAGCAGAAAGTCGGACCTTGGAACTCAAAAACATCTGAAAAACAAAGTAGAACTGATGCCCCCACAGAATATAAATAGGATTAAATATGCCTCGAGACAGCCACAGAAATACGGAAAAGAGAATAAATTGACAGTCAGTCTCTGTTGTCCCTGCCCATGGCAGGGAATGAGACGATCTTTAAAGTCCCTTCCAACCCAAAGCATTCCATGGTTCTCTGGCTATCCCCTCAGATCCCAGAGATAACATGGCAGTTGCCAGACTTACAGGAGCATTTAGTTCATTGTATTCCCTTTATTTAACTCTGATGCCTGCAACTATTTCCTCCAGTTTTGCCTTTCCTTCCTTGGCTCGACCAAACATTTTTCTATTTCAAAGAATTTTTGCTCCAGCCTTGGGCTGTTTTTTTCTAATTCATTGGAATCCTTTTGTTCCTGGATTCCAGTGCTAGATCTCCTTCTATTATTTAAATCGCTCAAACAAAAGAGAGATGGAACTGGCAGCAGTTCAGTGTTATCATACCCAAAGCAGATACAATAAATCCAGATATTAAAAATTTGTGTTACCTGCTGTCAGAATCCTCTTCCAGGATTTTAATTCTTTCTTGTAGATGCATGGCCTGAAAAGAAGAACATCAGCTGTGAATCCAGACTTGGGTTAAATGTGCCCATTTTTACTTCCCCAAGACTCATTTTCTTTAGGATCATAGAACAGGTTGAGGTGGAAGAGACATTAAATCCCATCCAGTGCCACTCCCTGCCATGGACAGGGACACTTTCCACTATCCCAGGCTGCTCCAAGCCCCGTCCTTCCTCCCCTTGGACACTTCCAGGGATCCAGGGGCAGCCACAGCTTCTCTGGGTAGCCTGTGTCAGGGTCTCCCCAGCCTCAGAAAGAAGAATTTCTTCCTGATATCTAACAAAAATTTCCCCTCTTTTGGTTTGAACCCATTACTCCCTGTCCCATCACTCCAGTTCCTCATGAAGAGTCCTTCTCCAGCTTCCTTCTGGGCCTCTTCAGGCACTGGAAAGGGACTTTTGTGAGGTCTCCACACAAAAATCTTCTCTGCTCCAGGCTGAACAGCCCCAGTATCCCAGCCTGTGCCCATAGAGGAGGTGCTCCTGTCTCCTTGTCAACTCTATGGTTCTCCTCTGGACTTGCTCCAACAGTCCCATGTCCTTCTCATGTTGACGAGCCTGGAGCTGGATGCAGGATTCCAGGTGTGGTCTCATGAGAGGGGGAGATTCCCCTCCCTGGACCTGCTGGCTGTGCTGCTGCTTTGGATGCAGAACTGTCAGTAACAACTCATTTTCCTGGTCCTAACTTTGTTGTGCTCACTGTTTGTTCCATTGCCTTTCCAGAGAGTTTTGTGGGAACATGGCAGCAATTCCAGCCTCTGACAAGAGAAAGGGCTTTGACTAAAGGCTTGCTTTCCTTTGGCAGGAATTTGAAGCCATTGTGAACGCCTCTGGAGAACATGGCATTGTTGTCTTCTCGCTGGGCTCCATGGTGTCCGAGATTCCCGTGAAGAAAGCCATGGAAATCGCAGAGGCCTTGGGAACAGTCCCTCAGACGGTATCAATTCCCTCTTCCTCTTCCAACAGAGCAGCTCCACACTGTTCTCAGGTCCTCCCTTCCTTCTCCAGCTGGGATCTGACGTGGCCTTTGCTTCCCTTTCCAGGTCTTGTGGCGCTACACAGGCAAGACACCCTCCAACCTGCCCAAGAACGTGAAGCTCGTCAAATGGCTGCCTCAGAACGACCTCCTGGGTATGTCTGACACACCACGGTGGTGCTGGTGCTCCAGGGCTGCTGTTGTGAGGCCCCAAGGGCATCATCTGTGGGTCAGGTGTGAGTTACCATCCCCCGGCCATCACTGCGAGGCACAAACCTTCCTTGCAGCCTTTGCTGTTGGAGCCGGGGCTTGTCCTTTAGGAGCTTAGCTGGGAATGCCTGAATTGTGAAACAACTCTGTTTGAAAAGGATTTCCAACACTTCAGTACCAGTCAAAGATGGGAGTCTTTATCTCTGACTAAGCAGCCTCAACACCCAGCTGTGTTTTTGTCCTGTCTTCTGTCCTGAAAAGAAACTTCAGGGTCCTCAAAGGAGTGCTTCCAGAGAGGTCTTTGGGCTTTTAAAGTGGTAGAATTGCTGCCAGGAGAGCATTTGTTGGTAAGAGAGCAGGTTCAGCTGTGAGAGACCTTCACTACCATGGAAGAGATGGTGAAAAAGTAATAGATGGTAACATCCTTTTTAACCTCTCCTGGTTCTGGTTTAATCATAAAGTTGGAGGATTACCCAAAACAAAGACAGAGGTCTACAACATTCCAATCCCTACGTCTGGCCATGAGGGATGATGCTCACAACAACCCCAAATCCTTGTTTTATGCCAACCACAGTCCTTTTTTGTGCATGTTTTTACCCCAGGGACATGTTGCTGGGCCAGTCAGTAATTCCAGAAGCTAAGCAAGTCTCTGTTTCCCTCCACAGCCCACCCCAAGACTCGTGCCTTTATCACCCACGGAGGCTCCCATGGTGTTTATGAGGGAATATGCAATGCAGTGCCCATGGTGCTGATGCCTCTGTTTGGGGACCAGATGGACAATGCCAAGCGAGTGGAGTCCCGGGGAGCAGGGCTGACCCTGAACATCCTGGAGATGACTACCAGCGACATTTCCAACGCCCTCAAAGCAGTGATCAACGACAAAAAGTCAGTACCAGAGGCACAGCCTTCCCCCTTCTTACCGTGTAGCCCCAGCACATTCACTTCCACCTTAACTCTGTGTTTTTCTCTTCCTAAATGGCTTCTTTTATCAAAAGTATGGATTTGATTGCAGCTGCTTCCATGGAGAAGCTGATGCTCTCCCTGGGTTAACTTCAGGCTGTCCCCTTCAGGGGATAAGAAGGGGCTGAGAAGGGAGGATGCAGGGAGCAGGGGAGATGGGCTATGAATGCAATGGAAGAAATCAAGTTCCCAAAAAAGTGTGTCACCTTCCTAAAGCCAAGGCAGTGACAGAGAGGGCTTGGACACAACTGGCGAACAGCTTTTGTTCCAAACCTGTGGTGACACAGGTCAGTGGGGAGCCTGAAAAGGGTTTATCAAACATATTTATCACTCATTTATCTTCCAGGTGAGTTTTCTCAGGCATTTTTCCCCTGCTCAGTGCTCATGAGGAATTCTGTGAGCGGGGAGAGCTGCTGCCTGGCTCAGCAAGGCTGGACAATCTCAGCACAGAGCAGGAGGAACATGCAGGGATGCACTGAGGAAGCCCAGGGAACATCACAGCACTGCAGTCAGCATGCCCAAGGGGTTTAAAGGCAGCACAGAGATTTCTTTCAGACATAAGAGCTCTCCTCTGCTCTCATTTGAGGATGCTAAGGACTAAGAAACTCCACTACATTCCTGAGAAATAGCAGCTTATTGACATTTTTTCCTACCCAATGTTTATGGCAATAATAGCAATAACACTACTACTAGCAAAAACAATAATAATGCAGCTGGAAAAGCTGGCCAGCTTTTATACCCCTTTCAGCCAGAGACCTTCAGATATTTTTCTGAGAGCCCAAACTGAGCTTTCCCTCTTTTTTTTTTTTTTTTATTTTTTTCATTGAAAACAGCACTTCCTGGGTCTGTAACTTTGCCATTATTCTTCTCAAGGGGCTCAGTAATACAAGAGCCTGGAGAAGCTGCAGCTGCCTCATCCCTGGAAGTGTCCTGGATGGGGTTTGGAGTAACCTGGCCTGATGGAAGGTGTCCTTGCCCATGAGGGATGAGCTTTAAGGTCCTGCCAACCCACCCCACCCTGTGATACTGATGCCTTGGAGTGGCTAGCTAGAACAGAGGCTAGACAAGATTAAGAGAATAGAGTGGGTATTTATTAAAGGCCTTCAGTAGAGACACCTTGTGCAGTACAAGAGCCCAGCCACGGCTACACCTGACATGGATGATGGCCATGAGTTTTTCAGACAATTATAAGTTTGGTCCATTTACATATCAGGGGTTAATCCTCCAATTACAGCTTCAGGTAATGAA
>JAOTBB010001730.1:207658-227493 GCA_025629985.1 Chamaetylas fuelleborni | reverse complement strand
TGAGCTGTGAGGGGAACTTGCTGACACTTTATATGAAGTTCAGAGTAACACACCAATGCAGTTCAGAGTCTGGAAAATATGAACTTAAGCTGTAACTTAAGGCATCGCCGGGGCCTGAGGCAGTAGGGTGTACTTGAGTTACAGGCCTAGAGGGATTGTTTTGTCTGAATAAAATGGGAGAAGAGTAGCTGACAAACTGTGGAGTTTTGGAGTTACACCCCAAAGCAGTACAGGATTTAAAAAGCACAGAAGCTAAAACCCTCAGGCATCAATTCCATGTTTGACCCCCCCTCCCCAGGTACAAGGAGAACATCCAGCGCCTCTCCGACCTGCACCTGGACAGACCCATCCACCCCCTGGACCTGGCTGTGCACTGGGTGGAGTTTGTGATGAGGCACAAGGGGGCCCCTCACCTGCGCCCCGCCGCCCACGACCTCAACTGGGTGCAGTACCACTCGCTGGACGTCATCGCCTTCCTGGCGGCCGTGCTGCTGCTCTCCCTCTTCATCGCCTTCAAGTGCTGCCTCTGCTGCTGCCGCCGCTGCTGCTGCAAGAAGGGCAGGACGGGCAAGCCCGCCAAGGCCAAGTCCCACTAGTGCCTGGGAACGGTGCTAGGGGACACAGCTCCTGCTCCAGGGGGCGGGGAACAGCTCCAATTACTCTGCAATAAATAAAATGCTACGATTCTCAGTCGAGGAATGATAGGGATCCTTTGGAACAGCACCACGAGAAGGGTTGTTCCACTGATCTGATTTTTGGCCTTTTAATTAAGAATGGGCCTAAGTAATTAAGAATGTTAAAAATGCCTTGTGTAGGAGTGCTGCAGTCACTTGGGAAGGTCTGAGTGTGAAATCCAAGGCTCCTGGCTTCCACCTGTCAGTGTGCAGAGGACTCTCAGTGACTTTTTCTTTTAACCTCTACCTGCAGCAGAGATATGTAAGGATTTTGGAGGACTTAAGAACCATCTGGTCAGGTTTCTGTTTGAAATCTCTGTGTGACTGCTGTTGTAGGCAAATGTTGTACACTCACAATTCCCATCACGCAAACCAAGCTTGATGCACATCTTCATGTGTGTTTACAAGACCCTTAATAAAACCAAGGTTTCTGGCAGGGAAGCTGCTGGAAAAGCACTGCTGTTTCCCCCAAATTCCCCATCAGGCAGATGTGCTGTACCTGAATCTCACCTGCTGGTGAGGAGATCTTTGTAAGCACTGCTTATAAAGCCCCACAACTGATTTGCTCTTGGTAAGTGATGCTCAGGGAAAGACCCCAAACCCCAGCCCTATAAATAAACCCCAAATACTAAAAATAAAGGCTGCTGTGTTTTCTGTCTTGAGAATTATGGAGGGGATGCTTGTTTGTTCATGGAAAAAGAGCTGGAGAAGGGACAGATTCAATCCCCCATGGGGTAAAAGCTACCTTGATACACAAACCCCCTTCTCAGCATTCCTGCCCCACTGCCTGGTGACTTGGTCCTTGCTGAGAGGTGACATCCTGAGGCTGCCACAGCTCCCAGGTGAATATTCTGGGCTCAGAACTGGGGGATCCCAGTACACCAGGGCAGCACAGGTGTCCTGCCAAGTACCTGCTGCTGCTCTTTTCTCTGGCTCTTTGGAAAAGCAGAGATTTCAGAGGAAGCCGTGTGAAGTTCAAGGCAGTCTCTGTCCTCAGCCTGTCCCCAGTGTGGTGCCCAAATCTCCTGGACACCCACCCTGCCCACAGCCTGTCCAACACCTTCCTTTCCCTGCTCCTGCCCACCACAAACAGAAGGAATCCTTTCTTTGGGGTGTGCAGACCCCCCAAGGTGTGTGAGGGCTGACTGCTTGGAAAATGCAGCTCCTGCAGCTCCACACGTTCCTGAGGTGACAGCTCTGGCTGTCCCCGTGGTTCTGGTGACAGCAGTGCAGCTGGAAAGGTGACCCTGTGAGATCTCTCAGGGCTGTCTCAGCACAGCCACGGTGGCTCCAGTCCTCTCTGAGCATCCCTGGCTCCCAGCAGTGTCCAACAACAACAAAAAAAAAATCCGCTTCAAAATGTCCTTGAGGAGAAGTTCTCTGAGTACCTGTGTAAACTGGCTCTGGATCAATCCAGTGACTTTCTTTGCATGGACAAAGGGGAAAATTCTTTGATTTCAGATCAGAGGAGGACAACTGAGAAAAAAATATAAAAATATCCCAATTGCAGCTCCAACCCCCTTGTGCAGGGGAAGTTAAACTAAAAGGAAGGAAGTATCAAAATGCCCATCCCATGACTTATTTAATTTCAGAAATATTTTTAACACTGCCAAAGAAAAACAACAGCAGAAACCAGGTATCCTCCTCTTTTTCCTCCTCCTCTTGCTCTCCTCACCCTCACTGCTTTATCCTGTTCTTTATTTTCCCTTGGAGAAAGAATGTGCGGGGCCAGGGCTGGACAAACATCCCTTGGCCCAGCAGAGGACACTCTGGGATCACCAGCAGGCAGGAGCAGGGAAAAGGCCACCTTTGCCACCAAGCCAGCCCAGGTGAGGGGCTGAAACTCCACAGGCACTCGTTTATACCCCTCGTGCTCCAGGAATATGGACACTGCTGCCAGAGAGGACTTCCAGAGCCAATTAGGAGCCAAAGCACTTGGGACAAACTTGAAGGAGCTGGATCATCACCACAGCTCAGGCTCCCCAAGCCTTCCCAGGGGAAGGGTTAATCAGGGGATAATGTCCCCTCTTATTGCCCCTTAATTGGGGGCCACACAGAGCCAAAAAACAGGGCAGAGCCTCCAGCCCAGCTTCCCTTACTGGGAGATGGAGAAATGCACAGCCACAGCCCAGTTTAAAGCACCAGTGCTGAGACTGAGGCACTTCCCAGAAGGGGAAACTGAGGCAGGCCCAAGCATTGCTCCTCCCCCCGAGCTCCCCAGAGTTCCCAGGCATTGCAGCCTGAGCATCTCCAGGAAATCCTTCAAATCTCTGGGGAAAGGTAGCAGCCAAAGTACCCTCACTGCCCTTGGAGAACAGGGGTACAAACCCCTCCCACCCCAGCAGCTTCCTCCTCAGATTTCTGTTCCCACCCAAAACTTTTGAGTTTTTACCTTACTTTTCCCTGGATTTTAACATTCAGCAAGTCTGGGAAAGAAACAGTGCTGCTTCCCAGCTCTTCTGTACTGCTCAGACCCACCCCAGCTGCAAAATATGGCCACAAAGCTCTTTGGTTTTGGGATGGGGTGTCCTGGGGGACACAGCAGCCCTGGCTCCAGGGGGAGGATGCAGCCAGCATCTCTCCCTGCTTCCCACCAGCCAGACCACGGGAAATGACAGGAATTGCTGGCATTTTTCTGCAGCCACAGGCTTTCTCAGCCTCAGCCCTGTCCTCAGGGGCAACAGCGAGGTTTTCCCACTGCCATGGGAGCTCTGGGTGGATCTTAGGCTCCTCCACCCCCCAGTGTGGGGGTCCCTGGAGACCCGGGCCCACAGGGACACACCAGGGTGTCCAAGCTCTGGCCAACCCAGCCTTGGACATTTTCAGGGATCTGGAGCAGCCACAGCTTCCCTGGGTGACCTCACCACCCTCAGAGGGAAGAATTTCTTCCTAACATTCCATCTAAACCTATGCTCTGTCAGCTGAAAGCCATCCCCCTTAGAAATATGTCGTTATAAATAAATACCTTGGTTATTCACAGGCACAGGAACACTCCCTCTTCCTTACCTGTGCAGGGCTCCACCCACACATGGGTCCCTTGCCCTGGACACTCTCACTTGGATGCTCACACTCAAACCTGCAATTCATCATTTAATTCATTTATTTGATAATCTACCTTCTGGGTGACTTTGTAAAAAGTAAATACTTACTGGTACTGGTACCCAGCCACGACTCCAGTTTGGGGAGATATTCCAGGAGCTTATTTCCCACTGTGGAAAATCATGGAAGCATGACATGAGAAGATGTGGAGTGCATCCCACTTCCCTGAGGAGTGCGGATGAGGAAAACAGACCTGCCAGGAGCAGCACTAGCCTCATTTAACAAAAACCACCCAAACTTACCCCAAACCCACATGCATCCACAAAAAAAAGGGACTTCAGGATTGCAGCTGTGATGGTCCAGCCCAGAGAGCAGTGCAGGGATAATGCTGTGGGAACACCCATGGGAAGTGGTCCAGAACATGCCTTGGCCCCTGCATCATCCTCCAGAGTTATCCCTGCAGCATTCCAGAGGGTTTGGCACTGGAGAGGTCCCATCCCGTCCCTGGCACTGCCTGAGGGTGACAGGGAGCTGGCACCAGCAAGCCCAGGCACTTCTAGCTGGAGCAGCACAGAGCCCTCGGATTAATTATCACCTGCAGAGGTGTTTTTAGGACTTATTTATATGATGAAACCTGAGGAAAGGGGTTGCCAAAATGTCTGACACAAAGGGCAGGACAGAGTCTTCCCTCCACAGGAGGGAGCATCAATTCCCTTTCTTTTAAGGAAGGGTGAAAGGTCTCCGGTGCCAGATCTGATTGCTTAGGATGATAAAAGCAAGTCATGGAGCAAATCCCAAATCCCCCCCAGCCAGTTCCTGCCTGGCTTATTGTACCTGTCCTCAAAAACCAGCCTGAATAAAGGAGCAGATTTCTTCCCAGGAATGCTACCAGCCCGGATTGCCTATGGGGGGCAGGGAGACATGGTTCCTATTCTTCTGTGGGTCAGTCCCAGGGACTCGATTTGTGCTGGAAGCTTTAATCAGTGCTCGGTTGGGGGGAATCAGAGCAGGGCAGGAACCCAAAGTTATAACCCAGGGGCTGCAGAAGGGGTGCTGGGGCCGTCCCTGGGGGCTGGGTTGGTCCCAGCCCCTTGGAGATGATCTCAGCTGAGCAGGAGGGTGATTCAGGGCTGGGATGACTCAGGGAGGGGCCGGGGGAGGAAGGGGAAACCACAACCGGCGTCACTCCCAACATCCCAACACCGAGTGAGGCTGTTGAACAGTAAAAAAATCACACATTCCTCCCCTCTGCCTTTTCACTTGGACACCAGGGTCCTTCCACCCCAAATCCAGCAATCAGCCACCCCTTGTGAAAAACAGACCTTTACATCCTTCTTCCCCCTTCCCCCCCCCACCAGGTTATAGTAATTTTCTTTTACAAAGCCCAAAGGTGCCATTTGTTGCTCAGAAGCCCCTGAGCTCCAGCAATGGATTAAACCTGCTGAGCTGTGAAGAGGAGAGCCCCAGGGGATGCTTTGGGTAAAGCCCTGTTACAAAAAAAAAAAAAAAAGAAAAGGGGGCTTTTGAAAGGAGGCTTGAGCGGGTCATGCTGTGAACTGGAATGGGAGTTGCTGGGAGTTGCATTTCCTGGGATCATCATCATCATCATCTCTCTTAAATTTCCAGCCGTTCAAGCCTCCTTTTTGTGAGGGACCAGGCCTGATTAAGTTACCTCCGGCTATTAAGGTGAAAAAAATTAAGGATCCAGCAAACAAGGAAACCCAAACCCGGAACAGCACAGCTGAGCCGGGGTGCTTGGAATGCCAGCAAATCCCAGCACTCAGGGCAGGATTCCAAAGAATCCACTGTGATCCTCACAGAAGGTGTTTCTGCCACGGTTTTCCACAAAACAAAGCATCCAGCCTCCACCTGGCATGGGAATATGGCCCCCAGAGGAGGTTGGTTGGATTGGGATGGATTTGGTAGCAAAAAAAAACCTGAGCAAGACTTGGGAGCAGCCCTGCTCCTCTAAGCACTCACAACCAGCTCCTGTCGTGTCCTGTTAATAGTGAAGAGCTGGGAAGGAAGCAAATCCAATGATTTTCAGCAGGGATTTCTAGGGATGGAAACAAACTCCCGAAGAGCTCCAGGGTCTTTCATCACACCAGATTTCCCTGCAAACCACGCTTTGTGAGACACCCCCATAACCACGGGGTGACTTTGCTCTCCCTTCCCCTCCTGACACCTCACCCTCAGCCTTCTGGAGCTGGATGAGCCCATGGAAGATGATCCCTCACTGGTGATGGATGAAGCAGAGGACAAAATGCTGTGGGCATGCATTTGCAAGGTGCTGAAGCACTTCGTTCCCTGAGGAATAAAAAGCTGAATCCTTTTTTTCCTTGAAGCTGAAATATTCCAGGGAGCCAGGCAGCAGGGGAGAAGCCAAGGGGGAATTCCCCAAATCATCTGTCTGGTCCCCATTCCCCAGAGCAGGGTATCCATGGTGGGGCATCACCTGTGTCCACCCCAGAGAGCTGCATCAGGGCAGGAGGGGGCTGAGAGCCCCAGCAGAAACCAGAATATTTCCCTTCCCTGGCTTGGGATCTGACCTCCACTGGGACTGGGAACACCACGACAGCCTTGGCTGAACACAGGGGTGTTTTCTCCAGACAGAAAACAACCAGGAAAACTCTGTGCCAAAACAAATCCTGCAACCCCATCTTGTCCCACTTCAGGAAGGTCCTTACCTAGAGCTTGAGCACAAACAGCAGTTTGGGAGGTAAGATCGTTTCCAGCCACTTTTCCCCTGGAGAAAGGGGGATAGAAAGGCTGAGGGGTGGAAATGAGCTTGAGAACCACTGGCTCTGGGTGTTGGCACAGTGGAAATCCCAGTAAATTAATGCCACTCTGCTTTGGGATGAAGAGACAACAGCAGATGACAGCTAACTGGGAGCACTGGAGAGTAACAGCTTTGATTGCAATTTCTTTTCCCCAAAAACTCCTTTTTCTTTCAAAAAAAGGACCCTTAAGAAGAAGAACAAAAACCAGTGGCTGCACAAGGGTGGCAATGCAAAGCCCAGACAGGTTTTTAGGAGAAGGCCTTGAAGGCTTAGATCAGAAGGCATCTAGGGGACACATTCCCAGTCCCAGTGTGAGAGGAAAGACTGGATTTCAGACCAAAAATGGGGAGAAAATAATGCAGCCTCATCCCACAGGCCCCAAAAGATGTTGGCCATGGTCCCAAGGGTCTGGGGAGGGCACAGGGTGGTTTGAGGCAGCCAAGGTGGGTGTTCAGAGTACCTGAGGTAGATAGAAAAAGGGAGATAGGGTAAAAAAAAATCTGGGATTATTCATGGATCGGGAGGCTCAAACTCCTGCCCTCACCTGCTGCCCCTCCACCAGATGCCTTTCCAACTCTTTTTCTTCTGTTATTTTTTTTAATTAACCTTAAAAGCAAAAAAACATCCTTTAAGAACCTTTACACATCCCCTGGTAGCAGCTTTTCACTAAAAGGAGCCTTTGCACTTCAAATCATCTTTCTCTGTAAAAAATATTTCCCTCCCAGGTGAAATATCTAAAAGCTGGGGAGCAGAAGGAGGAAAGGAAGTTGTTAAAAAAACTCAGATTTAAAAGAAACAAGAGAAAAATAATATGGGCACTGGCTGACACAAATACTGAGGTTTTTGGCACCAGGTTTATAGCAAAGATTATTTACAAGTTAAGCAGGATTTGAGGAGCCTTGAAGAATTAGAAATCAATGGCAAAGAGCACCTGCACCATCCCCAGTGAGCTCAGATTTCAAATTAGGAGGAAGATTCTCTCTTTTCTCTCTGGCTTTTTTTTTTTTTTGGTTTTGTTTTTTATTTTTTTTTTTTTTTATTTTTTTTTTTTTATTTTTTTTGTTGTTGTTTTTGTTGTTTTTGTTTTTGTTTGTTTTGGTGGTTTGTGGTTTTTTTGGGTTTTTTTTTTTTGGCCTGTAGAGGGATTATCTGGATAGTAACAATTCCCTCCCCTTTTTCTGGCCTCTTCCCCAGAGCAGGAGCACCTGGGGAGTTTGATTCCCTCTCACCATGCCCCTGATCCATCTCCTGAGGTCTCTGGCAAGCCCCAAAGCTCCAGCTGCTTCTTCCAGAGGTGTCCTGCACCACATCCAGGTAGGGAAAAAAAACCAGGAACAGGCAACTCTCTGGCCACAAACAAGAAAATCCATGTTCTGCAGATACATGAAAATAAGCCCAAAATCAACCAAAATGCTCACAGGGCATGAATAAAATAAAATAATTTTTAAAAAAGGTGCAAGATGCTGCTGGGGCAGAGCACATCCCAAAATTAGGGGCAGCCCAAGTTCCAATGCTGCTTTAGGCACATCTGGTAGCCCAAAACCTGCCTGTGGTGGGGGGAAAGGGCATTTACTGAGCTTCCCCTTAAAATATATACTTACAGGACTCATATTTGTCTCACACCTCGTCATTTCAAAGCAGTTTCTGCAACCTAAACCAGGCCACAGCTTCCCCCACCCCTCCCCAAAGTGGTTACAACTTTTACTGCTCGTTACAAAAATTAAACTTTTATTTGTAAATGCCTAAAAAACGTCATCTCTTTTGGGATCCCTCCCCACACCCCTTGCCCTCTTGAAAGTTTGTGGGATTTTTTTTTTCTGTAAGAAATAGTTGAACTGGATGAAAAGCCATCCCCTTCCAGATGAATCCCCACCAAGGTGGGATATCTCCTGCTGATTTACAGTCCTGGTGGAGAACTTGCAAACTTTGGCCTCTTCAAACCCAGGGGAGAGCAACCTCCACTTCTTCTCTTGAAAGTCAACTGCTTAAGAAAGGGAGGGGGGGTAGGGGGTGGGGAAAAGCACAGGAAAAAAAATTCCCAGCCAAGGAGAAGTGGACAAACAGGGGCTAGATGGCAAAATCCTCGTGGTCCTGGGGGCTGAAGGCAGCTGCCCGCAGCATGTCCAAGGAGTTGACGAGGATCAGGGTGCCTGTGAGGTGCTTCCAGCGCTTGGTGATGGGGTTCTTCATCTTGTCCAGCCCCGTGTGCAGCTCCTGGATGACGTCCCTGTAGCTGTCCCCCATCTGGCTGCTCCAGGTGAGCAGGAAGTCGTACGCCGGCTTCCACATGGCCTGGGGACAGGAGGGGACAGGGAGGGGATCAGAGCTCAGCCAGCATCCCACAGCCAGCACATTCCCAGAAAAACAGCCCCCCAACACCCTCGGATCCCCGTGATCCTCCAAGAGCGTGGCTCTGGAGGGATCTCCAGGGAAACATGGAATTAATTGTTTGGCTTGGAAAGGCCTTTAAGACCATTGGGCCCAACCATTAACCAGGTGTTGGAACCCTGGAAACTGGGGGTTTTGAACCTTGAACTTTCTGTGCTGACAGGCACTGACCCCCACCAAGGAAAACACTGCTTTTGACCTGAGGCCGTGGAGAAGGCTTCCAAAACTGAGTGATAGAACTGGAATCTCTGGTGTGTAGTTTGAATAGAAGCATGGTGGAAAATTTAGAATTTAAAGTCTTAGAATATACAATACATAGAATAGCAATACATAGAAAGCAAGATGGAAGTTTTAGGGTGGAGGTTTTGTCTTTCTTCACCTTCTCCCTCTTCATGGGTCCTGGTGGTACTTCTGTAATTTGATAGAAAAACCCACATTGCAGATAATGGGTGATTGGTTATTGGGTTAAAAGTAAAAATAATTTAGGTGTTTGTTCTTAATTGGACCATTTAGCCTTTAAAGGCCTTGTAGAGAGAGAGAGAGCAGCCATTTTTTAGCTTGTTATCTAGAAGTGCTGTAGCACCCACTGTAACATGGATAAGAATTAATAAACACCCAAGTCCGAACAAGAAATCCCGTCTCTCGTGCATCCAATCCCGACCCTGGCAAGGCGAAAAAGAAGATTAAACCCAATAACCAGGCGTGTCTGGCAGTGGAGCTGGACTCAAACGGGAGTTGACTCAGCCCTGGAGGCCTTTTCCAGCCGGGGGAATTCCAGGAGAAGGGAGTGCAGCCCCTCCGAGCCGCGCTCACCTCGCTGTCCAGCGCGCCGGCCTTGTCGCGGTGCGGCGCCTCGTAGGCGTCCAGCTGCTGCCGGGACACCTTGGCCAGCTTCTCGGCCAGCTCCCGCCAGCGCTGCGCCGCCTCCACCGCCGTGGTCAGCAGCACAAAGTCCTGCAGCAGCCGCGCCACCAGCCCCTGGCAGTCCAGCTTCAGCAGAGCCTGCGGGACAGCGGGGGGGGAAAAGCAAAGCGGGGAGTCAAAACTGGGGAACTCCCCCACTGGAGCATCCCAAAAATCCTCCTGCATCCTTTGTGGTGACAGCTGGGGGAATTAGGGCACCGAGCTTGGCGACAGGATAATCCCATTAATTGTACAAAACGCTCTGGGATGGGGTTTGCAGCCTCGTTCTCCAGGCAACCCCTCCCAAGGTGTCCAGGCTCCACCTTAAGCAGTTTAAAGCATCCCAGGGAATGAGGACAACAGATGCTTTTAATCAAGAGAATTAATCCAGACTCCATCCCAGAGCTGCAGGATCCATCAGAGCACTGGGCAAGGGACAACCACGACATTTTAGGATGGGACCTGGACATCAGCCCTGTGAGGGGGTGGACTAGGGTGAGACCCAGGGGAAGAGTCCAACATTACATTGCTCAGAGGATGGGATTTCTTCCTCTTCTCCTCCTCCTCCTCTTCCTGCATCATTTCTTGCCCTAAAAGCCCAGATTTTCCACAAATGGTTTTGAAGTGGAAAGAGCAACTGCATCAGTCCAAGTTTTCTAGGTAGGAATGACTTAGCCAGGCAAAAAAGGATGCAGCAAGCTTAGCTCCTGCCTTAAAGTGTCAAATCACCTCAGAGTGGGATGGAGCTGCAGTAGGGCAGAACCCCCAGTGCAGCCCTGAAAAAGGAAGGGTTTAATGGCAGTGTTCAGTCTCAGAGGACGGGATGTGACTGCCAGGATCATCATCCCACTCCCCAGTGCTCCCATAGCCTCTGCCAGAGCCTCTGGACCACAACAGTCCCACAGCAGCAGCAACCCCAGAACTCGGGCAAATCCCACCCTGGACCTCAGGAGGAGGTTTGATGTTATTAAAAATGGAAATCAAGCAAACAGACCCCACCCACCGGGATGGTTCTTTCAGAAATCACAAGGAAAAGGTGACCAGAATCCACCTCGGTCCTGACATCCTCTCCCAACACAGGGGTCTGGGCAAACCCAGGTTTGGCTCTGGGGCAAAGAAGGGTTAAATCCTCCCACTGGAGACTGAGATTGCACGGGGACAGCTGGGGGAGGGAAGATGGGAACATCTGAAACCACTCCAGCGATTTGCAAAGCAAATGCAGGTTGATTTTCCCCTTATCTGCTCCCAGCTCAGAGCTGAGCTGGGCTCTAATCACAGCTGCAGCCCAGCACGTGCCTGCTCCTCCCGAGTGCTGACACTGCTTCCTGTGGGAGCCAGGGAGGCCATAAACCCCCTTGTTCAACAAGCAAGGAAAATCCATGGAAAAGAGCTCTTGCTTTTGCAAAAAGACATTCAGAAGAGTTCAGGTCTTACGCGCCTGTGCCAGAACCGCCTCCTCTCCTACAGCCCATGGATCCAGCACCCTCTCTGCATTTAAAATCACCTTTCTGTGCAAAAATATTTCCCTCCCAGGTGAAATATATGAAGGCTGGGGAGCAGAAGGAGGAAAGGAAGTCATCCAAAAAACTCAGACTTAAAAGGAACAGCAGAAAAATAATACGGGCACTGGGTGACACAAATGTTGAGGGATCAAGCACCCTCTCTGGATCCAGCACCCTCTCTGCAGGCAAGGGACCTGGGAGTCCTAAGGAAAGGGCAGGCTGAACATCCCCAAACCTGTCTTTCCTAGGCAGCTGGATCCCAATCCTGTGCACAACCTGGCATTTAGGAGAGCAGGGTGAAGGAGCTGCTCTCACCTCCTGCCCAAGGTGATGCCAGGGTTGAGAAGGATGGAGCTGCAGGAGATGGATTTTCCTGCTCCTTTGCTGCAGGAGATAGATTCTCCTGCTCCTTCTGCTGCTCCAGGTGAATAACAAAACAGCAGCAAGGAAAACACCCGGGAGGCCACCTCATCAAGAGCTCCAAAGTCACTCAAAACCACGATTCTGGGTGAGATGGATCGCTCTGGAGCGTTGCACTGAAACCTCCTGCAGTGCCCTGGCAGCTCCATTCCCAAAGGCAGAGGTGACAGGACAGGGGGACAGCACCAGAGCCACGTGGGGCTGGGGTGCAGGGCATCACAGACTGAGGTGGCAGATAGAGGAGGAATATTACTGGAAATGGGCGAGATACTGGGATTAGCTCAGCAGACTTAATCCTCCAGTGGGATTATGCTACAAGTTTTTCCTTCCTCCTCCCCTAGCCTGGACAAGCCTCCTGGGATAGCTGGGTCCACTCACTGCATCTCCATCCCTCATCACCCAGGTGTGACCTGGGCTGTGCTGTGCCAGAGCCCTTGGAAATATTTATTATTTATTCCCCTGGGAGCAGCTGGGAACCGGCTCTGCCAGCAAAGAGCAAAGTGGGTGTTTGATATTCAAATCCCAGTTCAAAGCAGAAACACCTCAACTTAAAAGGCATCCAGGGGAGGCTGAATTTACATCCCAGCTTTGAAATGCAGAATTCCCATTTCCTAATGAAGGAAAGAAGCATTGTGGAGGTAAACAGCTCCCCACTGGGACTTCCTCAAACACTGGTGACCATGAGACACAACAGGGTGAGAGGATGCTCGTGCACAGGCTCATGGCTCATCATCCTCTCTAGGACACAGGTCAGGTTTTGACCCAAAAAAGTTGGCTCCTTACAAGTGTTCCCCAAAATAACCCTAGTTCAGGCATCAAACATCTCTTTCACTCAACTGTTTTGGCTGTCACCACCTCCAGAATCATCTCACATGTTTAAAATACACACTCTCAGCCTTAAATGTTGATTCTTTTCTTTCACCTCATACAGTCATGCACTGCCTCCACGGGGTTAATTCCCTTGGACATGATGCCCAGCTGGATCTCAGCATGCTGAGGGTGGTGACACCCTGGCACAGATTGCTCAGAGATGTGGCTTCACATCCCTAGAAGCATCCAAGGCCAGGTTGGACAGGGCTTGGAGCAACTGGGACAGTGGAAGGTGTCCCTGCACATGGCAGGGGGTGGAAAGGGATGGGCTTTAAGGTCAAAAGTCATGGACTGCAGGACTTTAGGACAGCCCCAGCCCCCCTCTTTGAGGTCTGCACACACCAGGGACAAGCAGAAACTCTTGGCGCAGGAGACAGGCAGCACATGGATACCTGGATACCGGGAGTCAGGGCAAACAAAACAATGGCAGGGGGAAAAAAAATATCCCAACCTCATCTCCTGTGTGACCTTTACAAGTAGCCTGGAGAAGAACAAGCTCATAGTTTCCTCTGCACAGCTCCCTGCTGCCGTGCCAGGGGCCATTCCCAGCAGACCTGTGTTTTTCCCAACAGCAGTGTCTGCTGGAAGGATGATAAATCAGAGTCTCTCTGACAGCCAGAGAGGGAGAAATGCTGTGTCTCAGAGCAGCTCTAACCCCACGGGCCAGGCACCAGGGGCAATGAAATCTTCTTGAACCCATGCCCAGCTTTTTTATCCAAACCATCCGTGTGCTGCCTGCTTCCAAGGGGCAGAGAGGAGGGAGGGAGAGCTCTCCCTCTCTGCTGAGTAATTCCTGAGCCACATCCCCCCGAGTTACCTTCACACTCCGGTGCTAGTGCCTGATTAGAAAAAGAGTAATTAAAGGCAGATTACTGATTAACCAGTCATCACAACCTGGCTTTTCCTTGCTTGGCTGCTGGTGCACAACTGCCACTGGCGTTTTGTGTACTCAACACCGATAAACCTGCTCCCTACTTCTCCCTTCCCACTCCTTTTTGGGGGGGGGGGGGGGGGAGACAAGCAACTTTCAGTTGAAATGGCCACACTGGTGCTTAGTGCAGCTGGTTCTTCTTGCCAGAAAGCCAGTCCATTTGTTACACATAAAATCAGATTTAAACACAATAAAATCCATTACTGCTCCATTGCCATCCTCTGAAACATCATTATTTTCTTCTTTCAACAGGCTCAATCTAATTTCTCCATAGGCTAAGGAGGATTTGACGGCAGCCAGGGGTTTGGAAGCAGCATCATGTTCCACCAAGAAGGGAGCTCATCCTTTATCCACAGGCTCAGCCTCACAGAGAGCAGGATTAGAGAAACAAGGAGAATAAAACCTGCCCTGGGACTCTGCTCTCCAGGCAGCCACAGGGGAGCAGGATGTTTTCCTGCAGCTCCCAGCCCTCCCCTTGAGTCAGCAGCTCCCTGAGCCTTATCTTTCCCTTTGTCTCCCCAGTGAGGATTCTCCATGACCTACAGACTGTCTGGGATCCCTGAAAACAACGCGGATAGATAAAAGCAGCACCTACAGGCTTTGCAAACAGGTAAAGCAAACAGCACAAAGCTCCCGGAAGCATCCAGCAAGAGCAGCACAGATTTCATCCCAACATTCACTGAGCCTGATGGTTACAGGAACAAACCCTCCCTCGGGGGAAACAGGGGGGCCAGAGGGGGGATTTCCCAATCCTGGATGAGGAAAGGGTCACTGTTGGCCAGCAGAACCCTGCAACAGAAGCAGTGTTGGTGGCACGACCTGAAAGCTGAAAGTCAAAGCTAAAATGTCACCCCACAGGCCCCAGAGTGGTACCTGGGCACAGGGAACACTCCAGACAACATCTCCATGAATAACAATGGATTCCATGCTCCTTCTACTCAATCCTTACATTTCCCCTTTCTCCCTAAAAGGAGTGTGGGAACTGAACTCCTTCATTCAGCTCCAGTCCCCTTTTGCCATAATTTCATTTTGCCAAGCAAGGCTGCTGCTATTCCTTAATCCAATTGACATTTTAAACCACGCTGTTCTCCTTAACTCGGTTATGCTGCTCCTGTGGGAGGGCAGGGAACGGGAGAGAGCTGCAAATCTCTTCCAGACATTTTGCCCTGTATTTTCTTTGGCTCACTTCCTGTGAAACACTGGAAATGATCGTGGAGATGGTATTTCGTGAGGGATTTACTTGCTAACGGCATCCTAGAAATACTGGCAGGCAGTGCTCCTCCCAAATTCCTTTCAGGACAAGCAGCAAGCCACACATTTCCATTTGCAATGTATTAAACACCCCAGCTCAGTTGGTTTAGCCACCACTCAAAAAAAAGGCTCTCCATCCCTGAAAGTGTCCCAGGGCAGGCTGGACATGGCTTGGAGTGACTGGGGACAGTGGAAGGTGTCCCTGCCCATGGCAGGGGCTGGGACTGGATGAGCTTTGAGGTTTCTTCCAATCCCAGCCGTTGTGTGATTCTGGAATTCCAAGCACCTCAGCGCATCCCTCGTTATTGCCATGATCCTGCTAAACTGAGAGCCCACCAACCACAGGGCTGGATTCCCACCTGGCAGTGCCCAGCAGCCTTCCAAAGACCTTCAAGACGGACTTCACTCTCTAAAGACTGAATTAAGGATCCGCCACCTCCCCGATCCCTCTGCGGAGCCAGGAATGAAGCCCCGCTTCGCCGGGCCTCAGACTCACCGTCATCAGCTCCTTCTGGAAGGATTTCCTCTCCTTGTTCTCCACGCTGTTGCAGTCTTCCTTCAGCTTCTCCAGGACGGAGGCCACCCGCTCCGGCTCGCTGTCCAGCTCCGCCCGGCAGAAGAACGTCAGCGGCAAGTTCAGGTAGCCCAGGGCGTCGGCGAAGGAGCGCCAGCTGCTGAGGTTCTCCATCAGCAGAGTCCTCACCGAGGCATAGATGTAGGTCAGGAACTTGCAGGGCCTCAGGATCTGCTCCAGCAGCAGGCTGGTGGTGAGATCCGGCCCGGAGAAGTAGCTGGGTTTGACCTTCCCGACCACCAGCACGTTTTTGGTGTGCACCAGGCCGATTTTCCCCTGGTAGTAGCCGATGTACCACTCCTTGGTCCACAGCTGGCCCTTCAGCCTGATCTTCTCCTCACTGAGGAGGGCTATGACATCTCCCTTCTTGTACTCCAGCAAATAGTGGTTCTTGCTCTGCCTCACCACCGTCTTCAGCAGCTTCCCGTACTTGAGGCTCAGCACCGGCCGGTCCTGAAAAACCGGGTACTTGGCGGTGGCAGCCAGAGGGGACAGGATGATCTTCCCCACCTCGTTCTTCTTGAGGAACCGCCTCTGCCCTGTGGGCTTGATGGCGCTTTTCGGAGGCGGCTGCGGCGTCTGCACGCAGAACTGGGTCAGAATGGAGTCCTGGTCGTCCTTGACTTGTATCCTCAGCGTGAAGTCCGAGAGCTCGTTGGGGTCGTGGGAGGCGATGGGGAAGATGAGGCGGCTGACCTTGCCCAGCTTCATCTGGAAGCCCCGGACGATCTTGGCTTGCTCGCTGGCCTTCACCTCGTAGTTGGTCATGTTGGAGAACATGCAGAGCTTGAGGTCCTGGGGCCGGGACAGGGCAAACTGGTGCTTCCCCCAGAGCTGGAGGGCGACGGGAGCCGGGCCGTGGGACTGCCTGGTGACCTCGTTGACCAGCAGCGTCTTGGGCGCGCACTCGTGGCCGAACATGGCCACCACGGTCTTGAAGGAAGGGTGAATGTGCTTGGGGCCGTAGACGCCCACCGTGATCTTCTTGCTGATGTAATCCCACACGGTGTAAGGGTAGAGGATGTTCTGGCCCTGCGCCACGGCCGCCACGTACATGCAGGGCTCCAGGTTCTCCAGCTGCACCTGGATGGTGTCCCCGTAGGAATAGCTCAGCTGCACGGGCGTGTAGGGCCCCTCCTTCATGTCGCTGCGCAGGCACTGCAGCCCCACCAGGCTCTTGCTCGTGACGTCGCTCTTGACCTCCGCCGACACCTTCATCTCCAGGATGATGAAGGTCTTCACCTCCATGTTGCTGAGTTTGATCTGCAGGACGGGGCTGATGGTGCTGCACTTGTCGCTGTTCAGCTCCAGCGGCGGGTCCAGCATGGCCTTCATGGAGATCTGCTGCGTCTCCCCGGGGCAGACGTGGCCCTCGGGCACGTGGATGCTGATGTTGGTGTCCGGCAGCTGGACGGCCCCGCCGGAGCTGTCCAGCTTGCACACGATGTTGGTCTCCACCGGCTGCGTCTGACCCCAGCCAGGATTTTGGCCAAGCAAATCCAAGTCATGGCAAGACCGAGCCAGCTTCCTGTGGTTCAGCCACGCTGTCCTAAAATCCTCCCTGCTCTGAAACTGCTCAGGGGTGGGAGACTTCAAGCCGCTGAAGAAACCCGACGACGCCGGCGCGTCTGACTTGGCCTGGAGGACAGAGAGCTCGGACAAGCTGTAGGAGCGTTTACTCCGGAAGAAAGGGTTGTCCCTTCTCACTGGCTGGTCCACATCCAGCCTGTTCGTGGAGGGAAGCTCGTCAAAAAGGTTCCCCAGGCTGCTGTTGGCAGCCAAACTGGGAAGAGCCGAAGTGGGAGACCCCGCGTCGAAGAGCAACAAATCCACGGCGACGCTGGAGTCGGACTCTTTGTCCGAGCCGGGCGCTGCTTGCAAATTCCCGTTCAGGAACGGGTTGGTCTGCACCCCGTTCAGGAAGGGGTTGTTGTGGAAGGATTTGGCGGAGTTTCTCTTGACATCAGTCCATTCCCCGAGCAGGTCCAGCTCCTTGATGCCCTCGTCGGGGCTCTCCAGCAGGTTGTCGATCACGCCGCTGTCCGTGAGGGAGGAGTTGCGGTGGCTCACGGGCTGCACGTAGGAGGATGGGATGTAGCCCATCTCCGTGGTGTTGTGGGCGTACCACCACTCCCCTCCCGATGTGTCCAGCACGTACAGGTGGTCCCCCTTGGAGAACTTCAAGGTGGTGAAGTTTGTGGGGCAGTAATCCTTGATTGCCACGACTTCCTTCGCGTTCCCGAAGGACGTGGGGTTGTCCACCAGCAAGGCACTGGGAGAAGGCACTGCAGAGGCAAGGAGGAGGCAGCACTGTGAGAGATGCACAGCAGAGTCACCACTGACTTAAATCATTTATTCCAGGTCACCCCTCCAGGCTGTTTTAAGTGATGAAGGTAGTCTCGGAATCACTGAATCATTAAAGTTAGAAAGGATCTCCAAGACCATCATGTCCAACCATTAACCCAGCACTGCCAGGTCCACCACTAAGCCATGTCCCCAGGTGCCACATCTATGTGTTTTCTGAACACTTCCAGGTCCACTAATTCCCTGGCCAACCTCTCAAGCTTGGAGGTATTTTTCCCCATAAATTTTTTTCAAGAAAATTCCACTACTTCTGGTACATTCACCCCTCTCTTGGTTGGTCCAAACCCAAGATAACTCTCTCTACAGGGTAAAAGCCCTCTTGCTCTGCTGTAACCCCTCTCCTCCACATGTCAAACATGCCCAGAGAAGCTGTGGCTGTCCCTGAATCCCTGGAAGTGTGCCAGGCCAGGCTGGATGAGGCTTGGAGTAGCCTGGGCTAGTGGAAGGTGTCCCTGCTTTCAGGCCCCTCCCAAATCAAACCATTCTGTGGTTCTAAAGGTTACCCAGTTTAAACCCTCACAGAATCCCAGCACCTCCCTCCCACACTGCTGTTCTGGTCCTGGCAGCATCTCCAGCCTCCCTTGCAGAGGTGCCAGTGGAAGAGTTTTCTGCCAGGGGATCCCAATTTACATCCAGGCTGGGTTGAGCCTACACTGCCACCCTACTTCTTGACTTTGCTCTCATTTTCAGGACGTGTTTCTGTAAAAAGTGCTAAAAACAAGCTGCAGATGATGTTCCATAGATGGCTGAATGTGTGCTGTCTCCCTAGACAGACTGAAGAAAACAAGGAAAGCTGCATTTTCACCAGCAGGGAGCTGCAAGGGAACTGGGACAGCACCTGCTTCAACAGGCTTGAGAGCTCTCTGGGAGGAAAAGGGAGTTTAGAAAACACAGGAAGCCCTTAAAATCCCAGAGACAAAGGGATGAGAGCTCAGCCTGCACATCCCTGCAGTCACCACTGGCGGGCTGGCAGCACTTCTCACCCACGGAAATAGCAAGGCAAGGGAAGATGCAGCTGAGCGAAGAGAAGCCTTTGAACACAGCCTGGGGATGGAGCACTCAGAGGAGAGGAGTTTTGTACACATCCTGAACAACTCATCTGCCAGCAGGCAAAGGTGTGAGGACATCCATCCAGTGGAAAACTACACAGAAACTCCAAACTGGAATTACTTTGGCAGCCTGCTAGGCTGGAAGCTGCTGTTAACTCAGTCACCCTGCAGCATGGAGCATTTTTGGTGTCAGGTCAGACAGGGAAGTGTTTGTTCCTGTGTCACTCCAGCTGGGCATGCAGGGGTTAACAGGGATGTGCTGAAACCCCTTGGAGAAGAGGAGCAATTCCTAGTTTCGCATTAAACCCATCTCATTTGCAGCAAGTGTTTGATGTTCAGGTGCTACACCTGCCAAAACAATCGCTTTTGTGCCTGTTTGCTTTCAAGGCCCTCAGCGCTCTTCAGCTTCCACCTGGAGATTTTCCCTTGGGATGTTCTCCTGCCAGGGGAGCAGTAATTCCCCTCCCACCTGACCAGGCCTTTTATGCTGGGTAAGGAAAACACAGCAGGAAGAAAAACAAAACACAAAAGGTGAAAAAAAAAAAAAAAAAAAAAAAAAAAGGATTATTGGAGGAGCAACCTGCCGGCTCCCAGCATTGGGAAGAGGGAACACCTTTTTTCCTGAGCCCTCCCAGGGGGTGAGGATGGGGCTGAAAGGAGGAGGGGGATGCTCCCCACGCACCTTTGACGTCGCAGAGCGCGGTTTCGGCCAAGCCCTCGGCCAGGTCGATGAGCGTCCCCTCGGACCTGCAGCGCGGGAGCCCTCCCGAGTTGGCTGCACGAATCCTCTGCGCTGCCATCTCCGCTCCCGGCGGGCACTACATGGCCAGGGCCTGGGCTCACCTCGGGGAACCAGCCTGGGGGACAGAGACACAGGCCAGGCTGTTAGCAAGGCTGCAGGGCCCCCCACGCCGCCCGCGCGCTGATCCCGCGGTGCCGACAGAGGAGAGCCCGTCCTGCCCTTAAACCATCACAGAACAGAACCTGGGTGCTCCAGGAAAGGAGAGCCCGTCCTGTCCTTAAACCATCACGGAACAGAACATGGGTGCTCCAGGAAAGGAGAGCCTGTCCTGCCTTTAAACCATCACAG
>JAOTBB010001730.1:184330-201159 GCA_025629985.1 Chamaetylas fuelleborni | reverse complement strand
CCCCGCCCCCCTTTTTTTTTTTTGGCCGTTTTTGTCACGGAAGCGGAGCTGCAAAATCTTGGTAAAGCAGAAATCCCGCCCCTGTTACTCACTCAGGGTGGGAAAGGCAGGAGAAACACGGAGGAAAATGTTAAACTGATTCATGCGTTAAGCACGGTCGGACAGCGGCTTCCAAGCTTCCCACAGCGCCCAACGCCGGAAAAAGGGAATTGTGCTCCCTAAAATCCCCTAGGCTGAGGAAGCGTCCCGCCCTGGGGTTGTGCTGCCCGGCTGGGATGCGAGGTTAGGAAATGGGATACCGGGAGCATCAACACAACAGGACAGGGATGGATACGAAGTGCACCCAGAGATGGTGGCCACCAACACCTCCACAGTGGCCATCTCCCTTTGGAACACCCTTTGGAAAAGCAGCTGAGCGAGAAATATCGGAGCAGATGGGCCTGGGCTACTCGAGCCGCTGCTCTTCCCACCCCCTCCTTGTTTTTTCCTGGGTTTAATCGGGATCTGATGATTAAATTTCCTCTTCCTGGTGCTGGCTCCTCCAGCGCGGCAGAAGGGGACGGAGTTTTGGCCAGGCTGAGACAAAAGTGGGGTGGCAGCGGGGTGGCTGCGAGTCCTTGCGTGGCCAGACCCCATCCCGGGGGTCAGCTGGGACTTCCCAGCCTCATCCAAGCCTTTTCCTGGCTTCCCAACACAAGGCACACAGAAGCACTTCACAGCACCCTTGGGAGCTCTTTTCTGCAGTGTTGTTTTGGGAGCTTTGGACTTTCTCCAAGGTGAGCTCTCTGCAGCCAGATAACCCAGCTCTCTAAGTGCAGCGGGGCATTTCCATCCTGTTTTGCCAGTGGAAGACATTGGGATGGCACCTGGGATGCAGCTGGGCTGGCTGCTGCCCCCATCCATGCCTTGGCACCGAGCCTAGTGTGCTCCTGTCCCTCTGCTCCTGCAAAACTCTCATTAAAATCACTATTTGAGTTGCTGGTTTATTCCTCTTTTCCACCTTCCCCAACTTTTGGGTACTAGAAAGTCCAAAATTATTCCTGTCTTAGGCTGGCACCTTGAGCAGCATTGGGGACAAAAGTGGGCTGGAGGAGATGTACGAGAATCTGCAGTTCCAGCTCAGCACCCTCATGATCCCTTGGGGAAAACCACATATCCGGGTGGGAAAACTGTGCTTGGAGTCCATTAAAAATCAGCAATTTGTGGGTGACAGCTGTTGCTTATCCTGGGAGCAGCTTTCCCAGCGCTCAGGATGTGCCTTGGGGATGTTGCTGGTGCTGAGCCTGAGATGGAGGGATGAGCATTCCATCTGCATCCATCCCAAATTGAGCAGTCTGCAATGCCCAGGAGCAGCTCAGAGCAAGGAAGGGATACCAGGGGACAATCAGCCCTGGACAAAATGCCCTAACAAGGCCAGGCTTTTCTGTGGTGATGGGATTGCATCCTACAGGAATTCCATGGTAAAGTTCATTCCTCTGTGCATTCCCCTCTGTGATGTTTCTCAGGCACAAATCCAGGTGGAAATTGTTGGCCTGAGCAGTTCTTAGGGACAGGGCTGGTCTGGGATGACATTCCCTGGGTCAGGTATGTGAGTGTTGCCAGCTTTTTTTCTGGGAAGAGAGCAGCTCCTTTTTGCTGTGATACTGCCTTGGGAATTGCAGACAGGAGCTGGACATCCAGACTGGGTCTGATAAGCCCCAAACTCAGCACGACCAATCCCCTCCCCAGGGCTGCAGCATGGATCCTCCTCACAGGGAGTATCATGGAATGGCAGAATCGTGGAATTCCAATCCCTGAAGGGGCAGGGATGTTCTCACAGACACAGCAGCTCCCAAAACCTTCCAGAAGGGAGTGTTTCCAAACCTGAACCTGATAAAAACCACTTCCACATGGAATATCAGAACTCCCTGGCCTTTGGTGGGAGCGCCCACACTCTGTGTTTGTTTGGAGCACTTTTTCCATGATCCTGTAATTTTTGTAGGAATCCAGCAAATCCCTTAGCCTGGATCATGCCATAGATGGCCTTCCAGAGCTGGGGAAGCACGTGCTTGGCTGCCAAGGTACGTTTAATAATGCTTGGTTAGTACAGCACTCCCAGCAAACTCCCCGGGGCGAGCTCTTCCCCGGCCAATCTTCCTCTTGCTGCGAATTAATTACAGCCCTGATGGCTAATGACGAAGGAGAGGGATAACTGGCAGGGTTTGATGTCCCTCTTCTCCTGTGGAAGCTGAGTTACTGACTCCTTCCCTGGAAGCAGCAGCTCTTTGTTTGCATCCCGAGGCAGGGATTGAGGCTCCGGAGCGTTGCTGCCACAGGCAGCGCTTCCAGGTGTTTGCTCAAAGGTACTCGGCATTTCGCAGCTGGATAAAGCCAATAAATTCCAACAAGATTTGTTCTGTAGGTACAACATTACTGCCTCAAAGCCAATTACCCACAGAGGTGCCTCGTAAACGAGGCTCACCACGTTTGGAACTGGCAAACAAAGCCTCTGCCAGGCTCCCCACGTGGATTGTTTCTGCTTCGTTTCCAGAATTCCATTATGCCGGGCTGGAGTTAAAGCAGGGCGAATTTACTCCTCCAACAGCTGTCTCCACAGGCACCAACCTGATTTCCTCTTGTAGCTGGGAGTCTGGAGGATTTATTCCCCTTCCATCCATCACAATGGCTGAAGGCAGCAATTCCCTACATGATACTGGCAAGCATGGCCTCTGCTTTTGCCAGAGGGCAGCGATGGATGGGATATTGGGAAGAGATCCTTCCCTGTGAGGGTGGGCAGGCCCTGGCACAGGATGCCCTCAGAAGCTGTGGCTGCCCCTGGATCCTGGGGGTGTCCAAGGCCAGGCTGGACATTGGGGCTTGGAGCAGCCTGGGACAGTGGAAGGTGTCCCTGCCCGTGGCAGGGGTGGAATGAGCTTGAAGGTCCCTTTCCAACCCAAACCATTCCACGATTCCATGATTCATAAATCTGTGGCCATGCTGGTGGCAAAGGGGAGAGAAAGCTGTGGGAAGAAGGGCTGATATCACCTGTGATCACTCCTGGATGGGGTTTGTGAGGTGACAGGAACACCTGGCCAGGTAACAACCACTTCCTGCTAATAACAGGGATTAGTTTTTTAAGCCTGATGAGTACGTGCACAGAGCAAAGAACAGAGCTTCCGGAGAGGCTTTTAATGTCCTTGGCTGCCTGACATCAGCTGAGAGAGTGAATGAACAAAGGACAGCAGAGAGCTGGAGGGGAGAGGTGAAAGAGCTACAGGGATTGGTCTTGCACCTTCTCTGCTCTTCAGTGTCCTTCCCCTGCTGCCCTCAGTCTTGCACATGGATCCTGCCCCCATCACACCCCTCATCCCTGCCAGGGTACAAATCCCACCTGCTGCTCTTCCCTGTGCAAAGGGATGGGTTTTGGAGAGCTTTGCACCAACCTCCCTCCTCCTGGAAGACTATTCCACATTGCAAAGTCCTTTATTATAACCAAAATCCTAGAATTCTAGAATGGTTTGGGTGGGAAGGGACCTTAGAGCCTATCTCTTTCCACTCCCTGTCATGGGCAGGGACACCTCGCACTGTCCCAGGCTGCTCCAAGCCCCAATGTCCAGCCTGGCCTGGGACACTTCCAGGGATCCAGGGGCAGCCACAGCTGCTCTGGGCACCCTGTGCCAGGGCCTGCCCACCCTCCCAGGGAACAATTCCTTCCCAATATCCCATCCATCCCTGCCCTCCAGCAGTGGAAGCCATTCCCTGTGTCCTGTCCCTCCAGGGCTTTGTTTAAAGCCCCTCTCCAGCTCTCCTGGAGCCTCTTTATGGGTTTGTTTTTTTTTTTTGGTAATCAAAATCTTTCCTTTTAAGCCACCGTTCCCAGTAAATCACCCACTTCATTTTTCCTCATCACCCTTTAGAAGCCAAGGAATCTCTGTCCTCACCTCCCACGCTGCCTGGCCACACTCACAGCAGAAGACCCACGACCCACAAGTTAAATCTGCTCTTCCCCTTTTCCCTTTGCTCCCCCAGTACCATCCCACTAAATAAAACAGCTTTTGTTCCCGCTGGAGATTCTCCTGGCAACAGAACCACGGAAGCTGCAAAAAAAAAGAGAAAAAAAAATTTCCCAGACTCAATGACAGCTCTATCTAAAACCAACCAGCAGGATGAGGCTGTTTTATCATCGTTAGGGGAGAGAGAGCCTGGCTAATGGGAACAGGGAAATCATTGCTGCTTATGATGGCTTCCCAGATGGATAAATATCCCTGCCTAGCAGAGGGGGATGCAAAAGGGGTTTCAGTTGTTGATGCATCCTTGTGAATCTTGATGTGAGAGTAAGATGGCTCCAACCTCCTTTCTCCGTGCACCAACAGATTCCAGATTGTGGGATTTCTACAGTCAGGCTCCAGCAGACTTCTGTGGGCCTGGAAGAGGCCCAGGGCTTGCAGGAGGGAGTTAGAGGAGCAGAAAGTCCTGTTTTTCAGCCAAGAATACTTTTGTCTTTAGCTAAACATCCTCCTAGGCTGCCTTTCCGTGCTCCTCAGAGGCTCAGAGCAGCCATTTCTCCCCCTCTTTGGGGCTGCTGATTCCTAAATTTTCCCTCCACATCCAAAGATTCTCTGGGGCAAAGGCATGGGGAGCAAGAGCCATTTAATGGTGCTGCCAAGGGATGCACCTTTATTTATTATGATCATTTATTCCCTTCCCTCAGATCACTACCAGAGCCACTTCCACTTTCCAGACAGCTCTGTGATAAAACAGGGGTAAAGTTTCCTTCCTTAAGCGGTGTAAGACACAATAATTCCCCATGTTCAGTGACAAAAAGCCTTGTTTATGGCTCCTGCATTAATCAATGGGGTTAATTGAATTGATGACTGTGCTGGCTTGTGTTCAGAGCAGCTGCTTCACATCATTAGCCCCATTTAACCAGAGGATCTGCCTGTGGTCATTTCCACCTGGATTTCCACCCTGCCTGTCCCCACTAGACACCAGTGTGGCTTGGGACAGGTACAGGAATTTGGAAAACCCTGGTACAAATACAGGGCAAGCTCAAAACAAGCAGCATTTTCTACAAATTCATCCCAGGAATACTGGGTGGAAGTGTCCCGGGATAAAAGCAGAGGATAAAAGTATCAGCACCCTATCAGCTATCCACATTGGAAAAGGGCTCAGGACTCAAAAGATAAAGGAGAAAATTAGGATTCCCTGGTTCTCAGAGGCTGAGGAAACAGGGAGAGAGGAATTAGACCAGGCTGGGCAGGGATTGGAACAACCTTGTCTAGTGGAAGGTGTCCTATGGCCAGAGGGTGGAAGAAAATGAGCTTTAAGATCTCTTTCCAAACTATCCTGGGATTCTCTGATCAGCCCCATGTAGCACATCAAGGGCACAGTGCTGAAACTTGCCAGCATGCCCATAATTCAGGGTATTTCCAGTGATTTCAGGTGATCCCAAGCCCAGCTTGAGGGGCTGACAAGCCCTTCAGCCCAAAACTGTGCCAAGATAAAACTGGGGACATTTATTGTCAGAACCAGGGGGACACAGCAGTGATGCTGATGCTCAGATTTTCCTCATTTCCCCTGGCAGGGTTTGAAATCCATAACCACTTCACCAGGTATCCTGAAGCAGCCCCCAAGGACAAGGAGGTGGTGGCTGCTTTGCCACACAGGTGCCTGTTTTGGTTGGTTTTCCAGCCTGCCAGGGACAAAGAGCATCCCAAGCGAGTTTTATCATTCTAAAATGATGCTAAATATCAGCTGCCAGGTACAGCCCCACACACTACCCTGCCCGTGGCTCTCCCAACAAAGCCTGGCTTGTCCAAAACTCTGCCTGGCTGAGATTTAAGCCAGTCAGAGATAACCACTTGGCTGTTCCTCCCCTCAATGCCTCCTCTGGCCTGGTGGAACACACTTCCTTTCTGTGCCGCCGGATTTGCTTTTCAATGCCCCATTATGTCCCAAGGTCACGGCGGATCGAGGAGTTTGCTCGGCTGCCCTGCAAAGAAACCGAGTCACAAGAATTATATTTTTATTTTTTTTTTCCCCTACCATTTAATAACTGCGTGTGCTGAGCCTGAATTGCTTTCTTTAAGCATGTGAAGGAGAGCAGCGAGCACTCGGCTCTGCGTTTTTCTTGGCACTCCCTCCTTTCTAAGCCCATTATTCGCCCTCCTTTTCTCCAGCAAAGAAATGCCCAGTTCTCTTCTTTTCCAGCTGGCAAGTGCCAGGATCTCATTTAGCTCCCAGTGCCTTGGGATTATTAGCATGGATGTTAAGAGACCTTCCCTGCAATAACAGTGACCACCAACCCATAAGCTGAGCTCGCCACCAGCACGAATGGCACAATTCCCATCTTAAAAGTGGGGAAATGGGAGCGAGGTAGCATTTATCAGGCTGCTTCTGTTGTGCTGGGCACCCTGTGGAAAAGATTTGGGATTTGTGTGGTCTGTTCGTGCCAGGGATGGAGCAGCAGATGGGAGCAGCAGGGTTTTGGGGCAAAATGTTGGTTTCTTTGGAGGCAGCAGTGGAATGCCTGCTGGCTTTAACCAGCACGGCCAGGGCTCTGCAGACCGTCAGAGCCAGAGCTGGAGCCTGTCTGGTGGCGTCCCCTTGCCAGCTGCTTTGTACTATTAATTATGGCCATGAGTCTGCAGGGTTTCCAAGCTCTGTGGCTCCAGTTTGCCATGTGGGAAGGAGCTGGGATTCAAACTGAATTCCCCCTGCGACACTTCCCGACAGGTTCCGCATTATTTATGCCTCTGATCCATCTGGGGTGATGCTGGGACTCTTACAAAGCATCCTCAGAACAGCTTTTTTTTTGTGGGACAGAGTGTTTCATGGGGTGCAGAAACCTTCTTCCCCCTGGACATGGCATTCCCATTCCTGCCAAGGCTCCAGCTGCAAAGCCAAGCAGTCTGACCGGTTTTCCACCTGCCAGTTTTTGGCAGATCTCCTGACCCAAAGCTGAGGGCGAGCAGTTCTTGGGCACTGGCAGCCCGCAGATGTCCCTGGAAACCTCTCTGCAATCTTCCAAAGGTGAGGTTTATGTAATTCCTTCTCTGTTACAAATCTCACCTCCCTGGCTATGAGTTTCCATCACTTCTCCATGCTGATGTTTGCTGAAGGTGAGATCCAAGCCACCACACTTTCTGAGGACTTGAGGATCTTGGAGGCTTTGTCCAGCCTTCACGAGTCTGTGGTTCTATTTACAATCAGATCTGACAGAAGGATAAATCCATCCTGGCAAAATTTGATATGGAAAAACATCTGTAAATGTCTTGGCAAGGAAAAAATGCTTCACGAGGTGCTCATATCTTATTAAACACCAGAAAACCCACATCGAGGGAGATGTAAAAGTTATAAACATCCCCAAATCCATTGCTGGGTGAGTTTTTTGGAGACTTTGAGACATGGAAGGAGCAAGTAAACAAGCTGGGATTTTCCCCTCTGCATGCACGAATGTCTCCAGCACGGCGGAAAGCGCGATCAATAATTGAGTGAGAAGCCACGTGGCTCAGAGCTCTCACAAAGCACAGCCTGAGCATCCAATATTTATTTTCAAGCCTTAAATAATGCATTTGCAAATGCTTCTAACTGGATATTTTAAGGCAAACAAATTTATGTCATGAAAAGTTAATTGGCAAGAGCATCTCCAAAGGAAAATCACCGGCAACCACGGGAAACACCCCTCAGCTCCTCAACACTCAATTGGTCCTGTTCTTCCTCATCAATTAGGGGGCAATTCCATAATTTCTAATTAAAGAATCATTTGCTATCAATTAGCCCATGTAAGTAGATTTCACTCGTTCCCCAAGCTAAATCACTTAAGCCCTGGCATTTCCTCCTCGCTGCTGCAGCGCCGGCGGCCAGCGGAGCGGAGTGGGAATGGGAGGCAAGGGATGCTTCCTTCAGCCATTTCCCAAGGGAGCTGGGTGGGATGGGTCCATCCCCACGGGTTAATTCACCCTGCAGACGTGTGGCAGCTGCTGTAGGCAAATGGGAAAAAAATCACCCGTTGTGCAGGGAGGTGGGATGGATTGGACTTTGGTGATCCAAGTGGTTCGCTTGCTATTTGGAATATTCTGTGGTGGGAGGTGGTGGGAGTTGCATGGCATGGAGGGGAGGGATATGTCCAGGACAGTGGTCACAGGTGGCCCTCAGAGGGGTCCTGGACTTGGACAGGTGGAGGTATCGCAATTAAAGACAACTGGAGCTGGAGGTGAAGGGAATGAAGCTGCTCCACTGCCTGCTCCCCGGCACTGCTGCATCCCAAAACACTGCTCAGTGTGGGCAGGAGCTCTGGAGGAATGACCTTGGCCAGGGCTGGCACCTTCCCACAGGTGTTTGCTTCCACCTTGGCAGCAGATAAAGGGTTTGCTGTTAAATCCAGCACGGCTTCAACGCTGACATGTTCCCTCCCCACCTTGTCCTTCAGCCCCCCTGTTCCAAGGAATGAGTAAACACGGCCAGGGACATGAGGACTGCAGCTTCCAGTTTTCCTGCCCCAGCCTCATCCCACATTACAAACTTGGGCAGCAGAGCTGGCTGCAGCACCCCCAGCCACCCCGGGTACCCCAGCCCCAGCTCAGGGATGAGCTGCTGCCACGTCAGGCTTCTCCTTATGAAACCCAAAGAGATAAAGATGAGATGAGATGAGATAAGACAAGATAAGAAAGGTTCTTAACCGCTCATCACAGGACAAGATTTCTCATCTCCTGCCTCTGATGTTTATTTGCTGTTCAAGCCAGCATCCAGCAGATGAGTTGCCTCCACTGGGATTTCAACTTGGTCTGATCAGAAGAAATTGGTTTTGACAGCTTTGTGATAGAAACACCTTGGGCCAAACTCACCCCTGGTTGAAGCTCTCTGGGGTCCCCAGGGCTGGATTTGGCTCTGGCTGGCTGGGAAAATTAAAACCAGGAATTAAAAGCCTGAAAACAGAGTAACCTGGATCCAAAAATAGGTAACAGGGGATGGCTTAGCCCACAACAGCCTCAGGAGCTTAGAGGGTAATGGGGGGAGAGCCAGAAGCAGGGAGAGGCTGGCTGCAGCTGCATGGGCTGTGTGACGTAGTGTTATCCCCTCCAGGGCTTAGGCTGCTACAAACAAAGCCTTAAAAATCATAAACTAATCCCAAATGCTCCCGTGCAGACCAAGCTGACCTGGAAGAACCAGTGCTACCACTTCTCCAGGAGTTATTTCTTCCTGGGCTTTAGAGAGAACCGGGGTCATGCTGACACAGAGCCCTGAACATCCAAGTATTGCTCCTCAATTCCTTTCTCGTGGCAAAACGTTTGGACTGAGGGAGGTTTCCCCAGCCAGCAAAGATTTGCAGGAGGTGGGAGGAGTGGGGAAGCACAAATGTGCTTTTCTTGCCTCGCTGCCCTCAGTTCAAAAGGCTTTCACCTCCCCAGGAGCACGTTCACCACTCCTATCTAGTCCCAGCAGCTCTCATGCTCGTCAGGAGCTGGGACAAACAGGAAAGCATGGAATTACTTTGATCCCAGCCTTTAATACCTCAAGGCCTTATGTTGCTCTTGGATTGTGGGAGCTTGATGCTGTCAACACAAGCTCAAGGATTTTTCCTTGGAGCCTGGTTGAGGTATCAGACCCATTTGGATCCAGCTCCACCAACCCCTTTGATTTAGGTCCAAAACCCTTTTTTCCTCCTTGGAGGGTGGGGAATGGGTGAGAGATAAACATTTCTATGGCAAAACTGCTCAGTTTTGTTTCGTGGCTTTATCTTCAAGTAGGCCCCCACAAGTGGTAGTAGAATCCTGTACCCCTGTGTCCATCCCAACCCATCCCAGATGGATAGCAGGGCTGTGGTAATGGCAAAAGCAGTCTGGATGTTGGAGCAGCTGGAATGAGATTGGGTTGTCACATATATTTTCACAACACAAACTAAATTTGGGATGAAAACACCACTTTAAAAAGTTTGTCAGCAATTACGTCCGAGCATCATAAAATTTGAGAAGAGCATAAATCTGACAGGAATTTATAGGTTACAAAAATACCCTCATCTCACTCTCCTTTTCATCCCTGTTTTCCTGCCCATAATTCACCCACTCAGGCTTCATTAAAGACTCCAGTAAATCATTCCCAGGGTCGGAAGCTCGCCAGTTTGCCTAGAGCTTAATGGCACCTTCCACTTGACTCTTGTTTTCTTTATTTGCTTCACACTGCGGGAAAATACTCCAGTCTGACTGACTTAAAATCAGTGGGAGGAGCACGGATAATGGGAATGGGAAGTTTAGCCCTGGCCCATTTTGTAATTACCACACTGAGGGCTCATGGACTCTAAGGATATGCTTATTAACACATATATAAAGTGGTATTTGTTATTTGTGTGTATATATTATGCATAGCCCAGAGAAGCTGTGGATGCTCCATGTGTGGAATTGTTCCAGGCCAGGTTGGACGGGGTTTGGAGCAATCTGGGATAGTGGAAGGTGTCCCTGCCCATGGCTTTGGGGTCCCTTTCCACCCAAACCACTCTGTGATGGTTTTCATGCAGACTTTAAAGCAAATTAAATCCTCTCTGTCCCCCACCAAACCCAACAACAGAGAACTGAACTTTTGCTCTTTTGGGTCACTGATCACTCTCCAGATCTCAACCAACACCTCTGGGACTTGCTGGAGCCCCAATTCAACAAATACACATCCTCTGGTGGCTTTTCCCAGCCCTGGAAAGGAGCTGTGACCCTCACGGACAGGAGAGAAGGAGTCCCTTTGATACCTGGCAAAGATCATGATGGGCTTTCAGCTGCCCATATCACTAACTTCAAGACTTTCACTTGGTCCTGAAAAAGCAATTCAGCTCCCTGCTTTCCATCCCTACACACCACCTCCTGCTCAAGTGGGATTTTCATTCAGGCTTTGTGGAACTGGTCTCAGGAGAGAACCATCAGAGCTGTCAAACCCTCAGCGATGTTCAGCCTCCCTCCCTCTGCAGGCTCTGCTGCACCAGCCCGGGGCAGCAGCAGATTCGGGGGATTCAGGGGCAGTCACAGACTTTAGGCAGAGCGTGATCACCTCTCCTGATTAGCGTCACGCTTCACTGGCCTTCCTGACTAACTCACCATTAACATTCCCGTCGTTATCCCGACAGCTCCTGGCTCTTTGGTAGGCAGACCTGGTGTATCATTTACTGAGTGCATAAAACTCTCCTTTGGGGTTTTTCCCAATATTTTGGGAGTGGGAAGAGGGCTGACTGTGCTGCCCCAAAGCAGATCATGGTGTCCCATGATGGAGCAAGGGCTGACACACAAAAAAGGAACAGGAATGGCATCTCCACAGGATTAAAGGTGTCTAGGTGCAAAGGTGCAGAGGGGTGCTCTTTCTCCACTGGTTTAGGAGAACCTCCCAAGAAAATCAGGATTGCTCCCCTCCCTCCGTGGCAACGTGGCTCCAAAACTTTGTGGCCCGAAGGGGAGAAGTTGTGGCTACACCTGGAGGCTGCCTCCTCTCTAGCCTTGTTCCAGGAGCCTGCATAGCTCCTTATCCATGGACAAGGGCTGCCAGCCTCCATTTCGGCTACCCCAGTGACTTTCACACGGCTCAAAGGGCAATTTTCAGTTTGCAAACACTCCCGATGGAGCCTGAAACGGGGCACATTCATTGTTCAACGCACGTGGGCGGCCACAGGAATGCAGAAGAAATTGCAGCGTGGACCTGGGATCATGAAAACTCGTTAACTCTTGGCTCCTTCACTGCTGCACAGTCTGGACGCTTTTTGGTTCAGTTTAATCTAATCTGCATGGGAAGAGCTGCCCCCGAGGAAGGGAGGATCAGAACAACTGTTCTCCCAACTCCGTTCGGATTGTGATGTGATTTCCCAGAGCACTGAGGGCTGGGAAGAGAAGCCTTTTCCAAAGTGCTGCTCAAAATGATCGAGGGCGTGAATTTGTGCCCAGCACCTCTGAGCCCTGAGGTGCTGAGGCGAATCTGCTCTAATGACAGCAAAACTCCTTTTCCCAGAAGGGGCAGGTAGTAATGTTGCTTCACATGCAGTAAAGTTTTACAACTTGCTGTAAAAAGAGGCACAGAGGTTGTTTCCCCCCCCCCCCAAAAAAATTCTCCGTTCAGTAGTCAGAGGGAGATATCCCCCAGTCTCCATCCACATTTGTCCCTTAAAAATACCTATCCCTGAGGTACAGACTCCCCATCCATCCCCGAGTGTCCTGGACATGATCACAGACTCATTAGGCTTAAATTCCTAATGTGGACCAGGGCCAGGAGAGACTAAAAAGACTCATTTGGGATCCCTTCATCACGTCAGGAAAGGAAAGAAAGCATCAATCTGTTGTTTTGCCCTTGCCAGGAGCCCCTTTCCTGCAGACTCCGGGTTGCACTCTGCCTGTAGAGAAAGGCCAGGGAGTTTCGGGATGCTGAATGGGATGTCATCCTGCCAGCTGTCCTCCTCAGGTGGTTTTGGGGTAAGAATTTTTGTGTAGGAATCAAGCGATCTTTAGACTGCATTAACTGGAAAAGGGCAGAGCAGACCAAGACCCCCAGAGAAGGTGAACTGAGCCAGCAGCAGCCGCATCTGAACTATCCCTGCTCAGCGAGTCCCTTTCTAATGCTAATATCCTGCGGAAAAATCCTGCCAAGGAATTGCTCGCATTCCTCCCTGCAACAACAAACCCACAAGAGCCAAACCCCCGGCCCCCCACATTCATCCTGAGCCTGTGCTTGCTTCAGGCTCTGCGTTCTGCTGGCCGTGCTCCCCTTCTCTCCCAAACTCACAGCCTGACAGCCCAGCTCCCGAGGCAGCTTTTCCATGGAATTCGGTGCAGGGTGCACACCCATGCTCCTTTCCCACCGCATACCCCAGCTCCCTCCACCTCCCTTCCCCTCCACCTCACCTGCAAAGCCTCAAGCTGATACTGGCGAGGAATTCCTGCAAGGAAAAAGGATCTGAGGGGGTTTCAGAGGTCTGAAGCAGGAGGAGGTCTGTGCTCCCCCTTTCCAAGGAGGTTGGGGTGATTAGCAAGGGATGGGACCAGCCAAAGAGCAGAGCAGAGAGCCAGGCAAGCCAGAGCAGTGCAGGGTTAGAATCACAGAATATCCCACAAGGATCATGGAGTCCAACCCTGGCCCTGCACGGACACCCCAACAATCCCATCCTGTGCTTCCCTGGGAGTGTTGTCCAAGTGCTCCTGGAGCTCTGTCAGGATTGGAGCTGTGGCCACTTGTGTTCAGCCCAGGTGGCAGAGGAGGAAGGTGAGCTGGGCAGCCCTGCCCTGCCTCCTGCCAGCATCACCTTCCACAGAGACCCTGCCTTGGGGGGCTCCTGCTTCAGCCACCACTGCTTCCCACAATCAGCTAGGAAAGCCTGGGCTCCTTCCTGGTGAGCAATTAACTGTAGTTAACACGCAATTAGAGGGCTTCTATTCCATTGTATCCAACCAGTGGGATTGGAGCCACTAATCATGGCAAACCCCAGGAGATTGCAAGCCTGGGGTGAAGCTCTTTTTCGTGTCCTACCAAATTCTAGCTCCTGATCCACAATTCCCTTCTCTAATTCGCGTCCAGACACACAAAGAGACTGAACATCAAGGGGCTACAGTGAAAGCTCCCTTTAAATATGTCTGCTCTGGATTCAGATGAGCAAATTCCCACACGAGGGACAATTACAAGACGAGCCCATGAGGACAATGCCATGGTCTGGGAGTGAGAGTGAGACACTGCACGTGGGCTCTCCATTGTAGCTTGATGGAAAAGCAGGAACAAAACCCAAGTCCTACTGAGCCTATGTTCCAGTACAACTCTGAAAATAATTGTTCTGGAGGCAGATGAGAACATAAAGCAGAATGAAAACACTTTTATGTTGTTCAGGCACTTAATCCCAAGGAAGAGTCCATTGACAGAGCATGGCAGGGTGCACGGTGCTTATCAGCCCCTCAATTTTCTTTGGCATCAGGGCCATAAACAAGAACAGAGCAGCACTGAGTCTCTGAAGTCCAGAAGAAGTCTCCTGGCTTTGGGAGGACTCTGTAAACATCAGGGCAGACGCTATCTTAAAAGGCTCAATGCCTTTGATTATGTTCCCGTGTTGAGTTTCCTCCATTTATTTTTGTCTCATCGTCTCTAAAGTTGGACTGTGCTGCCTGTAGAGAAGGTTGTGAACTGAAACACCACCGTGAGTTTCTTCTGTTGGAGCCTGAGCTCCAGCAGAGAAATTGGCACTTAGTTTGGATTTTGTCAGTATTCCCAGCCACAGGCTCAAAAGATGATTTTTTCCTAATGGCAGAGCTGTTGTGGCTCTGCTAGTTCAAGGTCATGGGTAAGGCAAGATCTGTGAGCAGAGCTAATATATTTTTTAACCCAGCAAAACCCTCAAGCCCCCCAATACAAGTAAGAAGTTTAGACAGGCTGGGCTTTCACAGAATCTGTCTTACTACAAGGGAGTAAAATGTTCCCAGTACATGATAGCAATTTCCCAAAAAGACTTTTAGACTTTAAAAAATGAGAGTGAAGATTGTTCCTTATTCACATGACTTCACAATCTGGGGCTTCCAGTGAACTTCAGGTCAGATGGGCACACAGCAAAGCTGTGTGAGGTAATAACACCTGTGTGACTCTGATGATGGCTGTGGGACTTGTGGGTTGGATGGAGAGGGACCTGTAGGCTGGGATGGTGTTGGACCTGTGGGTTGGATGGAGGAGAACCTTAGGCTGGGATGGAGAAAGGACTTGTGGGTTAGATGGAGAAGGACCTGTATGTTAGGATGGTGTGGGTTGGATGGAGAAGGATCTGTAGGTCGGGATGGTGTAGGATGTGTGGGTTGGATGGAAGAGGATCTGTAGGTTGGGGTGATATCAGACCTGTGGGTTGGATGGAGAAGGATCTGTGGGTTGGGATGGTGTAGGATTTGTAGGCTGGGATGGCATTGGACCTGTGGGTTGGATGGTGGACCCCCTGTAGGTTGGGATGGTGTAGGATGTGTAGGTTGGGTGAAGAAGGATGTGTGGGCTGGGACAACCTTGTCGCTGCTCTGGCAGCTCCTGTGCTTTGCTGTCACCTCTCTGGGCAGCTGCTGTCCCCCAGGCTGCCACACTGGGTTTGGCCGTGTCCCCAAGAGGAATTGTGTCCCCCACCCCAACACCAAGGGGACTGTCCCAGGGCCCTGCTGGTCTGATCACGTTCTCTCCAGACGGTGGCAGAGTTCCCACTGCCTTCAGGGAGAACAGGACCCGGCCATTGTCCAACACCTTTGATATTTTCTGTGACTATTTTTGGGCTGGGAAGGTCAAAGTCAGAGCAGGCCCAGGGGAGGAGGGTGGACAACTTCAAAGCCCAGCTCTGAACCCACGTGGAGACATCCAAAGCACCGCTGAGCAACCTCACTTTAAAGGAGGATCCTGAATTCCGTTTTTATGGTGGAAAGATCTTTCCAGAAGAAGATTTCATAACTCTCTGTCAATTCAGCCCTATCTCCCCACTCCAGGCTGAGCACTGTCCCCTGCCTGCTCTGAGAAAATTTGGGATATCAAGGCCATTAAACTCTTTCCCAAAGGAGGGCACAGCCTGTCCCGCTGGCTCAACCCTGCTATCTCTTGCGTTAATTAATGTTTGCCATTAAGCACACACTTGATAAGCTAACAGAGGGAGGAAAACGTCCCTCGCAGCCATCAGCCCCGCAGCGGGGATGTCTGCTTGGCTGAGCCCTCTTTACTCCGTCCAAGGAACGATTATTAGGAACATCAATTTGCCTGGAACATCAGAGGCCAGCCCTCCCTGCTGTTTGCTATTGGCACCTGGAGGAGTCACGCCGGCAATCGGAGATCTCCGAAGGAGCTGGCAAGGCAGGAAGGAAGGGGGAAGGGAAGCTGTTGCTTTCCCTATTTTCTTGTGCAAGAGAGATGTCAAAGAGAAGTCTTTTCACTGAGGAGCGTCTGTCAGCTGTGAGGCGTTGATGTTTGGAGTGGATGTGCCAAATACTTGCTAAAAATCCAGGGCTGTAAGGGCTGATCTTGGTGGAAAGGGAAAGGAAACAGGAAACCGAGCATCTTTCTTGGGCAGCAAAGTTCCACGAACCTGTCCAAGATTTACCAGCAGCAGCAGACCTTTCTGCCTGAAGGATAAGTAGAAAAACAAGTGAGAGGTCCCATTTAAAACTTTTCAGTCACTCTGGTGCTGATGTGTTGAAGGTGTGGGCTCAAGAACCACACCACCACCACTGCCCATCATTTTCCTTGTTTCCACTGCTGACACACCCCTGTGCCTCTTCTCCCTCAAAACGTCCCTGTCCCTTTGGCATTACCAAAATAAACTCACACATTTGCCAGACATATTTGACCCTTCTTGAACAGTTACCCAGGCACAGCTTTGGGAAATACTAATAGCCAGAACTTTTCCCTTGGGAACTTAATTCCTAGGAAAATTAATTCCCCTGACTCTAATTAAGCGCACGATTACCCTCACGAAGGTGGGTGCCAACAAAGTCAGAGCAAAGACAAAATCAAGGCAGTGCTTCCTGCAGCTCTCCAGATCCCACCCAGAGCATTCAGGACATACATCTGCCCAGGGAATGCCAGGACAATGTGCCAGGAGGAGTCTCCTGGACCCTGCTCCAGTTGGGTGGGAAGCACATGTGACCATCAAATGGGATTTGGGAGTGGACTGAACAAGAGCTGGACTATGTGGAAAGAATGAATTTTATTGGAATGGAATAATAGAAACTCAGAATCATGGAATGGTTTGGGGTTGGAAGGGGACCTTAAAGCTCATCTCATTCCAGGGCAAGGACACCTTCCACTATCTCAGGTTGGTCCAAGCCCCATCCAGCCTGGCCTTGGACACTTCCAGGGATCCAGGGGCAGCCACAGCTTCTCTGGGCACCCTGTGC
>JAOTBB010001730.1:171965-184230 GCA_025629985.1 Chamaetylas fuelleborni | reverse complement strand
GACACTTCCAGGGATCCAGGGGCAGCCACAGCTTCTCTGGGCACCCTGTGCCAGGGCCTGCCCACCCTCACAGGGAGCAATTCCTTCCCAATATCCTAACTTTATCATCCCTCAGTGTGAAGCCTTTCCCTCTTGTCCTGTCACTGCCTGCCCATGTCCAAGGTCCCTCTCCAGCTCTCTTGGAACACCTTTAGATGCTAATCTCAGTTTTCAGCTGGGGGGGGATTGTCTGCCTCTCCTCACATCCATAAATCCTGAGAGCTCAGCCTTGTCTGAAGGCAAGGCCCTCTTCCAAAACCTCTCTGAGATGCCTGGTGAGCAAGAGGATGGGGAAGGTGAAGTTCTCCCCAGCCTCAGTAAGAGCGGGGCTGAACTTGGCCTGGTTTTGACCACGCTCTTTCCTGCTGCTCAGTCGTCACTGCAAGAGGGTTTTTGCCTTGGTCTGGACACAGACATGAAGCCTTTCCTGAAAAATCTCTCCTGGGAGGTGTAAACTGGGAATTAGGTGGTGGGTTAATGGTTTAATGATTTCAGAGGACTTTTCCAACTGAAAGGATTCCATGGCTCTCTGGAGAGCGCTGAGGTTACTGCAGCCCAGGCTGCAGCACGGTTGGACCTCCAGGGACAAATTCACCCTCCCTGGGCATCCTGGCTTGTCCTGGCTTTGAGGCAAGAAAACAAAGAGCTTTTGGGCTGTGAAAAAAAAATAAATTCTGATAAGCACAACTCTTGTTAGAAAGCGTGGAAAACTACTCAGCACGGAAGTGGTGAAGTGCGATTCCCCACCCCATATCTCAGCAGCCTTCCTGAGGGCTCCTTAATCCCATGGGACAGCTCACATTCCTCAGGATTCGTTTCCTGAAGGATTCACATGCCTAGCAAGGGAGGTTGAAGAGCAGTTTCTTCTTTTATTGCATTTTTTCACTTATTGTTCTTTAGCTTGCTAATAAATAAGTGCATTCCAGGGGCTTGAGATCACATAAGGGAGAAGGAATGAAGGTAGGAAATGAAAACACAAAGGGGAGCAGAGCCACAGACAGAGGCTTTGTTCCCTGGCTTATTTTGTGGCAAATTTCCCAAATTCCAGGCTTTCAGGATTATCTGTATCATGACTCAAGCAAACATCTTTCCACTGAATGGGTCTTGAGCAGGTAAAATATCTCGATGCCACAGCAAGCAAAGGTGAAAATATATTTGAATAAAACATTGTTTCTATTATAAAAATAATAAACTTTTCCAATATTTAGTAACAAGTAATGGAATTTCTTAGGAGACATTAGTGCTCCATTTCTGGCTTTGCTAAGAAGAGTTGGAGACCTGGCATCAGCTCTCAATTTCAGCATCTCTGTTGTACAAACCTGGGTTTGGTTGTAACCCCAAAAAAAAAGGGGAAAATTTTAGAAATCAAGGTTTTGAAATCCTAACAGGCTGCAGAATGGAGGGCAGGTGTATTCGAGCTTAAATTAAAAAGTATTCTATGGCTTTTATTCATGGAAAAGTCCTTTACAAAGGTGAGGAGAAGGAACCACCACCTTCCTAGAGGTTGGAGATTAAGTTCTAAATGAGTTTTTAAAACAAGGTAAACTCCCTTGCTCCAGGGCATGAACCAGTGAAGACCTGGAAGAAACCTCAGCCAAGCACAGTCATTCCCTGCCTGCCTGCTTCCAAGATTTTTATCCTTTTTTTTTTTTTTTGCAGGCTGGCAATGCCAACAAGCTGCGGGGATTTAAGAGGTATCAAACTATGGATTATTGTCTGTCTTTTTCTAAAGATTCCTCAGAAAGGCTCCTGGAAAAGCACACTTCACTGAATTTTTTGTCTGCTGCTCCTCTCATGTGTCAGCTAATGAGCTGCCACAGCCCCAGAACGGGGCCAGGCAACTGCTTTATTTCAGTGAAATGGGACGTGAGAGCAGCGTTCCGGCACCTCCACCTCCAAACCAACAGCAAGGTATTGATTACTGAGGGAAATCAATTAAGTTTGGGCCTGGAATTGGCAGTGCATACAAACCTGTAAGAGCAGCAGGGTTATTCCTAAACTGAAAAGGAGGTGAAGCCTTAATTACATGGCTGAATCCAGGGCTGCCAGCATGGAGAATTTGGGTGTTGAATGTCAGCATGGAAGCAGATTCCTATGGCTGGTTACAAATCACAGGGATTTATAATCACTTTATAGTCCAGGAATGCTGACAGCTTTAAATATAGCGCCGTGCCTGTGATAAATTGCCGGCATTTTTTTCTTGTTAGCCTTTTGTAACTAAATTTAAGGTATCCATTTCAGCGTGATCCAATTATGGAAGCGTGGTCAGGAGCGGCTCCCCATGCAAGAGGCCACATCTATTTTTTGCCTGCGAAGCTCAAGTCTGCATTTCTGAGCTCATGATTTATGGCAGGCTTTAAATTAATAATGAGGCATCCATCCACAGGCAAATATTTGTATTTGGAGAGTCATTCAGGTCCCAGCCAAGGCTTCCCGAGCAGCCAAGGATCAGTTACAACAATGCCCACACAGATCCTATTTCAAACATCACCTGGCCTTGCACAATTAGCATCAACTCCTCCTTGCTTAATGAGAGCGTGAAATTAATGGCATGTCAGCTGAAACCATTGAAGCCCCAAAGATTCATTCCTGAGACCGAGAAAAAGGCTGTATTTCAGCTAAATTTCTGCCAGGCCGCACCCTCCCCTCCGTTGCTGATGGATAAATTTCCATAAATATTTCCAGGGACACAATGCAGGTGTCCTGCAGACCTTGTGGGATCAAGCAGGCAGCTGAGCAGGCACAGATGTGACCACACAGACAGATCCTGGGGGGTGCAAAGCTGAGAGGGAGAGGGATGAACCCTCTGCAGGCTGTTACCTAGCAAAGACATGAGTTTGGGGATGTTTTGAGCCGTCACTTCTCCTGCATTAATCTGTGGAAAATACACTGATTTCCTCTGGAAAGTGCCTGAAGACCTGCTGGTGGCAGAAGCCCAGAGCCAAACACTGTTACCGTGGTCAGAGTTCAAGAAACCTCCTTCAATTAGTCCTGACTAGAGCAGCTTGTCCTGGAGACAAGGATTGATTTATTTTTAAACAGCTGGGGCTGTTGCAGCTTCAGGTTACCTGTGGAAATTGCAACTCCATTTTCTTTCTCTCCAGTCACCACAGAGCAGTTTGGGTTGAAAGGGACCTCTAAAGGAGCTGGAAGATGCCATGAGGAGTCACAGCAATATCCATGGATAACTTTTCCAGGCTGGCTTTATGAGTAGAGGATTGTGTCGTCTGCTTGGTGATCAGATATTAGGAAAAGTTTCTTTCTTGTGGAAAGAGCTGTCTATCCCTGGCACAGGGTGCCCAGGGTGGTGGTGGAGTCAAGATCCCTGGAGGGATTAAAACACGTGTGGATGTGACACCTGGGCACTTGGGTTAGTGGTGGCCTTGGCAGTGCTGAGGGAATGGTTGGACTCAATGATCTCAGAGTGTTCTTCCAGTGAGATGAAGGGATCTGCCTGAGCTGAGCTGCCCTTATGGCTGAGGACAGCACAGGAGGCCTGAAGATGCTCCCTGATCCACCTGTCCCAAAAGAGACATGGGACAAGTGCTTGCTGAATGTCCCACCACGGTCAGTGGCAGCACGGAGAGCAGAATCTGGGTGTCCCACACTGATCCCTGTGCCATCCTTCCTCTCAAAAAGTCCATTTGCTCCACGGCTTGGCTCAGCCCCCATCTGGAGTAAAGCTCCTGGTGGCTCACCTTGAGCCTGCTGGGCAGCAGCACCACCACTAGTGGACATTTTTATCAGTAATTAATTTAACGACACTTTGAATCACATCTGTGTGCTCCTCTCCGTTGATTTGGGACCATGCAAGAGTTCATCTGCTGTATTCCTCCTCCTTTTCTCTGGGAATGACCATCTTCCTTTAAGATACTTTTCCATGTCTGCATGGCAGGAGGTTCCTTGGGAAAAATGATGTAACCCGTGCCTTGTTTGCCTGGCAGCCCAGCAGGAATGTGAGCACCACACAGCCTCAGCTGAGCCTCTCCAGGCTCTCCAGGCTGCAGCAGAGCTTAATTAAGTGGTGAGTAAACACCTCTGCCCAGCCTGGCAGCCAGAGTGGAAAGCTGAGCTTAGCAGGGAAGGACAGTGAGGCTCTGAGTGATTTGGATTGTATGGGATCCCAGAATCCCAGACTGGGCTGGGTTGGAAGGGACCTCAAAGCTCATCTGGTTCCACCCCTGCCATAGGCAGGGACACCTTCCACTATCCCAGGGTGCTCCAAGCCCTGTCCAGCCTGGTCTAGATTGGAAATTATGGAAAATTTCTTCTCTGAAAGGGTGGTCAAGCACTTGACCACACTGCCCAGGGCAGTGGTGGAGTCCCCATCCCTGGAGGGATTTAAAATCCACGTGGATGTGGCACTTGGGACATGGCTGGTAGTGGCCTTGGCTGTGTTGGAGGGATGGCTGGACTCTGATCTCAGAGAGCTTCTCCAGCCTTAAGGATTCTGTGATTCAATGATTAAAGGTCCCTGCTGTGCTCTGAGCTCATGACCCTCAGCACTCATCATGGTGAGACAACAGCAATGCTGAAAGCCCCTGGCCTGGGTTGGAAGCTCCCTGAGGAAGGGATTTCCAGCAGATCCAAGCCTGGCTGTGGCTGTGTCCTATCCTCTATGGAGGCGCACATCCTTGAGGCACCTGAAAACGCTGCCCTGCCCTCCAATGCTCATCTCCTACACCTTACATGGCTCAAAGCCTGCTCTGAGGAGTCCTGCACCTGGGAAAACTCAGGAGAGCACCGTGTTCCCAGAGATCCTGGGGCCAGCCCCTCTGGAGAGTGCTGCATTTTCCTCTCCCTGTGTTTCACCCTGTGCAGGGAAGGGTAACAGCCAGGCAGGGAGTTTATCCAGAGTCTGTGACTGACTCATTTTGATCAATCCTGGATCAGATCCCCTTAAAAATCTTTATAAATATCAGAATTATGGCAATTTCCTAGTTCATTTTAGGAGTCAATCCTGGATCTGCTCTAAAATATCACTGGCTGGTGGGGAGGGACCCATTTGCCCAGAACTCCATTCCTGTCTGCAAAGCAGGGGCAGCACTGACCTGAGGTGTCCCCAGCTGACCCAAATCCATTGGATATAATTCATTAATCACTCCTCACTGCTTATTAACATCATTAATGCAGCAGAGCCTGCGAGTCTTCACCACTTCTTCACCCTCCATCTGTTCACGGATTGCTCCCTGTTTTTCACACTGCCTCATTCCCACAGCGCTGAACTGAATGTTCTTCCCTCCCCTCCTTCCTCACCCTGTCTGGTGACAGCTCCAAACACCCAGTCTGGTCTGCAGCAAGGTCAAAATTATCTGACAGACTTGAAAAGAGGGGTGAGCCTTTGCTACAAGACAGCCTGGCACTGCCAGGGGGGGGATGGATGACAGCAGCAATTTGTTTCTTTCACATAGATAACTGAAATATAGGAGTTTTCCTATCTTTTTTTTTTCCTGAGGTGATGTTCTCCCTCCCCAGCTTGTTTGAGGGTTCAACCAGAAGCTCACTTGGTGTCACTGCCCTGATTTTTAATGGGCCCATCCCCAGTGAAAAGTCATGTCAAACCAAGTGTGATGCTTTTCCTTCCCCTTAAGGATGGTCCAAGGGCTTCTCACCTCTGCCCAGAGCCTAAATTCAGCAGCACTGGAAGAATGCACCCAGACAAGCTGCAAACTTTGCAGGACTGATATTAAAGAGCAAAAAATCAAAGACACCTGAGGGCTGGAGGGATCCCAGAGCTCCCTGACTCTGGGGCACGGGCAGCTTGGAGCTGCAGTGCTGAGCCCTGCTGTGATTTTCAAATAGCTCATTTATTCTGTCCTCCCTGACTGCTCAGCTCTGCAATTATTTGTCCTTGGTTTTGCCAGCTCAGGACACGCAGCCTTTGCTTTTCCCCTCTCACAAATCTTGCTGTGCAAGGGGCAGAACGAGCCCTGGCAGCAGGGACGGCTGTTGCAAGAAATCTAAGGCTTCAGGGGGCATTTACAGAACCATGCTTGCTTTTAAAATGATCTTTTCCCTGACCCTTTGTGGCTCCTGGTTGGACCAACACCCCATAAAACCCAGGCACCTGTCCAAGGCAGTCTGCAGCACAGACCCAGACTGGGCTTAATTTTCAACTTGCAAAGCGAGTGGCCTGGGGTGGCTTTATGATGCTGAACTGTATCCCCATCCGTCTGTTTAGCCCAGAAGTAAGTTTTAAACCTTTAAGACTAGATCTGAGGGTGAAGTGGAGCGGGGAGAAGGAGAAGCTATGGAGTGTCTGGGGCAGGTGTGTTCAAAAACACCAAGATAAGAGCTTCAGTTTTCCTTCCCACAGACTGTGTTTTTTGCAGCACAGAGAGAGACACAGAGAGAGAGAGAGAAAGAGGGAGAGAGAGAGAGCTCCTTTGCTTTTTAGTTAGCTAGGGTTTTTTGTTTTAGCTAGCTGAAGCAGGAAAAATCACTGAACTCTTCCTTTTGGGGAGGAGATTTTCCACAGACACAGCTCAGGCTCCTGCTGGAGCCCAAGTGAAGCCCTGCTAAGAGCATCCCAGTGCAGCTGCAGCACAGCCAGGCAGGTTTGCAAGGACTGGGGAAGAGCAGAGATCTGTCAGTATTGGGTCTTCCCAGCTCAGAGTGTTGAATTTGGCCTGGGGAGCATTTATGAGACAGCCCCAGGGCTCTGTGCTGAGATGATGCATGAATGGTGATAACCCAGGGCCAGTTCCATGGAATGGGGCCAAAGAAGCCCTTCCAGGGGTTGCAGGAGAAGCTTGACCTTGAATATGGGCTGAGACAATGCCATGAGAGCTCACACTGCCCTCTCCTCATGATAAAAACAACTTTTCCCAATAAACAGCACCTTCAAGGAAGAAAAAAACCCTCAGAATAATTTCTACCCCAAGATCCCCGTATTTCAGTATCAAGAAAGATTCAGGTGACATCTAATTTTGGAGCAACATCTGCCCCTGGAGACCAAACCCTTTCAAACTACTACAGAAACTGCATTATTCCAACAAATCTAACCCAAATAAAACCCCAGCTTCCTTGGCAGCTGGACAGTTGGGGGGGGTGGGGGGTGAAAAAACCCCAGCAGATGCAGAAAGCAAGCAATCATGACAGAGTTTATTTTAATAAACTCTTGTGACTGCAATAATCTCAGCTCTGATTAGCACTGGAGATTAAAAAATGTAAATATTTACCAGAACATCTTCAATATCCTCGTGGAGTCAAAAGGGCAGTTTCTGCGTGCAGCGTGTCAGAACTACTTGCTCTGGCAAACTCTCTCAGACAACTGTGGAATTATGCAAAGAGCTCCAGCATAATTAATTATATTCATTACAAAGCCAAAATATTGGAGTTTTATTTGCTTTCTGTTCCAGCCCTGAGTTCTCTCTGCTTTCTGCCTCTTCTGTGAGACTCTGACGGCTCCTTTTAACAAAAGCTGTGATTCCCACTTGGCTCGAGGAGCTGCATTTAATGAAAACTAATGAGTTGCATGATGCCTGCAGTAAATTTGGGCTGCCAGACCTCCTCTAAGTCCCTTCAGGAGGGATGTCTTTGCTTCTTCTTCATTTCAGCAGCCCAGAGAAGCTGTGGCTGTCCCTGCATCCCTGGAAGTGTCCAAGGCCAGGTTGGACATTGGGGCTTGGAGCAACCTGGGGTAGTGGAAGGTGTCCCTGGTCAGGGAGGTGGATTGAGATGGGCTTTAATGTCCCCTCCCACCCAGGCCATTCCATAATTCCATGATTTTGTAAGCCCAGGACACAGTGTGGCTCGCTCTGCAGTGGGGGAACATCTCTGCCCTGGGTTGTTGGCAGCACTGGCTCTCAGTAAGCTCTGGATGTAGCACATCAAAAGCAAACCAGTGGCCTGGCTCCTTCCCCAGCTTGCCAGGCACCTTGTTTGAAGAGGCTTAGAGCTGGTCTTAATTAACAGAGGTGCTGTGAATGGGCGGGGGCCTGTCCTGCCCTCAGTAACAGGATTACATCTCTATTAACTCACCCTGGGCACGGAGCCTGCAGTGTGTTCGGGGCAGGCTGGGAATTTGAGGTGAGGCACAAGGAGCAGTGTCTCTCTGCTGACACATTCCCATCCTCTGCTGCTTTCCCACCTTTCTGCTCTGTTCCCACCTTTCTGCCATGATCCCACCTGACTCTCAATGCACAATTCCCTGTGTTGGTACTGAGCACAGGCAGGAGGTAAAGATGCCACAGGTGCCACCTGCCCTTTGGTCCAGGTCTCCAAACCCATCCTCCAGGGCTATTCACACCCGCCCAGGATGGAGCTGCTGCTTTTGCTGCTGGGGTTGGGTCACTCTGGATCCTGGACACAGCCTGGGCACACAGTACACGTGGAGATAATGGAGCAAAAAGCATCATCCTTGTGCCCTTGAACCCAAATTTTCTCCTCCTTGTCCCCCTTGCCTCAGTCCCACAATGCCAGGTTTAAAATCTCAATGGGATTGGGTCTGTTGCTGATGCAGAAACCCCATTGCTGGACTAAGGAGGAATAGAAGCTGTGCACTGAGAAAGCAACACAGAGCAATAAATCCAAAGAGGCTTTTTATTGCTTAAAAAAACCCAACAAGATGCCATGGGCCTGGGTGAGGGGAAGGAGGGAAACTTCCCTCCCTTCCAGAGGGTGAGAAATGCCAGCAAGGGCCTTTCCTGGACGCAGGGTCAATCCAACCTTGTAATTGTGGTTGTTAAATCATGCAGTGAATAAAGATGTGGTGCTGAGTTTGGAGCAGGAGAGGCTTTTTTGCTTTCCCTGCCTCCAATAAAGGGAAAATTCTTGCTTTTTGGGGCAGCAAAGGTGCCTGGGGGGCACAGCAAGATGCAGATCTTGTGCTGTGGGTTTGCTCTTAGAGAGTGGGAGTAAAAATCAAGTCAGACAGACAGAGTGCAATTCTTAATAAGTGGTAAAAGTCACCAGCTGGGTTTGAGGCAGAAACCATAGCTGAGGGGCAGCCCTGCAAACCTTCCTGCAAACCTTCCTGCTGAAGAACCCACCACCTGCAAAGAGCAGGGCTGGCAGAGTTTAAAAGAAAGAGCAGGAATCACCACCTCTTCCTGACATCCTTAATGCATCTAAAAAAGAGCCTTGGAAATATATATGTATATGGGGTATTTTTTTCTGGATACATAAAAATCTGGTTTGAGTTGAGCTTGTTTCAAGGCAAGCAGAACAAGAAGGGGCTGAGCACGATGAGTTCACAGAGCCACTGCTAAAAATGGGGGGTTTGCTGTCAGAAACCACGAAGCAAGAAGCCAAGTGGGACTTTTTTTTTTTAAACTTGCTCTGTCCCTGGATCCCTTCCCACTCCAAGCCTGGGGCTGAGCCTCACAGCAAGCCAATCATTTGATTTGGCAGACGTGCTCGGGCCAGGCCCGCCTTTTAAGTAGTGCTGAAAAAGAAAATAGGCAGCTCCACCAGACAAGAGGAGCAGCTGCTGCTGGGGGGCAGCCAGGAGGGACAATGAGTCTCCTCACGCCAGGAGGAATGGGCTTTTCCTTCCCCCCCAGCCAGAGGAGGAAGGGCCAGGCCCGCCATGGCGCTCAGAGTAAACAGAGGTGAGTGCTGAAGCTGTCCCCGGGCCCAGCCCTCGAACAATGGGGCCCAGAGGGAAATGGAAAAGCAAATATTGATGTCTTGTCCCCGAGAAAAGAGAACAATGCCGTGGGGTGGACACCACCTTGATGGCTTCCTCCTCCTCCCCCGTGCTCTGAAATGTCACCTCAGGAGCTGTGATTTCTTTGGATGGAGCAAGGGAGAGGGCAGCCTGCTGCCTGCTTTTCCCAGGCCAGAGGGAAGGATGGCTCCATTATAAACCTATTTCTATGCTCCTCTTCCTCCAAAGCCAGACTCCTCCTCATGAAATTAAAACCAGAAGCAGACAAGGGCCCCTTTGTGAATCCCAGCAGCTCCTGAGAGCAGGACAAGGAAATACAGGCACCCAACTCCTCTTAAACCTGGCAGGAAGGGTGAGCAAAACCCCAGGGACCAAAACCAGGGAACATTTCAGAGATGAGGGCCTGGCTTGTTGTTTGCTTTCTTTATCTCTCCAGTGGGGACAGGCTGGGAGAGCTGGGGGTGCTCACCTGGAGAAGAGAAAGATCCAGGGAGAGCTCAGAGCCCCTTCCAGAGCCTAAAGGGGCTCCAGGAGAGCTGGAGAGGGACTGGGGACAAGGCATGGAGGAACAGGACAAGGGGGAATGACACATTGGACAGGGCTTGGAGCAAGCTGGTCTAGTGGAAGGTGTCTCTGCTCATGGCAGGGGGTTGGAACAAGATGATCTTTAATGTCCCTTCCTATCCAAACCATTCTGAGATTCTACAATATTGCACCCAAAGCCACACATGAGGTTACTTGAATTTGCAGCACGCTTTCCCCAGTGCATTCCTAGTTAAATTCAATACAGAGCTGCTATTATACAGAAATTGCCATTTGCCTGGGCTAGAGCCACTCAACCTCAACAAGGCTGGTTTCAAATTGCTGTGGGATGTGCAATTATATTTCTGCAATTGTTTCTTATGAATTTCAGTGGCGAAACAAACACATTTCAATTCTTCTTTTGAAGCTCACATTTTGTCCTGTTCTCTGCAGCATTACAAATCACTTCTCCAAAGAACATATTTACAAGCAAATTGCAATTCCATAAATGTTCTGCAAAAATCCATTCTCAGATCATCTAGCAGTTATTTGCCCAAAAAGTAACATTTTAAAGGTAGTCACTTAATGACACAGCATTACTTCTGTCTGCTACATTTCTGCCACACTTTGACAGCTTTTGATTTTATTACCAAAAAAAAAGTAGTCTTTGCTATTGCTGTACCCAGATACTTTGTCTTTTCAGTTGCCCTGGAATGTTTTCTCCTCATTACACACTTACTAGATCTTTCACTCCATTTAAGGTGAACTGCATTCTCTAGCCATGCAAAATACTCCTAAAGAAGCATTAATATATTCACAAAATATGTTGTGATAGCCCATTTATTAATTATGAGCTGCATTTAACAGCCTGGAGGACAATGACCAATGTCATCAGACACGTTCTCATCAAATGTAGTAATCTCCCAAATAGCTGACTTGCTGTGTTCAAAAATTCATTAAAGACTGAGTTACCCTGCCTGTAATTTCTCAGTTCAAATTATGCTCACGGCAAAAAACAGAAAAATTTCAGTAGCCTGGGACCTATCCTGAATACATAAATACCTCAAGTACTAAAAATCATTTTAAGCACCTCTTTTAATTCTGAGCCTATCAAATCATAGAATCATGCCTGAGTTGGAAGGGACCCACAAGGACCAACCAGTCCAACTCCAGGCCCTCCCCAGGACAACACCAGAAGTCTCACCCTGTGCCTGAGAGCATGTCCCAATGTTACTTGAACTCTGGCACGTTTGGTGCTGTGACCACTTCCCCTTATAATCCTTTCAATTCCTTTATAAACCATATTATTTTCATACTCAGAAACCAGAGAATAAAGGGGGTGACCTACAGGCTCAGAAATTCAAGATGTAACAAGGACCAACACTGCTGGACAGCAACTTTAGAGACATAATACAGAGAAACAATAAAACTAATACTTAAAAAGATAAAAAAATATAAAACATCAGATAAAATAACATCAGCTATAGGGCTTGCCTGTTTGGACTAACATATATTAAAACTAAACTTTACATATTTCTTTTAAGAAACAAAATATCATTTTATTCCATTGCTAGAGGCAGAACTTGCACACAACCAGAAAAGACAGGGAGAAAAGTCAGCTAAGCCATCTCATCAGTTCTTTCTGGAGTAATACAGAAAACAACAGATATTTGCTTTTGGCATCTGTGGAGAAAAGGGGTTTTGGTCCTTTTTTCCTTTAGATATCTTTTACTCCTCTCTCTAAGTCAGAGGTTTTATAAATTCTATTTAATTTTATTGCAGATAATTCAAGCCTTCCTTCAAACACAGGAATAATCCTTTCTATGGAGTTATGTGCATGCATAGTAAACAGCTTTATATGTACAACACCATTACACCCACACTCTCAGCACTGTACAAGAATGATTACCCTCATTTTTCATACCCAAATCTAAAGGAAATTATTTAGAATTGTGTGGAGATCCCCTGGGAATCCCCCTAGGGAATGCAGCCCCTGTTCAGTTCCCTGAGTTATCCCCGTGCATCTCTCTGTCCGTCAGCCCTTCTGGTCACTGCCCCCTAATTGCTTGTTGGTTCTCTGACTTGGCCATT
>JAOTBB010001730.1:136060-146207 GCA_025629985.1 Chamaetylas fuelleborni | reverse complement strand
CTTCTGCCCCTCTTGAAGAGGAGCTTTAAGGTGTGGATGTGGCACCTGGGGACACGGTTCAGTGGTGACCTTGGCAGTTTTGGGCAGAGTATTTGGACTCCATGATCTTGGAGAGCTCTTCCAGTTCTACAGTTCTGTATTTCTCCTGGTGGTTGGCACTCCCAGCCCACAGCTTTCCCCATCCTGTGCTGGGTTATCCCTTAGCTCCAGCAGCTTTTCCCCACCCCATGGATGTGTTTATGGAGGCAAGCACAGATCTCTGTGACCTATGCATGTCCCCATTAAACTACTGGGTCCTAAACTATTATTGGGAAATTATTTCTGCTCTGGGATAAGAAATCCAGGGTATCCCCCAGACTCTCAGCTGGAGGTGGCAGGGATGCTTTTTGGAGGCTAGATTGAGGTGTTTTGGGGGGTCTGTTTCCCCAAATTTCCACCAAGCCCTGAAGTGGGAATGTTGCCCATGGAGTGGGTGTTTCTCCAGCCCCTGTTCCCAGCAGACTCAGCCAGGTCATGTCTTGGTGATCCATTAACCAGGTGGGGAGAGAGGCCCCTGTGCAAACCTTGGCATCTGCAATGGAGCTGCTTGGAAAGCAGCCAGTGCTGCTCTTCCCTGGCCATCCACAATTGAAAAAAAACCAAAAACAACCCAAGCATTCATCAAAAAAGGGAGCCATTTCATGGAAATGCTGGTGGTAAAGTGCCACAGTGAGGGGGGATGAGAAGGGAGCTGCAGTGACCTTGGGAGTTTGGATAATGCTGAGACAACATTGCTGGGATGGGCTGTGCTTGCTCTGAGCTGGCTCTTTACTGGGAATTTTGGAAAGAATTTTGCATTATTGCAGGTATAAAATGAAATTTGGGCATGGCACAGCGGGTATTTTCCATGCTGGGGCATCCAGAAATTTCCAGTATTGGCAGCCCAGGAACCTCAGGAAACTCTGAGAGATGGCAGCAGGAGAAATCCTGTCCCATTTCACCCTGGGAGCTGCTTGTATGAGGAAATGTGCAGGAAAACTGGTGCATTTCTGATGGTCTGAACTGCCTCAGTCAAGACAAGACCCAGCTTGCAAAGAATGTGGGTAATTTATGTGTAGATAATAACGAGAGGGAGAGCAGCAGGCAAAAGGAGTTTGTCTTTCATTCCCCTCAGTCCTGCTGCTCCTGGGGCTTTGCCCTACCCTGAAAAGTTATTCCTGATTATCCCAGGGGGATTAATTCATGTGGGGACCTTCCTGAGTCCTCCCTTTTGCTTTAATCAATCCACTGTGGATGCAATTGCTAAATCAGAAAAAAATCCCAACAAAACCAACCAACTAAACAAACACCCCACAAAAAACCAAAAAAAAACAAAACAAAAAAAAAAAACCCAAAATTTCTTTTCTCCCCAAATTCCCCCTAAACCTGTATTCTTTTGCATCCTTGCAGATCCTAGACTGGCCTTTCCCTACAAGCTGCTCCTTGGGATCACAGCAGAAATAAATCCAGCTTCCAGGTCCAATGTAATAACTCACTCTATAAAACCCTTCTGGTGCTGGCAGAATCCAGAAGCCCTGACACATTTATTTGGTTTTTTTTCCATTGGAAAGTCCTAGCAAGGGCAAATATAGAACTTGTGAGAGGTCTCATGGCAGAAGAAGAGCTTGAATAAACAGATTTATTACCCAAAACACCAGGAGATTTCTGACTGCAGGAAAAGGCCTGGGAGCTTTGAAAAGAAAAATCCTTTAAAAGGTGCCCTTTTGGGTGAGAGGAACCTTGGCAGCTTCAGGTCTGATCGGGAAGATAACCCAAGGAATTCTAGAAGGCTCAGATATTTTCTTTTTCCCCCTCTCTCCATCTCAAAAGGAGATTGATCTGTGCCTTTTCAAAGCAGAAAATCCTGAATTCCTCACTCCATCCCCAACAACCGTGTATCCATACATCCATGGATAACGTGCCTTTAATTACTATTAATTACTTAATGGTGCTCTGCTTAAGACACTGCCTTAATTGCTCACAAACAAGCTCTGGACATGCACAAGGTGTCATGGAGACAGCCAGGCCCTTAAATCCCATTCCCTTCAGGCTTGGCCCCTCCTTTCCCAGAAGAAATAATTCCCTGTCAGTTTTCCAGGTGATTTTCAGGCTGACCTGATGACACAGAGTCTTGCTTCAGGCTGCTCTCAGCTCCTTGGGGATTAGCAAGGCATGGGAAATCATTTCCAGCAGCTCCAGGGGGACATCCCAAGCAGGTGGGATGGGAGAGCCCCATCCCCTGCAGAAGGAGAAAAGGGAAGCAAGAAGAGAGAATGAACCCCCAACCCTGGCTGGGGTGGGTGCAGCGACTTCTATGAGAAAAGAACAGTGTGAAAAATTCAGTTTTAAGCCCAGACTGCTCAGGCTAAGGCCTAATGCCTTAGAGGGAAAGCAGTAAGTCCTCACAGTGGAAGAATTACAAGGAAATCGACGTCTAAAAACAAAACAGTGGCAGAATCTCCAACCCACACTGGCTGCAGGCAGCAAAATCAATCCCAATCACATTTTCTCAGCCAGGCTGCTCATCAGACACAATCTTAGTGCAGGCTGGGAGGAGGAGGAAGGAATACAAACTGGAATTCCTATGGGCAGAGCTGAGCAAATCCATGGATACAGCATCAAGCACCACATCAGCCAAAACACAGGAAAGCCCCATGGCAACCATTCCCAGGATGAGACAGGAGGAGAATATTAGAATCACAAAACCCCAGAATAATTTGGGTTGGAACCCTTAAATCTCATCCCATTCCTGCCCAGCTGCACAGGGGATTAATGCAGGGAGGATCATGAGTTCTGTGCCTCTTGCCTTCCCTTTAATGCCAGCTCCTCCACGTGACCCCAGCTCCTGGGAATTTTATCCAGAGCTCTGTGGTTTAGCACAAGTTCCACATCCTGGGGGTAACTTTTCATGCTGAGGAGCCTCACCTTCCCTCTCAGATGTCAGAAGGGGAACTTGCAGCCTCCTGGGTGATGCGGCAGATTGGAAAGAAGCCAGTACTTAGCATTAAAACAAAAACAAAACAAAACAAAAAAAAAAAGAAACAAACAACAACAAACTAAAAATGAATTCCCGAGTTTTATTCCTGTTTTAGGATTTTGCAACAGCTTGCTGGAAGTGGTTTTGTCCCTTCTAACAGCAAAAGTTGCATCAAAAGTTGTCCTGACAAGTAAAGTAGGGCAGACAGAGGAAACAGAGGGTGACTGCAGTGACCCAGCCCCAGCTGGCTGAGGTTTCCCACCCACGAGGCCCCATGAGAGCTGGAGATAAAACCCAGAGGTTTGGGCTTGTCCCTGTCCCACTTTGAGAGCTGCACCCCACCACTGTGTCTGTAATAAGTGACTCTAATTGCTGTCCCGAGGATGGGATGGAGAGCCATGAAATTCCCAAAGTGCAGAGTGAAAAATCACGTTCTGCTCCTTTTCCATGGAAAAAAGGAGACCTTAAAGGCCAGCAAGTGTGGGAAACCCCTGTTAGAAGAGGGTCTGGTGAGAGCCATCCCAGCTGGCCTAAACACTGCCTGCTCTCATTTTTGGCATCAGAGACATCCCTGGCCCTAAGGCTTTGTCCAGGGTGCAACTGTGCAGTGACAAAGCCAAGGTGCATTTCCCAGATGGAAAAAGCCTCAGGTCCCTGTGCCTTCATTTTATGTCCCTGGTTGCAGTGGGGTGCTGGGCAGTGATGGGTGCTCTGCCACTGCCTGCAGATTAAAGAAATTAAATCCCAGTGACCATTTCACACTCATCTGGGAGACTTTAACTCCCAGGGAAGCGCAATTCCCACAGAGGGATGAGCCTCCCCGCTCCTGCTCACCCTCAGCTGTCAGGCTGGTTGGAGGGAAGGAGAATCAGGGCTGGAGGGTGATGATTAATTATTAATCTGTGTCCCAGCCTCAGCCTGAGTCCTGCTGGTCCATCCCCAGGCCGTGCCTCAGGTCATGGAGCCGGACAGGGAGACGCCAGGGAGGGACAATCTGCACAGGATGCAGGAATCCCCAGGGAAGAGGAGCATCCCCTAAGGGAGCTGGGCCTGGTCCACCTCCAAAATGGTCCTTTTGTAACGTGGGGGGTGAGCTGTGGCTGCAGGGAATGTGCAGAGTGGGGCAGGTTCATCCTGACCCCTTGGATGTGGAGGGAGATGGATCCTGCCCAGGGGAAAGCTGCCAGCACAGACAAGCAGGAGCACCCTCAGGAATCTGGGATCTTCTCCAGCCCTCATTGTCTGAGTAGCCCTGGCTCTACCAGGTGTAAACCTGAGAGATGCTGCTCAGGGGCTGGGAAGGGAAAGGGAGGAACTGATGAGACCAGGAAAACCAAGATTCCTGTCCTGGTGTCAGTGGCCTCTCCCTGACCCCATCCCAGCCCATCCCAGGGGAGGTCCAGCTCATCTCCCCAGCCCCAGGGAGGGACACAGATGACATTTTGGGGTGGGCTGGGGGAAACAGCACATCCCCAGGGCAGGGGGCTGGGGCAGGACCCTGGTTTTTCCTTCACTGCCACTCAAGGCAGGGCATCCCCCCTGAGACCCCCCTCATTCCCCAGCCTGGACAAAGGATGGACTTGGCCAAGGGACCCCTTGGTGAAATCTGGAGTGGCCCAGGGAAGGAGAAAGCCCCTCCTGGTGGCCCACATCCCCCCCTGAGGAATCTGAGCTATGCAGGGAGCAGAGGTCACCGCAATCAGGTGCAGTGTAAAAGGGAAAGAAAGATAAACCCCATAAATCAGGCTGTGGGAAGAGGACGAGGGCACAAGTGCACAGAGCTGCAGGAGGATGGTACAAGCAAACCCCCACCCTGGGCAGAGGGAGGGGGGATGTGAGGGAATAACCTGGAGCAGCCTGGAGAGGGAGGATGGCCAGGGAAAGGGAGCTGAAAGCATCCTCAGTGGGAGGAGTCCTCCCAGTGGAAAAAAACCCCAACAAAACAACAGAAAAAGCAACATGTGGGGGGAAAACAGAAGCAGTGGGTTAGGCATAGAAAAAAAAAAAAAAGCTCTCAAAATAAATACCATTATATTTCAATTTTAGTCTATTTTTATGCTACTCCAATAATGGAAGATGGAAGGAGAAACAAAGCTCTCCTTGAAGAATGTTACAAATAAAGTATTTCAAAACATGTAACTATTTTTCTCCTTAGACAGGTGACCCCCCCAAGGCTGGAAGCTCCATTGTGCAAACGTTCATTCCTGTGGCTCCATCCTTCCACATGATGTTGCATGTCCATCCATCCTGGAGATTGGATGGATGGATGGATGGATGGATGGATGGATGGATGGATGGACATCTTGGTAACTTAGCTGGTGACCTGCTCCCCTTTCCTGAGCCCTCCAGGTGAAAACACATCCAGGCACATTTTTGGGACACGGGAGTAGCAATAAGCTCCTGGTGAAAATCTGTGCTGGTCCACATGATGTGTGACCATGAGGGTGGTAAAAAACCCACACCAGATGCTCTGGATCTCATTCCACCTGGTCTGGTCAGAGCTGGTGCACCCTGGCAAGGATGATCCCAACAGAACCCTAGCTCCTGTGCAAAGGGAGAAGGAAAATGTGAGCCTGTGCAGGAGCAGATGGGAAATGCGACCCTTGGAGCCACCAAAAATAAAAAGGGAACTGCGTGGTCTCGTGGCTTTTAGCTTGATTTCACACACAGGGGGATGTTGAAACACACCATTCTCAGTCCTGAGAAACTCTGGAGGCTCTGGGCAGTCTCCCCCAGCCCTGGCAGAGGAGTGGAGCCTCGCTGACACGGAGCGCCCACAAGCTCTGTGAAAATAGGTGACTCGCTGGAGGAGAAAGGGAAAAAGCTATAAATATCCTGAGTGAGGGAAGAATTCATCACTCACTCACTCAGCTCTTATTATACATCACAGAGAGCTGTTATACAAACCCCTGCCATGAAGAAAGGCCCAGGCATGAATCACTCCCCGTGAGATATCCAAGAATCCAGTCCACAAATGGACCCAGACAGCCTTGGAGCCTCTGCTCTGACCACAAGCTCCTGCTCACATTCCTGTGATCATCCAGGAGACACTCTGTCCTTTTGGGAAAGATATCCAGGGGTAGAGAAGAGAGAACATCTCCCTCTGAATTCTAATCCAAAAAGACTGAAGGGGAGCAGTGCCCAAAGCGCAGGTACCATCCCCAGCCTAAAAGACCAGAGGAAAGGGTTTTTTAGGATGCATAAAACAGAAGAGAGAGGGATCAGCATCACAAGCCCATCTCCCTTCCTCCATGGGCTCCCACTGTGCTTCATCTGGCTTTTCCAGTCTGCAAGGATAGAACTGCACCTTCCTGTTCAAAGCCAGTCCATGAATTCATGCAATGACAGAATGGTCTGGCTTGGAAAGGACCTTAGAGATCATCTCATCCCAGCCCCCCTGCTGTGCATAGGGACATCTTACTTCTCCCCTGATGGAGAGGAGACAAGGAGCAGCTGGAAGTTAAAGTCTGAAGGCCGTGGGGATGAAACCTGTTCTCCACAGTCCAGGATCACGGAGAGGGCTGGACACTGAACGCCGAGATAAGGCAGATGCCTAGAATAACCCAAATAGCTGAGATAAGCCCTGCTCTGGGGCCTGGCACATCCATCCATCACTGACCTGGGGCCAGGAGCCTGCTCTGACCTGACCCAAGCCTCCACACACAGCAGCCACTCCTCCCAGATCCCAGGGCTGCTCCAGGCAGGGTCAAGGCTCTCAGAACCCTGGATCTGTGTAAGGGAAGGTGACAGGGGTGAGGCTGTTGGCTCTGAGTTGTGCTGGAGGTCTCTGCCAGAGCAGCCAAGCCTCCCTGAAGGCAGTGGGGTGGGGTTGAATGGGCTCTGATAATTTCTGACCATTCTGACCAGCCTGGCTGACAGGAATGGGTTGGCAATGGCCAAGGTTGGACACCAGCTGTGCAGTGCAGATTCTGCAGTGTCTTTGCTCATGTGACACCCCCAAGCCAGTGGGATGCTGCTCTCCAAAAGGTCAGGAATGGGCTGTGGAGGGGGCTCTGCATGGATTTGTTTCCCCTGATGAGCTCACATCCTGGCAGGAGAAAGCTGCAGATGAAGCTGAGTGGTTTCTCATTAGTCCCATCCATACCTCAAGCAATGCTGCCTGGTCCTTTGCTCCAGAAGAGAGAGTAGGGATCTGTTTTCCAGCTTCTCCTCATTTTCTTATCTCAAAAGCCTGTGAGGGCTGCAGCCAAGTCACCTCTGAAATATGAGCCCTTGTTCAACACCATGTCGAACCGTTCCCTTGAATAATCGTGGTTAAAGCCAAAGCTGAAGCCCCACAGCTTCCCTCCCCTGGAATTCCAAGGGTGAGGAGCCCTGGGAAGGGAGGGGAGCTCTGCTGACACCACGGAGGGGATGGATGGGATGGGGAAAATGGATCAGAGGAGTCTTTGCTTGCTGTGGGAACTTTGGTGCCTCTTGCAAGGAGAGGCTCAGAGCGCAGGGCAGGCACCCACAGGATGCTGCAGGAGCCAGCAAGCTCTGCTCCTGTCATCATTCCTCCCAGGAAAAACAGCTCCCAGCACTGGGAACCTTAATTGGGCTTCCCTCATAAATCACCTTGATGTCACCCAGGTGCAAGCACTTCCAGGTTGGCATGTAAAGGCATTCTCTGTTTTCATCCCACTCCATTCTTCACCTGACCCCTCAGAGCCTCTGTCCCTGAGCCCCCTGGGAGATCCCAGGAGCCCTGCTCCTCCAAGAATGCCAGCTATTCCAGGTTGTTTTGCCCTGCTCACAGGCACATTGATGCTTTGAGAGACACTTGCCTTGCTAGCAGCCAGCCACAGCACCTAGTTTCCTCTCCTAGATTAGTCATTCTTCCCAAATTTCCTTCTTTTGTGTAGGGATTCCCTCTGTTTCCTGCTGCAGCCTTCATTTTCCCTGTTCTACGAGCACTTGGAAGTATTTGTACTGCCAGGGAGGCTAGTTCATCTGTTCAGCTATTTTTATTCCTCCCGCCGTAGCATCTAAAAAATTGTTTTTCCAGAATAATCTCTGCAGGTCAGGAAGGGAAAGAAATCATCTTGGATACAGCTGAATGGATTGAAAGCCATTTATTTCCTACACAACAGGACCTCATCACCCTGCTGAAGTCTTTAATATTGATACTCCATGATCCTTGTGGGTCCCTTCCAAACTCAGGATATTCCATTATTTAAGTGGCAGAAATTCAAAACAGAGCCATCAGGTCCCTGTGTCAGAGGTACCAACGCTGGAATTGTGAGGATTCCACTGCACCTCTGAGGACTAAAGGGTTTTGGTTTCTTTCCAAACTATTAAACCTCAGGCGAGCATCCCACAAAATTGCTCTTGCTCTCAGCATGCCCAGGCCTGGCAGCAGGAAACAAGCCCTGCCCATGGCAGGGAAGCTGGAATGAGGTGATCTCTAAAATCCCAACTCAAACCATCCTGCGCTCAAGCCTCTGCAAATGCAGATTCCTTTGGAAAAGGATGATCAAAATATTTCTGGGCTCAGCTCTTTCTCTGTGGCTGCACCAGTATTTGGGGAGTCAGGCTCCCTCCTGCTGCTCCTGGCAAACCCAGCCTTGCCCACCAGTGTGGGATGTGTGGAGCATCCCTCGTGCCCTGCCTGCAGGGACACGCCTGGAATTCCTGCTCCAAGCCAGGGACTGGCTGTTTCTGGCACAGCTGTGCCAAGGAGAGGGAGCTTTGCCAGCTCCTTTTCCCTGGCTCCTTCCTCTGGGGTCGGTCTGGTCCCAGCCACTCCTGCCCCAGGAGGGATGGATCAGCCTCCACCTGGTGGTAATTCCATAGGGGACAAGTCCAAATTGGAGCATCCTTCTCACTTGCCTCTGTGGGGGCTTGTAAGGCCAGGCTTTGCTGAGCCCGAGTGCATTCTCCTCATTGCAAGAATATCCCATGGCTGTTCCTGAGGGAGGGCATTGAGCTGCACATCTGGGTCAGGAGAAGAAACAGGAAACACGTGGAGCTTTTCTGGAGCAGAAGGGCCTTTTCCAGCTATTGCTGGTGCTATATCTCATTCGTGGGACACGCCTGAAGGTCTGCCTGAAGCACCCCGAGCTTCCAAAACGCTGGGATTTTCCTCACAGCAGCTTCCAAAACGCTGGGATTTTCCTCATAGTTGGTGTTTGGAAGATGGCACATTCCACAGCTTCTTTAAAAATATTAAAAAAAAAAAAAAAAAGGGTGTTTGGGCTGTTTGGAAGAATGCACATTCCAAAGCTTCTCTCAGCACCAGTGAGGTTTAAAGCTGAGCCTTCTGCTCTCGGCAGTGTGAGCAGCCTGGAGCTGCTGGCTGGGAGGAGCCCTTCCAGCAGCGTGCCCAGTGACCCTTGGTGGCCTGTCCCCCTCAGTTTGGCAGTGCTGAGGCTGCCAGAGCTGGTGAAGTGCTGTGTTCCAGTGTGACCCTTCTTGGATCACATCCTCACTTCCCAGCTCCTCCCTGGCCAAGCCTCTCCTCAGCTGTGAGAGCAGCTCTGCCTCTCCCTCCTGATGCCAGAGCACATCAGAGTCAGATCCAGCCTTGGACCAGCCTCAGCTCTGCCCTTTCTCTCCTGTTGTCACCATGAGGGGTCTCCAGTGAATATCTTGTTCCCACCAGGACTCATCCCAAACCTTCTGGGGTGTGTGGCAAACCCAAACGAGCTCTCTCTTTATCCTCCTCTGGCCTCTTCCCTGTCCAGGGCATCATCCCAACCCTGACACAGCCCTGCTGTTGCTTCCCCAACCTTTGATCATTTATTCACAGGCTGGACAGATCCTGCCCATTACGAATCACAGCACTCTAATTGGATTGAGAGCCAGGCCTGCACCTTCCCCTGTAATTTAGCTTTAATTAATGCCCATTTATTATTAACTGTTTTCAGCTGGGCTTAGGCTTAATATCAGCTGGTTATTATCCAGAGGCCAGCATGGATTGTTTTCATCTCCTTTATTACCCATTTCAGCAATTTCCCCCCTCCCCTGTTGACAGATGCCCACAGAATGTGCACGATCAGCATAAAGGGTCCCTGTGAAGGAACAACGGGGCTTTCAAAGCCACCAAAGCCCAAGGAAAGCCTCCCCACATCCCCAGGTCAGTGCCCAAGGCACGTGGACAAAAGAAAATCCCTCTGTGTTTCACTGGAGATACAAAGTTTATCTATATAT
>JAOTBB010001730.1:105530-120203 GCA_025629985.1 Chamaetylas fuelleborni | reverse complement strand
GGATCCCTGGCAGTGTCCAAGGCCAGGCTGGACATTGGGGCTTGGAGCAGCCTGGGACAGTGGGAGGTGTCCCTGCCATGGCAGGGGGTGTAATGAGATGGGCTTTAAGTCTCTTCCACCCCAAACTATTCTGGGATTCTGTGATCCCCAAGCCTGACTGTGAAAGAGGCCATGGTGGGAGCTGTGGTTTGGAGTTTTGAAGGTGGAAGGTGTTTCATGGCAGGGGGAGTGGAACTGGCTGGTCTTTAAGGTCCCTCCTAACCCAAACCATTCCAGGATTCCATCCTGACGGGGCCCAGAGGAAAGATCTGTCTGGATGTGCTGGCTTTGGCCCCATCCTTGTCCCCAGCAGGAGCAGCAGTTTGGTGTCACTAACTCGAGGCAGCCCCTGAGCGTGCAGTTTATGTATTTCTAGATCATTAAGCCTTCTCCTAGCGACAGTGTTTAAAAGCCATGATGACGTTTCATTCCTTCCCCCCCTCTGCTGTTTGGCTCTTGAAAATTAAAAGATAAGCTTTGTAAATCTCACCGAGAAGAGGGAACTGTCACTTCAGCTTTAGAAGAAAAGCCAGCAAAGAAACAAAATTCCTCTTTTGGCAGAGAAGAAAAAAATCCATTATTAAAGGCTTAGAGACAAAGGCTCTCAACACAATTAAAGGCAGACCTAAGCCTTTGAAAGCAGAGGGCATGACACTGGAATACACACAAGAGGTAGAGATGAAAGCCTCCATTGTGGGGCTGCTGAAAAAGTTAAGGGAAAAAAAGAGGAGAGTTTCAATGGACGCATTTGCCTAAACCAAACTGGATGAGAAGCTTCCTAGAAAAGGGCTGGAGTCTTCCCATGTGTTTACACAATGCCAGGAGCTGCTGGGCTCAGTTTTAATTAGGATCCTGGGGCATTACTGGAATAACTTGGGGAGCGAGGGTCACAACGTTCATTAAGTGGAAAGAAAACAGGGCTCTGATATTTTCTGTGGGAAACTTTCCACCTGGGAAACCTAATATTCCTGTGCAGCCTGCTAAGCTGAAGCAGAAGATGTTTTGGTTTGGCATTGTCAAGGCTTTTTTTCACAGGTGAGCAGGCTGGGGACACGGTGCTGCTCTCCAGGCACACGAGTGACTCTCAGCCCAGCACCTCTGGAAAACACTGAGCTTTCCTGCTTCTGAATTAAGAGCACCAAATCCAAGGAAAACCAGTGTCCAGGATGACAGAAACGCTGTTGAAGTGCTTTGCTCCAAAACCTGCCCCTTGCTCTCGACCCCTCCGTGTCCAGCCAGCAGCACCACGAGCCAAACCCTCACTGTGAGATGCTCTCAGCCACCACAGAAACGTCCAAGACCCCTCCCTGCCACTTGTCAAACCCTATGCTGGTAAGAGACCACCAGCACCACTCCCTAAAATCATGGATTTGCCATCCACCCTCTCCTGCAACTGCCCAAAGCCAGGGTGGGCTGACCCTACTTGGCTGCACCATGCTGGGGAGATGATGTTTCTGCTCTCCTGACCCTGGACTCCTCCCTGAGAGGCTCAGATGGCTTTAGAGGAGAGCAGCTCCCTCTTTGCTGTGGATCACATGGGCTGCAGCAGCTCACATGTCTCTGGAAGGGGATGCTCCAGTGGTGGCTGCTTTTTCCCACCTGGTGTGTTAACACAGTTTAATTTTTATTAATGCTGGGTTTAATCCAGGGCTCTGCAGGGTGGGCAGGAGTTACTTATGCCCAAACTCAGCATGCCCCCTCAGGCTGGAGGGGGAGGCTGTGTGGTAAGGACAGTGTACCTGTCATTGCAGGTACCTGACTTTTTAATCCTAATTCTCCTCTCCTCAGAAACTCCTGGGACAGCTGAGCCTGTTTTGGGATGACTTGGGTGAAGCCATGCCAGGCATGCTTACATCCTGCTCATAGCCACAGGACAGGCTAACTCACTGTCCTCTGCTCTGAAAATAAAAGCAGGGTCCAAGGATGGGTTTAGATTCTGGTTTTTTTGTGTGTTTTCCATTGGTTGGTTTCATCACCAAGGAGACTGAATTCCCACACTCGCTGCTTTAGACATTTCTCCGGAACGTAAATCCCGGCTCCTGTGCCAGTGGCCATCACAGCACAATCACAAAAGGAACGTGTTGTGTGCTGAGCTGGAGCTCTGCTCGCTGTCCCTCTCATCTGGCTGGGGTTTTATGGCCATCCAAAGGGGAAAATGACATCCTCCAGGTCTGCTCCAAACCCAAATCCCTCCTGGCATCGTGGTCCACAGTGGCCTCGAATTACTCGCCTCATATCCATGGAGAAAACCCTGCATAAAACACAGCCAGGGAAAGAGAGAGAATTCCTGGTGTGCTCTGCAACAGCAGCTGAGGCACGAATTCAGAAAATATCACTGCTCTCTCTGTGCCCTAATCCTGGCTGATTTTTGTCCCTTCCCCCCTCTCAACCCCACTCCTAAGTGTGAGATCAGTTTTCCAAGCACCACGCAGCAGCACCCTTGGATGGTGTTAATGGGAATTCTGTGCCCGGGATGCCTTTCAGAGCACTGGACTCAGAGTCCCCCAGGACACAGACTGTCTCATGTTGTTTGCCTGACGCCTGTCACACTGGCACACATCTCCATGGCAATCCCGAAAATCCAGCGCCGGACCAGAAAACGGGAGGCAGAGCTCCTGTGAGGAGGGCAGGGCAATGTCTGCTGCAGGGTGTTGGACCAGGACACACACACAGGGTGCTTGCCATGGGTCAGAGACACCGTGGGGGCTCCCAGAGCTGTGGAACCCCAACACAAACCCACTTATATAAATGGTTACCTAATGCTGTGTCTGCCCAGATCTGCATCACAGGGAGCTGATCCGCAGGAGAGGCGGCTCCGGTAACGCACCAGGGAAGATGTGTCAGGAGGAGTTTGTGATCCTGAGCACTGGAGGGTTTGGAGGTGAAAGTGTTGCCTATCTGAGGCCCCCAAAAGGAAAAGCCAGTGAGCTGTTGTGCTTTGCAGCAGAGAGATCCCCCATACACTGCTCAGTGTCTCTGCATTTGACCTCCAAACCTCCCAAAATGCAGCCCAAACACATCTGGTCTTCAGGACCAGCTTTTGACATCAGCCCTTATTCTGTCCTCCTCTAGAATCAGCAACAAAACCCTTTCTTGAAGCAACAGCTGGTTTCCATGATCTTATTTTCAAGCCAGCTCCTTAAGAGATACTCCCTTCCCCTCTTCCCCTCCCCCTCATCCCCGAATTTTAGTTGTGTTCCTGCTCCATCTGGTCCCTCTGTGCTTGGAGGAATGCCAATACTTCCTAGGAGAGAAAAAAAACAAACTCCTCTTCAGTTTGGGATTGCTGGGAAAACGTGAGCAGGCAGTGGCAATGTCTGTGTCCATTTTCAGTTCTGACTCTGGAGCATCCCAGGAGGCTTCCAGCAGCTCCAAACCTGTGTCTGCTGCCAGGTGAAGATGGTCACCAGCCCCCTGGGCATCTCTGTGTATCCCTTGGGCCAGTCTGAGGTACAGAGAGAAAAACTGAGTAGGTGGCACTGCATGGAAGAACATTCCACTGGGGTTTTAACCTGCTTGCAGGTGCTCCTTTCCTTCTGCTCTTCTCCCCCCTCCCCAAAAAAGAAACACAGCAACTTCTGCAGATGCTGGTGAGGGTAGAGGGAAGTGCTGAAAGATTTCCCCATCATCCAGGAAGCTGTGGCACCATTTCTCACCTGCTGGACAGAAACTGCTGCACCAGCTCTGCTTTCCTGCTCCATCCTGCCCCTGAGTTCAGCAGCAGCACCACGTTTTTAGGATTGGTTAGAGGGAATACGTGGTTTGCTGTTTCTGGCTAAACCAGACCAGACAAGCATCCTGGAAACATCAGGAAGCCCAGTCCAGGATGAAGTAAAGGCTCTGGGGCACTTCCTATTCTTGCTGGTGCATGTGAGGAAAAGTTCCTTTGTTTTTAGGACAATAGCTTCCTTGCCTCCAGGGATCCTGGTTCCAGCTCCTTTCTTGCCTGTGTTACAGCTCAGGAATGAAAAACAAAGAAGGAATTGAGGAAAGCAAGTCCAAGCAGCCCCAGGAAAGGGTGGGTTTGTGCTCTCCTGAGCACGGGCTTTGTTAGGGCAGCACACAGGGAGGTGTGAGATTATGGCAGAGGGGATTTTCCCTGCTGGCAGGAAGCCCCGTGGCAGAGACCCCTGGTCCCCTGTGGTGGCCTTGGCAGGGCTTGTCACAGGCTCTGGGCTAACAAGACCCATAAGGGACAGGGATGTAAAATCAGGGCTCACCCCGGGAAGCTGCAGCCCCCAAAGCAGGGAGAGCCAGCTCAGTTTGCCTCTCTGCCAGCGGGCTGTCCTCATCCAGCTCCTGCCTAATGAGAGGAGACAGCAGAGACACTCACACTGACAGGCATCCTCCTGGGAGCCAGGCTGTGCTGCCAGGGAAGTGCCTCTGCCGTGGCTGAGCATTCTGAGCTCTGGGAAGGGGGTGATGCCCGGCCAGGGGAGGAGGCAGCTGGTTCATGCCATGCTGACTTGCCAGGAGAGCGAGTTCCCCGTTGAAATCAGCACAGCCCAGAGAGGTCTCAGGTGCACGAGGGAGCCCAGGAGCAGCAGGATCGGAAAAGGAAGGTCCTGTGCTTAGAAACACACCGTGACACAAGTTAGGCTTTTCTCCTAAACCGACTGACAATCGTGGAATTGTTCAGGTGGGAAAAGACCTCCGAGATCATCAAGTCCAACTGTTCCAAGCACTGCCAAGGCCACCACAAAACCATGTCCCCATGGCAACATCCAAGTGCCTTTTGGGCACCCCCAGGGATGGGGACTCTACTACCCTGGGCAGCCCCTTCCAGCACCTGACCACCCTTTCCATGGAGAAATCCTTCCTGCTGCCCAATCTAAACCAGCTCTCCTCCCATCCCTGTTCCCTGGAGCAGAGCCCAACCATCCCACTCCTGTCAGGGAGCTGTGCAGAGCCAGAAGGGCCCTCCTGAGCCTCCTTTGCTCCAGGCTGAGCCCCTTTCCAGCTCCATCAGCAGCTCCAAAACATCCCAGCCCTGCACCATAATGCACATTTTTAGATCCAGTTTAAAGAGACTCTTGGATCCCTACTGCCTCCCCACCCTGGCAGCAAGGAGGTTCCCAGAACTCCAGGTCTGGCTTTGCTTTCTCAGCCTCTGGACAAAAAGCCAGGTTTTAGAAGGTGGTTCAAAACCTTTCTCCTATTAGGAAAGATTAATAGTCCAAAAAATTCTTTTGGGGGGTGATATCCATCCCAGTTTTGTAAAGTGAAGGGGGCAAATCCTTAAACAGAGTCTACAGTGAGGGTGCCATGGCTTGGGAAGGTCCTGCTGGAGGGAGCAGAGGGGTTCCTACCCCCTTCCACAAGCCTTGGAGCAGAGAATAAGTTAACAGCCCTCTGAACCACTGATAATTATTTGTGAGGAGCTAGTAAAAATTATTTAGATGCTAGGAAGCTTAATTAGGCGGCTTTCCTTGAAAGGAGAGGAAAAATTAGAGGTTCTCACATCCTTCAGTGCCACCATCCAAGCTTAGCTGAGTTCAAGGCACGAGTTACACCTGGTCAGCCATGGCAGTTCTTCCTGGAAAGGACCAACAAGGATCGAGAATCTCACCCTGTGCATCCCTGAGACAGTGTCCAAAAGCTCCTTGAGTTCTGGCAGCCCTGGGGAGCCTGTTCTAGGTGCAGGAAAGCAGCCTCAAGTCTTGTTTCAAGAATTCCAAGCCCCAACCTCGGCCAGGGAAAGCCTCTCTGTTCCTTCTGCTGCTCAGCTGTGCGAGGCAGAGCATCCCTTCCCTTTGAACCATCTCCAGCATCCCTCCTGCTCCTGGGGCCACATGGATGGATGGGGCTGGATGTGTCACACAGCAAGGCAAGAGGCAGACCCCAGCACGTGGAGCAGGGGAGGAATCCTCCCCTCTCTCCTCTCCACAGGACCTGCATCTGGATTTCATCGAGCTTGTGGCAGGCTGGAACCCGGAGTGAGCTCCGAGCTCATTAACAACACAGCTCTTGAGGGACTGATTAATGCAGGGGAACTCGTGGAGGTCAACAATCCTTGCTCAGCCAAGTCCTGATTAAAGGAGGTAACAGCCTGGAAAATACCTCAGGGGCCAAAACATCCCATGGCCCATCACTGTTGGGTTGGGCTAGAAGTCTGGAGGTGAGGAAATGCAGATTGGCCTTGCCAAGGACTGAGGATGCTGCAGCAGCACTCAGGGGGCAGAAGGTGACACAAGGGACAAAGCAACCTCACTAAGAAGGAGAGGATCCACTCTACCATCCCAGAGGGGCTGCATTGCTGCATGAACCCATCAGGAAGGGTTGGAAAGGTCGCCTTTCCCACAGGAGAAACCCAGAACAGGGCTGTCCTCCAGCTGTGGGTCAGACCTGGGGCTGTCCTGGCTTTTCTGCAGTGTGGTGTCCCCAAAACAGCTGGCCAGCTGCAGGTGGGCACTGCCTGCTGCAGCAGCAGCAGGGATTGAGAGATCCCAGCAGCTGCACGGGGCTCCCTCTCCCCGGCAGCCCGTGCAATTTGCAGAGTGATTCAGCAGGGTATTGATTTAACTCTCTGCAGACAAATGACCTCTCTCTCTGGGCCACGCTGTTTAGTGCAGGGCTTCAGTCTTCTGCATTAATATTTTAATAGATTTACCGTGGAGTCTCTCCACCTCAGCAGGGAAAGGCAGGGAGGGAGGTGAGGGCAGGGATGGGGAGAAGCAGGAAGGGAAGCACAGGCTGGGAGGTTTGGAGTTTCTGCAAGCAGGCCACAAAATCGAGGTTTTTCAATCTAAAGAGGCTCCCACTGTTCTTAATTCCCATTAGCACTGCACCAAAAGCAACACCCTTGGCTGCAGCTCTCCAGCCTGCAGCTCAGAGGAGCATGAGGGATCAATCATGGCATCATTTAGGTTGGAAAAGCCCTCCAAGGTCATCGTGTCCAACCATTCCCCCAGCACTGCAAAGCCCACCACTAACCCACATCCCCAAGTGCCACATCCACAGGGCTTTTAAATCCCTCCAGGGATGGGGACTCCACCATCTGTCTGTGCCAGACATCTTCTTTCCATGAAGAAATATTTCCTAAAATCCAATCTAAACCTAACCCAAGATGAGCTACACTGCAGGGGGGGCACTGCCACTGACATCCTGTGGCTTGGGTGAGGCACACACCTGATTCAGCAGCACAAGAACTCTGGGCAGAGAGGCTTCTCCATAGTTGCAGAGCACATTTTCCCCCCAAAATATTTTTTCCCCCATTTTTCCCTGTACAAAGCAAGCAGCACACAAACCACAAGCCAAGAGCTCAGCCATCCCAGCCTTGGAGGAATCCAGGCTGATTTACCCCAGCTGGGAGGAGGCACCTCCAAACTGGAGATATTTCATCACCACGTGGCTGCTGTGACAGCTTGAAAGGGAATCCTGCAGCACCAGGGATCATCTGCATCCCAAATACAAACATCCTGTGTCGTCCCCTGCAGCAGAAACCAACTGCTTTTTGGCTGTGAGCTTTGGGAAAGGGAATGCCAGCAATTCTGCAAGGAGCAACTATCAATAGGATAATGCATGGAAATGGTGCCAGCCCAAACTCCCAGTTCTGCCTCTTTTTATCTCCAGAATCCCACCCTTACATGGAATTACTCCTGCAACGAGTCCACTCCTAGCACAAAATTTTGGGGTTTCTAGTCTGTTCTTGAGCAGCCTTTGTCTCCTCTGCACGGTGGAAGAAAAGCCAAGCTGCTCTTTTCTCCCACAAAATGGGAATCTGCCACCAAATCCAGATGCAACAGAGACCTTACAGTATAATAAACTTAATTTTTCAACACAGCCGCTGCTACATCCCCTGCAGACCTGGCCTTCAAGTGAATGAGCTTTGATGGAAAAATGAGGCAGGAATTCCATGGCTGCAGAGGTTCCAGTCATCTTTAAAGGATGAGCTCATCTCAGCCCTTTTCTTACATTGAACTGAAAATGTTTTCTTGCATCCAGGACAAAACTACAGCATCCCACCTCTATCCCACTCTCTTAAACAAACCTCGAAGTTCAACAGAGAGCTCTGATAAGAAATATAAAACCAACCTCACCCAAAGGGAAGAGTTACAAACAGCACCTATTGCTCCTTGGAGTTATCCACCCAAGTTTGAGCACCAGCGTTTTTACCCCTTTCTCAAGGCTGGTGATGAAGAACCTCTCCCACCCCACCAGGTAAAACACACTTCCACCACACAGCGAACCCACAGCGCCAGGAAGGCTGCATGTGCTCCGAGATTTCCAGGAAATGAGTCAATCAGCAGAGGAGAAACACTACATTGAGAAAGGGAATGGGAATTTAAAGCGATTCTTTTCAAGTTAACCAACAGAGCCGTCTGAGATGCAGAAGCCACTGAATTTGCCCTTAGGCTGTGGGGAATGAGTCATTTTCTTTTCTCTCTCGGTATAAATGTCACTCCTTAGTGACTTCACCTTTTTCTCTGCCTTGCTGGGAGACGGAGTCGGGCACTGCTTAAAGGTTTTTAACACAGGAGGGGGTCGTTGGCAGCCCAGCTGGATGTTTATTATGGGATTTTTCTCCTGTGCCTGGGGCTGGAAGCAGAGGGGCACTGGGGAGGGGCTTCTCTGCTGCTTTGGCTGGCTCAGCCAGGGATGGGAGGAATGTGGGGGGACCTTGGAATCTGGTCTGCAGAGCAGATGGCTCCAGCTCTCCAGGAAAAGTGCTGCCTGTGTCTAAGCACAACTTAATCCCTACCCACAGCTTCACGTTTTCGAGAAATGAGTAACAGAAGGACACTTCTTCTAGCCAAAGATCTCAAAGGGAGCCTGGACCCTAGGAAATAAACCAGCCAGGAAAGGGAGCTGAGCCACAGCAGCAGCACAAAGTCAGGAGACCCTAACCCTGACCCATCCAGGTCCCACACAACCACTCAGGACTCGGCAGCCCCAGGGTGGGTTAGATCTCTGCATGTCCATTTAGCCCAAGCAGCAGCCCAGTAACTTGGAAGGCTCTTTCCAGCCAAGCTCAAGGGACTGAGTGGAGCCTGCTTCCAGCAGGAATATGTGAGCCACAAAGATGCTCCAAGGGCTGAAGCCCTTTGCTCTGGAGCCAGGCTGAAACTGGAGAGGAGAAGGCTCCAGGGAGAGCTCAGAGCCCTTCCAGGGCCTAAAGGAGCTCCAGGAGAGCTGGAGAGGGACTGGGGACAAGGCATGGAGGGACAGGACACAGGGAATGGCTTCCACTGCCAGAGGGCAGGGGTGGATGGGATATTGGGAAGGAATTGTTCCCTCTGAGGGTGGTGCACAGATTACCCAGAGAAGTCTCGGATTCCTCACCCCTGTAAGTATTCCAGGCCAGGGCTTGGAGCAACCTGGGATAGTGGAAGGTGTCCCTGCCCACGGCAAGGGGTGGAACAAGGTGGTATTTTGGGTTCCTTCCAACCCAAGTCCCTCACTTGTGGGAAGAAAGCACAGCACAAACCATTACAGGATGGTACCTCTGCTGGAGCTTTGGGGACTGGGACAAAGCATGGGGTCCTGCAATTTAACAGGAATCTGGAAAGCAGAGAAAATTAGCCCATGAGATTTCCTGCCAGCCTGTGTCACCAATCTGCTGCTGAACACGTACATCCCAGCAGGAAAGGGGAAGAGAAGGTTTTGGAGCAGAGAATGAAATAAAAATCCCCCTCTCTATCTGAAGCCTGAACTGGTGGCAGCCCTTGCATTCAACTGCCAGCTGAGGCTTTGTCCTGCTGTGGCAGCACAGGAGCAAGGCACAGCAGCACAGGGATGCACCCTGCCCTCCCTGATGCCCTGGAAACCTTTTTTAGGGAAGCTGTTAAATCAGGCTTCACGCTGCCTCCTGCCCTTCCACCATCCCAAATCATTTCTGGTGAGGGCCAAGTACCAGGAAGGATGGGGTTGATCAGCCTCCAAGGAGCTCTGAGGTGTTCACAGAGGTGCAGAGCCCAGCTCTGGGCACTTCACAGGATCCTCTGTGGCTGAGGGAAATCTCTGCCTCTGCTTTGGCTCCCAGCAGGCTGAGCAGCACAAGAAGATGCTCTCCAAAACACGTGTATTATAAGTACACACTATTTTATTGGCTTTTCACAAATATTAAAATGAACGCTATATATATAATGTTGAAAAACTTTGCTGTGTGAATATAGTTTCTTTTAGTTCTGCTACTAACAAAACTTAGAAATAGTAGTGTGATAAATATATATTTTTCTTAGATTATAACATAGTGATGTAAAAAGCTTTTGTTCGTGTAACGAACTCAGAGAATGGTAAAAAAATAATCAGAAAATTCATCACATTCTTGGATTATCCTATCTGGAGACAGAGGTGAAAAACACCGAAACTCCAGGAAATAAATTTATTGATCTCTGTTATCAGGGAGTGTGCTGACAAGAAAGAGCCACAAAGAAAAAAAAAATTTAAAAATGTTGATTTACAGGTGGAGGGGGGGTGAGGTAGTGATTTTGAATAATGCATAAAAGCATATGAATATGCAACAGGTTGATGCACTTAAAAAAGTGTTTTCTAAGTTACTGTGTGCTCTTGGCTGAATACCAAGCACCCGACCATTGTAACCTTTTGCTTTATTGTCTCTTATTGACTTTTATCAAACCTTTTAAAACCTACCAGGAAAGTGAACCTGTTTTTTCACAGTGTGTAATCCTGGAGAGTTTTTTTCCAGCTGACTTTTAATGAGATGTGGTCTCCCTCCCCACCGAGCTCCCCTTCAGATTAACTTTGTTCCCTGCCTGGTGGGTTGAATCCCCACCGAAAACACATCTCAGAAGCTGCAAAGGAAAGGGAAAATACACACTTCCCCCTCTGGAGCAGCAGCAGAGCAGAGAGGCAGGGGTGTGCTGGGCACCTGATTGCACACACACATTCCCACTAATTCACCCCCTAATCCATCCCCTAATTCATCCCACATGTCTGAGCACAGAGCTCTGGCTTTGATGCACCCGCCTGTGCGAGGCAGCAGAGCAGATGTGGAGTTATCAGCTCCACAGGGCACACAGTTGCCTTTGGCTGAGGATGAAGGCACCTTTCTGCTTGGGACAAGGACAGCTGGACTCAGCTCATGTTCCCCAAACCCCCTGGCCAGCGCTGCTCTCTGTACTCAGCAGAGCCTGACCTGTGTTTCAGGAATCTCCTCAGCAGCCAGGGGTTCTGTAGGGTTGGTTTCTGAATCTCCACACACAGCTGCACTCCCAGATTTCCAGCTGGGACTCTCAGTCCCTCCTCAGAAGCCCTTCAGTGTGTGCACATCCCATGGCCTGCTCCACGTTTGGCATGAGCAGCATTACCCACGCAGAGCAGAACACGGTGTGACATTTTTTGGACACTTCCAGGCATGCTGGCTCCACCACTGCCCTGGACAGCCTGTTCCAAGGCCTGACCACCTTCTCAATGAAGATATTTTTCCTGCTATCCAATCTAAACCTGCCCCAAAGCAGATGAAAGGAACATCTCCCTGCCCGGCTCTGAGCTACAGCAAACTCTGCTCCTCCCCTCCTGGGAAGGTTCTTCCATGACATGCAGATGGTGGGATTCTCCCAAATCTGGCACAAATGGTAAACACAGGGCTGACATGCTCAGGTGAGGCAAGAATTACAGCTGCAATGGTGCAGAAGTGTTTTAGGCAGAGGAATCCGTGAATCCCAGAATGGTTTGGGTGGGAAGGGATCACAAAGTTCATCTTATCCCATCCCTTGCCATGGGCAGGGACACCTTCCACTACCCCAGATTGCTCCAAGCCCCGTCCAGCCTGGCCTAGAACACTTCTAGGGGTGGGGCAAAACTACTCCTGTCCCATGGGAATATTCTGGGAATAAAGGGCTGGGAGGAAGGCAAAAAGGAGATACAAAGCTCCCCATAAAGACATGACTTCACTGCAGCCTGGCTCTCTTTGAGGCATCTGTCCTTCATTCATAAACATGGTGGACACCCCTAAAAGCAATTTTTGTCCTGCCTTTTGCAAGAGAAGCTTTAGTTACAGCAGAAATTTCACAAGAGCTTTCAGTGGGGTGGAGAAAGTGCCTTGGTAACATCCAGGGTAATTACAGTGCTCAGTTTACCCTGAAGCTCCTGAAGGCCAAGGAAATTGCTATGGGCAATAAATAGAAAAGGGTGGTCTGGGAGCCTGGCCTCCAGCACAAAGTCCATAATTTCAGGCTGGAAAGGGGATGTTAATCTTTTCCTCTTTTTCTTTTTTCTTTTTTTTTCCTTAGCACCATTTGAAGTGGTTTTACTTAAAAAAACCCACGTCAAACCTTGCCCACTCTTTACTCCAGTACAAGATTTTTGGCTTGATGTGTCCCTGAGCTGCTGTTCCAGCTGAGGAGGATGGTGGCTCACTGGATGCCTCAAGAGGAAAAAAGAACTGTCAAAGTCTGAGCTCTCCTTGGACCACCTAAAATTCACACTACCACAATGATTTCATTAAACTCATATTACCACAACAATAACTTCAAATTCCCACTAACCACACACATGCAGGAGCATCTGTGGGCAGGACATGGACACAGGAACACAGGACAGCAGCCCAGAAAACTCACAGCTCCAGAGCTCAGTTACCTCTGATGCTGCTGGACATGGACCACCTCAATGCAGAGGTGGATTCCAGTGCATCCCTATTTTCCAAAGGGAAGAACCAAGGGGAGTTTCTCAAGCTTTGTCCCACTCTTCCAGCAGCAAATCTATCCATGGCATGAGACTGGCTCCTCAGGAAGAAATAAGGAAGCATCAGTGCAGAGATTTTCCTAGCCACAAAATGCTCTTTCTTCCCCCCATATTGTGTCCTTGGGTTCCCAAGCAGGAATATGTGGAAGCTGAGGAGCCCATATTTGGTTTTTCCCAGAACAAGCCCAGATTTCAGCCTCTTTCCCTAAGACACAGAAACCTGCAGCAGGCCAGAGCCCAGGCAGCCCTTCCAGTCAATGCTCTTCTGCTTCTGTCAAGCAGGAGCCACTTGTCTCCTCTTCACATGGCAACTCCCTCATGTCAGTGGGAAAGGCCTGGGACAATGTTCTTGGAGTTGAGAAGGATTATCCATTTATCCACTCCACCTGAAGGAAGCAGAGCAGCTCCACAGTTACTGAGCAGGCTGCATGGCATAGCACAGGAGGAATAAAAGGGATTAATTAAGGCATTGGCAGCACAAAGGAAGCACTGAGAGGTGCCAAGCCAAAACACAGGGATTTAACTTCCCTTCCTCACCTTTCACCAGGGTGCTTTGCCACCTTTTCAGATCTTCTGCTTGAAAATTTGGTGGCCACTCTGGCTGGTCATGCTCCAGCCAGTGTTTCACCTGCTGAACTTTTTCCAGCTTGCCCAGTCCTGATCCCACTGATCCTCCACAGGCATCCTCCTCTCTTTGTTAGAGCAAGCATTTCTTACTTATGTTAAATGTTAATTAATGTAAAAAATTATTAATGTTAAAGCATTTCTAACTTTACTCAGAGTGCATTTCCCCCCCACTCTATTCCTGACTCTTCACCTTCTATTGATCCGATTCCAGCCTCCCTCACTTTTGCCAGAGATCACAAATAAGGGATGTAACACTGAAGCAGCACTTCACGGCTCAATATTTGATGTAAAAGTTTAAATGAGCTGCTGTAACAACAGCTCACCTGCATTTCATCTTCCTTGAGAAGTTTACCCCAGAAAACACCTAGGAGTAAATTATCTAATCCTACTGAAGCACTGATAGGAGATCAAAACCCACCAGAAAAAAACTAAAATGTCCTCTGGTCCAGGTCAGTTCCAGGTGTTTTGAAAGCAGGTCCCATGCAGAAAATCCTGGTGACATGGTTTAATGCTGGGCTTGGGTCAGTGGTTGGATTCTGTGATCTTAGAGGGCTTTTCCAGCCTTAATAGTTGTTATTTTACCTTCAAGCCTCACCCCAGAGGCAGCTGCACTGTGACTCTGCCTGGCTTTAAAAATCAGCTCAGCTGAATTGATTTTAAGCCAGGCAAAAAGCTTCACAAAAGTAAACACGACTTTTAGTGAAAAATATTACCCCGTTACTCTCCATCTGAGGATCTCAGAGCCGCAGAGCCCCTCAGAAGTCACAAAACTTCCAAGCCCACTCAGGTTTTGCTCCCATTTCCTAGAAATTCTTGCTGATGCTCAGGTTGGCTTACCAGTGTCACTCTTAATAAGAACAGGCTTGATTAGCCCATGCACCACCCCAGTGAGGACAATCAGACCTTACCATTAATCCCAAACAGAATCACAGAGAAACAGCCCTGGCGAGGGAGGCATCATTAGCAAGAGCCACATTTAAGCCCAGCAGTGCCACTACTGTGAGCATTTCAGGCTTGTGAGCACTGCTGGGCATGTTTCAGTGGGAAGGAAGAAGGATTTATGCTTGGCTTGCCTGGTTTAGATCCACAGGGAGGCAGCCAGCAGTGAGGGAGGAGAGGAGATGCTGCAGAGATACCCCAGGGACCTCCCACCACAGCAGGGTGCTCTCAATTTGGGTCCAGCTGCCCCACAGCTGGTACAAGGGGTAAATATTGGGGACAGAGAGTTTGTCATGGGTTGCAATAGAGGATGTGGCCAGAAATGTGTATTCTATCTCCATCTGTTGAGCCGGGTGGGGCAGTGACCCTTATCTCCGTGGCACATATTATCTGCTAATGGGCCATCTTTAAACCAGCTGGGGC
>JAOTBB010001730.1:93401-104727 GCA_025629985.1 Chamaetylas fuelleborni | reverse complement strand
GACTGACAGGGTGTCAGGTTGTATTCTGACTCTGTCAGTGTTTTGGGATTGTTCTTTGTAATACTGTATTTCTATTTCAATTTTCCTAGTAAAGAACTGTTATTTCTTATTCCCATATCCTTGCCTAAGAGCCCCTTCATTTCAAAATTATAATAATTTGGAGGAAGGGGGTTTACATTTTCCATTTCAAAGAGAAGCTCCTGCCTTTACTGGCAGACACTTGTCCTCCAAACCAGGACAGAGTCACACAGGGAGCCCTCACAGCACCTGTGTGAAGAGCTGAGGTCCTGCACCCAACACCAGCCCTCTGCCAGCAGGCAACAATTAAACAGATGTTTAATTAAGGTGTGCACATCTTTCTCTGCCTTCAGCAACTGGATCTTACAGAGTGCTGCTTACAGGTGCAGCCTGATAAAACAGAAAATCCCATGAAGGAAGTGCAACACTGGCTAGAGCTGTGCCCAAATGAGCTCAAGGAAGCTGGGCTCAGGCACAGGAAGCAAACCAGGGCTGAGTCTGGGCCAGGGCAGCCCAAAATGTTGGCAGGAGCTGCAGTGCTGTAGTTTCCTTGGCCAAGCAGGTGGCAGTGAGGGATGCTGGTGTCACCATGAGCACACACCGTGCCCAGCTCTCCCACCCACCAGCAGGGCCAGGAATTGCACACACAGGTGTTCATTTCTTCCTTTCCCTTTTCCATGTCAGCTCCACCACCTGCATTCATCCACCTTTCCCCTCAACAGCCACACCTGCTTCTACAGCAGGCACTCTGAGAACCCGCTCACCTCCATAATTCCTCTCAACTTAAAACCCAGAAATAAAACTTTTGATGCCTTAAGGCTGCCTTGCCTGTGGTCAGAGCTCACAGTTGCTATATCTGGCTATAAAAATGACCCTTTCTTTCCACTGGAAAAACAATTCAGCTGCCAGATATGATGACCAAAGACAAGCACTGTTTTTTGTAAACACAAAAGCTTTTAAAACCTGGCCCCTGGTTTAGGCTCCTGAGCTGGTGTGAGCTCCAGGGACGATAGGGAATTGCAAATATTTTATGAACTCTTGTGAACTCACACTGCACATTCCTTATTCATTCCTCTCTACAAAGTATTGCTCAAAACTTTTGACAAGATACTTTTAACTGACCTGAAACTCCAAATTCTTACAAAGAAACAAGAATGGGGCTGATTTCAAGAGCTCAGTCTGGAGGATGGTGTCCCTAATGAACAGCCAGAAGCCCTGCTGGACAACCTGGACCTTGGGTAAGGAGAGGGGCAGTGCCAGAAGGCAGGGATGGATGGGATATTGGGAAGGAATTGTTCCCTGGCAGGGTGGGCAGGCCCTGGCACAGGGTGCCCAGAGCAGCTGTGACTGCCCCTGGATCCCTGACTGTGTCCCAGGCCAGGCTGGACATTGGGGCTTGGAGCACCCTGGGACAGTGGGAGGTGTCCCTGCCATGGCAGGAGCTGGAAAGAGATGGCATTGAAGGTTCCTTCCAACCCAAAATGTTTTAGGATTCAATGCACTGAGACCCAAGGACAGGCAGAAATTCAAGCCATGGTCCTCCTTCTGGTGACAAGGCCACATCAGTTAATAGGACAAATTGTCACCCACGCCCTGTGAGAACCTCAGTGCTGCGATATGATCCCATGCCCAAGGAAAATACCCATCTGCAGCACGAGAGGAAAGTGACACTGGCCCTTGGCTGATGGCACACAGAGCCAGTGTCACTCACAGCCAGGTTCACACAGAGATGGTGTCACTCACAGTCCGTGTCACACAGATCCAGTGTCACTCACAGCCAGTGTCACAGAGAGCCAGTGTCACAGAGAGCCAGTGTCACTCACAGCCAGGGTCACACAGAGATGGTCTCACTCACAGTCCGTGTCACACAGAGCCAGTGTCACTCACAGCCAGGGTCACACAGAGATGGTGTCACTCACAGCCAGTGTCACACAGAGCCAGTGTCACTCACAGCCAGTGTCACTCACAGTCAGGGTCGCACAGAGCCAGTGTCACTCACAGCCAGTGTCACACACAGCGCCAGTGTCACACACAGCGCCAGTGTCACTCACAGCCAGTGTCACACACAGCGCCAGTGTCACTCACAGCCAGTGTCAGATAGAGCCAGTGTCACTCACAGTCAGGGTCGCACAGAGCCAGTGTCACTCACAGCCAGTGTCACACAGAGCCAGTGTCACACAGAGCCAGTGTCACTCACAGTCAGGGTCGCACAGAGCCAGTGTCACACACAGCCAGTGTCACACACAGCCAGTGTCACACAGTGTTACTCACAGCCAGTGTCACTCACAGCCAGTGTCACACACAGCCAGTGTCACACACACAGCCAGTGTCACACACAGCGCCAGTGTCACTCACAGCCAGTGTCAGATAGAGACAGTGTCACTCACAGTCAGTGTCACTCACAGTCAGGGTCGCACAGAGACAGTGTCACACACAGCCAGTGTCACACAGAGACAGTGTCACTCACAGCCAGTGTCACTCACAGCCAGTGTCACACAGAGCCAGTGTTACTCACAGCCAGTGTCACTCACAGCCAGTGTCACACAGAGACAGTGTCACTCACAGCCAGTGTCACACAGAGCCAGTGTCACACACAGCCAGTGTCACACACAGAGCCAGTGTCACTCACAGCATTGTCACACACAGCCAGTGTCACTCACAGCCAGTGTCACACACAGCCAGTGTCACACACAGCCAGTGTCACTCATAGCCAGTGTCACACACAGCCAGTGTCACACAGCCAGTGTCACACAGAGCAAGTGTCACACATAGCCAGTGTCACACATAGAGACAGTGTCACTCACAGCCAGTGTCACACAGACAGACAGTGTCACACAGACAGGCAGTGTCACACAGAGCCAGTGTCACACAGAGACAGTGTCACTCACAGCCAGTGTCACACACAACCAGTGTCACTCAGAGCCAGTGTCACACAGAGCCAGTGTCACTCACATCCAGTGTCACTCACATCCAGTGTCACACACACAGCCAGTGTCACACAGACAGCCAGTGTCACTCACATCCAGTGTCACTCACAGCCAGTGTCACACACACAGCCAGTGTCACTCACAGCCAGTGTCACTCACAGCCAGTGTCACTCATAGCCAGTGTCACTCACAGCCAGTGCCACACAGAGCCAGTGTCACACAGCCAGTGTCACACACAGCCAGTGTCAGTCCTGCAGCAATCACAGCACATCCACCACACTGGCATGGAACCCTCACACACAAAAGGCACTGCCTTCATGCCAATTAAATTTAGGATTAGACTTCCCCCCCTCCCCCCATTTTGCCTTTCTCCAGGATCTCTTGAGGCTTCAAAGGCACCTTTTGCATCACACACACCAGGATGTTTTCTCATTACAGGGACAAGCTTATCAAACAATTGCTGCTTAATTCCACCCTTCAGCCCATGAGCAGTGACCCAGATTCCTGATCTCCATTAGGAGAAGTTGGCCCCTGAGAATTTCAGGCTGGATCACCAGACTGGGAGACTGCCAAAACAAGGACATGACGCAGTGAGAGGCAGAATGAGCCAAAGCAGTCCAGGAGTTTGGCCTTCAGTGGTCATGGCCAGGTCAAGTGCACAGAGATGGGCTCATTCCCTGAACTCCAAGCCAAGGAAGGGACATCCCACCCTCACAGGCTGCTGCAAGCTCAGACCTAGTTGGAGGGCTGTCATAAGAGTGTAGTAGTGACCAGCAGAATATTCAAAATGACCCAGGAATGGCACCAATTGGCTCTGGTTGGCCAAGCCCTCTCAGAGTCTTGTTTCCAGACTGCCAGGCTCAACAGGGGAAGGTGGAATGTGAAATAAAACATATAGAAATTACAAAGAAACCCAGGAGATGAGTACACAAAGAGGCAGCCAAATGCTGCTGTCACACTGGGCTGTGCAGCTTCATCATAAATCACATTTGCAATCTTCTCCAAATGTGTTTTACACACTCCAGCCAGACCCTGAACAGTTCCTCTCTGCTGTGTCACACTATCAGAGCCAGAGTTTTGTGTCAAACTGTGCCCCCCATCTGTCCCCAAAGAGGATTTGGGATAAATCCTGAAGTAAAGGATGCTCCTGTTTCTTGTCAGGAGGGTTTGCAAGTTGTCCCTCCTGAGCCAGGTGAGAGAAGCACAGCTGGGTGGCCCTCAGTGGTGGCATCTTCACCTCTGCTGTGGGAGCACCTGGAAGATGGGGACAAACTTTTTAGGAGGAGCTGTTGCTGTGGGATGAAACTAAGAGACAGAAACCTCTCCAACAGCACCTTCAGGAGAGTAGAATCATGGAACAGCTTTGGCTGGAACAGAACCTAAAAGCTCATCCAATTCCACCCCCTGCCATGGGCAGGGACACCTTCCACTATCCCAGATTGCTCCAAGCCCCATCCAGCCTGGCCTTGCACAATTTCAGATGTGTTTCCTTTCCAAGTACCAAGAGTAACTGATTTTGCAGCCAGCTGTGAGGGTGCATCTCACACAGAATTAACAGCAGACCCCTATTACCCAGACAGGATGATATCCACAGGGAATAGCTCATGCTAAACAGGGAGTGTCTGATGCTCCTGGCTGTGGCTCTGCACCCAGGTTTGAGGCACCACAGATGTGTTCATCCTGCCTCTGACAGATCATGGCAGCCCAGACTGGCCAAATACAGCCGGATTTGGCAGCACAGCTGGAGCCAGGATGTAAAGAAACCCAATCCTGAGCATCCATGGAGGATCAGAGCCTGGCCCTGCAGCAAAACAGATGCACAGAGCTTGGTGCAAGGACAGGCAAGGCACATCAAAGCTTGAAACAGCTTCTTTGTTATAGTTTTTAGGGCTTTATTATAAACCCAGTCAGCTGCTTAATGCCTCACTGTCCCTTCTGAGGCACAGGCAGGGAAACCCTTCTCTCCAGAGCCAGCAGGTTCAATCCTCTCCATCCCACAGCCCTGTCACTCCTCATACTCATAGGCACAATCAGGGGGGGGAAATCATGTTCCTTCTCAAGGTCAGGCCAAAATTTTGGGGTGGGAAGCTGGAAAATCATCAAGAACGGAGGGGTGGGTCTGCACTTTGCATCAGCAGCTCCAATTAGACGCATCCAGGTGCATTTCTATCAACAAGCCTTGGAGCTCTGCTTCAAGGAGAGCTTCCAATGTACCCCAGCCACTTCAGAAAGGCACAAATGCCAGCTCCTGACACCTGATGGCTAATTTTATAGGGAAACTTGATTGCCCTGTGGCAGAGGCTACACGAGGTCAGGAATTGCAGGACTGGTCCCTTCACAGCCACCTGAGCCCCAGAGTATTTCATCTGCTTCCCTAATGCCTTGTCTACAGCAACATTTTCTTTGAAGGCTGCTAGCTGAAAGAAGCCAATTGCTTTGGAGCAGCCAGAATTATTCATTTTGAATCCTCCAGTGCATATAAACACCCTTTAAAATTCAGAAAACAAACCACCACGCCGCTGGTGACTGGCGAGCAGAGCGCACGCGGCAGCGAGCGATCAACTCAAGTGCTGCAGTCCCTGGGGATCTAAAACAGGGATGTGTGGAAATCTGTTATCCTGGGGGAACACAGAGCTGCTTCTGGGAAGAGCAGAAGGGCTCTGGAAGCTGTGGATCCATGCCTGTGGGTGATGCCAGTCCCCCTGCCCTTCTCTAGGCTGTCTCAGGGACACTCTGCCAGCAATCCTCCTCCCTGCACCGCCATGAATTCCCAAAAAGCCCTGGAGCCAAGATTCCCTCTGGTGCCTGGGAGGAAGCCTCAGTCTCCCTTCCCTCCCCAGGAAGAGGTGTCACTCTCCAGGCCAAGGTCAAGCCCCTGATTTCCTTCCAGGGCCACCCGCACCTGAGGAGCAGCAGGTTGGACAGAACTCACAGCAGCAACAAAATTGGGCAATTCCCATAGTTCCCAGTGGTGCAAGACAAGTTTCTAGAGGAATCCACAGAAATTCCAACATGATTTGGATTGGGAGGGATCTGAAAGACCATCTAGTTCCAACTCCCTGCCGTGGGCAGGGACACCTTCCTCTAGACCAGGCTGATCCAAGCCCTGTCTGATTCAGCCTTGAATATTTCCCGGGATGGGGCAGCCACAGCTTCTCTGGAAAACCTGTGCCAGGGCCTCACCCTGCCTGCCAGAAACAGAAATGGGCAAGCCAGATCCATATCAGAATTTGTCCTTCCAGTGTCCCAGGGTGGGTTGGGGCAAGGAAGATGCATCCTTGATGGAAGGGGATCAGATCAAGGAGTGCTTAAGCCAACCAGGTGTACATTTGCCCATTGCCAGCAATAAACAGACAAAAATATTTGAAACAGAGGTGACATCTCATGCCTGGAGACTGAAGTCAGCCAGGACATTAGAATTCTCCTCAGCAGCTGATTTCCCACGTTTTCAATGGCTGTGCTAAATCACTCACAGAGGATAGTGCTGAACTCAGCCCAGGAACGCTGAGCTGAGTCAATGCTGTTCTCCCACTCCAGTTTATCCTTGCAAATCAGCTGGAGATGAATGGCTCCCTTATTCTGCACCCAAAAATAAACCACATGTCAAGGCTCATTCCGGGAGTTTGTCGAGCAGGTGCTGATCTGTGGGATCAAGCACGTTCAAGTGGATGTGATGCATTCAGGCTTTGCAGGCAAAACACTCCATGAGAACCAAGGCTTCCCAAGCAACAGGGGAGGAATCAACCCCAGCCTCTGGAATTCGCCCAGCAGCTCCCTCCCATCCCACTGGTGTCCAGGAAGGAATTATTCCCTCTTCAATGGGCTCCCCAAAGGGTTTAGCATTACCCATCCACACTTCATGGGTGAGGAAGGAGGCTCTTTCTATGGCAAATCCACTCCAGAGGATGAAAAAACAGGATTAGCCATTATTGCATTGTCCCATTATTAGCATACGTGGTCAAGTTAACCACATATATGGGGACAGGAAAGCTGACCTGGAGAACTCAGACTTAGATAGGAAAGGAGATACAAGCTGGGGCCCTATAAAGCCAAAAATTGCTGCTGGACAGGCTCTGGCCTCCATTTACACATCTCTCCCTGCCCCAAAGTGACAATGCAACACTCCAAAAGGAAAAAACTTGCTCAGGAATGATTTTTCAGTCCCTCCAGGTGCTGTGGATTGCTTTGGAAATGCAAAGTTCTCAGTTCTGCAGCTGGAAAAGTTGTCCCCCATTGAAGATTAGGAAGAAATTCTTCCCTAGGAGGGTGGGGAGCCCTGGCACAGGGTGCCCAGAGAAGCTGTGGCTGCCCCTGGATCCCTGGAAGTGTCCAAGGTTGGACACTGGGGCTTGGAGCACTCTGGGATAGTGGAAGGTGTCCCTGCCATGGCAGGACATGGAACAAGATGGGCTTTAAGGTCCATTCCCACCCAAACCATTCTGTGATCCCACGATTTGTCCCAGAAATAAATGTGGTTGCATGGATCATGTTAGAACAGCATCATTTTCACAGAGCCTTTGGGGAAAAAAAATAAAAAGCCTAAATAGTCCCCAGAAAAATATCTGCTGTGAAATCATTCCCTCTGAGGATGATACTATGGAATAAGTGATCATCAGCCAAAATTACTGCATGGAAATCATCGATTACAGAAATACCCTGACATTCTCTTGCGCAGATGTTACACCAGAGCAGCTCCACAGGCTCCTCTCTCTCTGAAGGAAAGCTCTGCTGTTGTCATGGTTCCTTCATTATTACAAGTCTTGGGTGACTATCAGAGCAGAAGTCACAAGATCTGACATCTAAACACTTGTAAGAGCAGGAGAAAGCCCAGCACTGGGGCAGATTCAGGTTGCTGATAAGCAAACAATCCTGCAAATTGCTTGCACTGCCAGTCTGACTCATGGTTCTGTAAGCACAGCTTATTTTTCACTCCTCAAAAAAAAAAAAACCAAAAAAAAAAAAAAAAAAAAAACCCAAAAAAAAAAAAAAAACCAAACAAAACACCTAAACCAAAAAAAACACAACAAAAAAAGAATTAAAAAATACTCCAAACAAGCAAGCTCCAAGCAATATTTCTATCAGGCAAAAGGTCTTGGGACACAGAAGGAGTTGCCAGGGTGGTGCTGGTGGCTCTGAGAGAGATTCCTGCACCTGAAGGATGTGCAGAGGAGCATCCCCCCAAAAAGATGGAACTCAGCTCCAGTCCCATCACTACACTGCAGGCAAGCAGGCACTGCTGGAGGGACAGGACAAAGGGTTTTCCTGCCTCTCCACATCCTGGTTAGTGCATGTTCAGCACCATCTGCTGGCATTCTCTCCAGGAGCCAGCTCCTCACAGACTGGGCAGATGTCACCCAGGGTCAGGGAGTCGGGCTGGGGACAACAACTGTGAGACACAGCACAGTGTGAGCACAGCTCCAGGATTTCCCAGGAAAAAGCCCATTCCAAAGCAGCTGATCTGCTTTCCAGCAGCGGAGACTCACCTGCTGTGGGCCCATGTCCAGCCAGGTGTTTGCAGAGCCCATGAGCTGGGACAGCCTCGTGGTGTGGAGCATCCAACAGTGCATGGGAGCATGGAGTCCCAGCAGATTAAAAAATCCCCCACAGCAATCCCAAATCCCTGTGATCTTGGCTCAGCTTGTTCACCAGGCTCTGTGAGACACTGACTTCATTCATTTGAAAATCAGTTCATCATTAATTGGAAAGAGGAAGAGCAGCAGAATAAAATTGCCACTTTGGAAGGCACGAGTCTGACCCCTCCAGAGAATCCCAGAATAGTTTGGATAGGAAGAGGCCTTAAATCCCATCTCATTCCACCCCTTGCCACAGGCAGGGACACCTTCCACTAGAGCAGGTTGCCCCAAGCCCAACCTGGCCTTGAATACTCCCAGGAATGGAACATCCACCACCTCTCCAGTGGTTGCAGGAGCAAAGGATGAAAAAAAACCAAACCCTCTGCTCAACCAGAAGCAGGCTGAGAGTGGAGTGGAATTTTCATTGATCTGCTGTTCTGCACAGAGAGGGAGTTAAACCACAACCTGGCACTTCCCTGCTACAGTCAAATCTGCTTTCCACCCAAAATAACTGCATTTATTTGTGTTTTCTTTGAGGGTGACACTCAGAATTAAGTGCAGAGTCCAGATAAAGAATATTCTGCACCATTACACACAGGGATCTCAATCAGACAGAAATTCTGGGATATCCAATCCCTGCATTTAACCAAAACAGCCTGGGAGAACACGAAAAGACACACATATTCCCTTTGGGAACAGGTGCTTCAGGAACAAAACACCTTTGAAATCTTACACTGAAAGGAAGAGGAGGGAAAAGGGCAGGCATGCTGCCTTTCCTGGTTATTGTGAATATTTTAACTGTGATCCCACAGAGGTAATTCAGAACTCAACATTAGGATATTCCAGGATTGCAGCTTGCACAGGGCTGGGGTGTTTAGAGATTTTTTGGGTGGGACAGGTTGATGGCTGCCCTGGATGTCATTCCTCATATCCAGCCTCTTCCTTTTATACACCAACCCAAGGTTTTTGTTGGAAGAAGAGAAGAGGAACTCAAAGCTTGCAGGATTCCCTCCATGGGGATTATTTTGGAGCAAGCCAAGCATCACTGGCTGTCCACTGATGAACTTTCAGATCCCTCCTAACCCAAAATATTCTATATGTTGAAAAGACAGACAAATGTGCTATCATGAGGAAGAACCACACAAATCCCAGATCCTGTATTTTTTCCTACTATTCTCCAGACATTTACTATGCTATCCATGGCCAACATAGCTTTACATTCCAGCTCTTGTCAACTCTTGGTGTTGACTCGAGGCAAACCCACGTGTGAATGGATGTAAACTGAAATTCACTGCTCTCCCTGGCAATAATTTCCATGAGATACCTCTGAACTCCCATAAAAATGAAAAATGAGTTTAAAATTGCAGCCATTCAAATGGAAAATCCTGCTGAAGGCCTGGTATGTGGAACAGAAATAAAGACAGCAGAATCACAGCTGCAGAGCAGAGAACCCTGCATAAAAGAGAGCTCTGGAAGCATTGAAGCAACTCTAGAAACAAAAATAAAATAAATCTTGGGTGCAAATAATCAAACCTGAGCCACATTCATGAGTGCTTGTCCTTCTGCTGAGCCAAAGCCAAGTGGGAAAACCACATCCAGCTGTCAGGGTGTGACAAAGCCAGGAAAGGACCCTGGGAAGAGCTCCCTGATAAAACAGCACCAGCCTCACTCCATGATACATCTTGTTCTCCAAATGGGAAGAGGACAGGAGAGAAAACATTGCTGCCAGCTCCTTATTTCCAGACTGTTTCAGCTGTCAAAACACTGCACAGGATCCCTATCACCTGGGAAAAAGGCTGGAGAGTACAGATCCAAGGTGTTGTAATCACACAGAGATCACACAGATATTGGGATATCCCATCTCCTGGGCCTCCAGAGCTAACAGGGATGTACATTCCTGCATCCACCGAAGCTCTGGAAATGCTTCTTCAGTGGGATGCTTGAATTCCTGCCCCTGAGGTCACTGCTCCAACATCTCCCAAGGTCTCAGAAGAAACAATTCTCAACAAGGAAAAAAAAAAACTGAGACAAAAAGACATCAAAAGATGCTTCAGCAACACAGAGTTTTCCACAAATTCTCCAAGCTATTTTTAGTTTCTCTTTTATGGTGAGAACACAACATCCAGTTTCACTGCCCTGTGTCCTCTGGCCCCTCTGGGAACAGACCTGCAACAGGGCAAGGTAAGGGCATGTAAAAGTTCTGTGAGCTGAGAGCTAAAAATGAAATTTGGGCTCTGATGGATGGGTTTTCATGGCTGATTACAGCTCCATGGGGATGGGGTGCTCCTGACCTCCTATCTGCATGGACTTGTGGGAAAAGTGGAGTCAGTGTGAAGTCAGAGAAGGATTTATCCAAGCATGGCTAAGACAAGCAGCACGTTTGTAGTGAGCTGGTTTATTCCAACTCTTTCAGCTATGAAATGCTCTGGACTGGTGTTCAGGGCTCAGGATGAAGCCCACAGCCTTCCCAGTCCTGCAGGCACACTGTGGCAGCTCTTGGGGATGTCCTGTGCAGGGCCAGAAGCGGGGTCTCAATCCTTCCAACTCAGGATATTCCACGTGGTGTTGTTCCTGGAGCAGCTCCCTGCCTTGGATAGGAGTTCCCCCATCCTCCCCTGGAGCTGAACACCAAGGTGGGCACTAACAAGGTGTTGTTCAAGAGGTACCTGGCTGTCTTAGGTTGCAATAGAGGATGTGACCAGAAATGTGTGTTCTGTCACCATCTGTTAAAGGCAGTGACCCTTATCTCCTGGCACATATTATCTGCTAATGGGCCATCTTTAAACCAGCTGGGGCAATCATCTTTAT
>JAOTBB010001730.1:77441-88471 GCA_025629985.1 Chamaetylas fuelleborni | reverse complement strand
GGAAAGGAAAAAAAAAAAAAAAAAAAAGGAAGTTTCAGGCAACATGCTGCAGAAAGGGATGGTGGGGGGCAGAGGGAAAAGGGAAGATTTTAAACAGGAGGAGCAGAAATGAAAGGAGAAAGAAGGGAGGGGAAGGAAGAGGAAGGGAAGAGACAACAAATGACTCTTCATTTAGTACAAAGAAACCAAGATGTCAGGAGCAACATTAATCAAGTCACCGAGGGATGAGACAAAATTCTGTAATTGCCTCTACCCTGATGTGAGAAACCTGGGTAATAAACAAGAGAAATGGGAATTGCTCATTTACAGAGCATAAATTTGACCTAGTTGGTATCACTGAAACCTTCTGGGAGGCATTTGCATGATTGGAGTGTATAAGGAAGAGTCAGTGCTCATAACCTGGGTGGGAAGGGGGGGAAGCCCTGCCATGGCTTGATCCTGCAGCCATGGGTGGCTGGAAGGAGAATTTCTCCAGTGAGTTCTGCTCCTGAGCTTTGGGATTGTCTGTAAGCTCCTTCCCCTCTAAACCCTCACCAGGGGAGCAGTGCCAGACACCCACCCTGACATTTCCAAAGCTTCCCCAGCAAAGTCGTATCTTTTTTTTTTTTTTTTTTTTGGGGGGGTCAAAATTTACCAAAAATGGCTCTAAAGCTGCTTCCCCCTCCCCGTGCACAGACTTTTGTCTGGGCAGGGAAATCAGGAGCGACAGCTGAACTGGAAGGCAGCCTTTGCTTCAGAGCAAGCAATCCCACTAATCTTTTAATGCACAGACAAAGCAAATGCCAAACTAATGAAATACCGGCTTATGCCTTCAAAGGGGAAAATTTCAGACCCAGCATAGCCAAGGGAACAAAGTTATGAGAAGTTAACAAAAGTCAAAGCGAGGATATTTTCCCCAAAAAAAAAAGAAAAAAAAAAGTTCTAGACAACCACAAATCCCACGATTCAAGGAAGGCTCTTGTGAAAGGACTGGGGATGAAAGCCCAGAGAGAGTGATGTGAGACATGTAATCTTCACCAAGGGGAGAAGGAGAAGGAAGGAGGGATTTGATGCAAATCAGCTCTATCATTCCAGGTTTATATTCATTGGGAAGGGGGTGGGGGGAGGACTCCAATAATTCAACATCCAGACAACTTCACAAGAGCTTAAGGAGCCTTTGCAAGAGCAGTGCTATTTCTGGTATGCCAGGAATAATCCAGAGATTAATTATTTCTCCTGGGTTTAGGCAGGCACAGGCACTGCCTTCTACCTTACCCAGGGCTGCCATCCCTGGGAATATCCTCCGTGCTCCTTTTGCACCTCCTAAGAAAGAGTCATGGATTTTCCACTCATTTTGGGGCCATTCATTTCAAATAGCATGCAGGAACTTCTTGGGAAGCAAACTACTCCAGCAGCAGGCACATCACATAAACCCTCCCAGGTCTTGCACCCCCAGCAGCCATTTCAATGAACCCCACAGGGAAAAACCCCAAAATTGTCAATCAGAATCCTATTTCCCAACATTTCACTGCTATCTCTACCAGAAACTCCCAAAGATCTCCACCACAAAGGTGACTTTTCTGGCGACAGCAGCTCCAATTTATTTTATTTTATTCCTCCCTCCCTCCATCTATTTTATAATGAAAAAAATAGCTGGAAGGGTGTCCCAACAATCTCTTATCTCAGTCTTTGCTGAGGCTTAGAAGTCAGCAAACCATCTCCTCTTGGAATTATGGAATCATTTAGGCCGAAAAAGGCCCCTAAAATCAGAGTCCAACCATTGCCCCAGCACTTCCAATGCCACCACTAAGTTGTGTCCCCAAGTGCCACATCAGCTTTTAAATACATTCATGTCCTCTGCTGCCTCAAAAAAGTCACCCGGCAAGTCTGCTCCAGCTCCACATTCCCCTAAAACCCTTGCAGCTCTCCAGTGATCTCTTGATAGAAATCTCCCACTTCTTTCTCCTTTTTCATCCCATCTTCAGCTCAGTGTTTTATAGACCCTCAGAATCAGTCCTGGACCCACTGCAGAGGTCAGGATGAAAGCAAGTTCAGAAATATTTAGAAGGATGGCAATATTTATTGATGTTAATTAGGTGAGGTTTCATGAGGATAACATGTTTTTTATTTATAAGTTGGGCTGAGAGATCTCATAGCTGTTCTGAGCATCAGAGATCTGGAAAGCAAGAGTCAGGTACCACCATTTCAGGTGATACGCTACAGTGACATTAACATAAGCTAGGAAACAAACTTAAATTGGTTAATTAATAGGTCTCAGAGTTGCATTATCAATAGGGAATCAGCACTTGAAGGGGATATGTCCAGAGAATCACAGAATCATGGAGAGGTTTGGGTTGGAAGGGACCTTGAAGCTTATCTCATTCCATGACACCTTCCACTGTCCCAGGCTGCTCCAAGCCCTGTCCAGCCTGGCCTGGGACACTTCCAGGGATAGGGAAACCTGGGGGTTATTTATCCCAATCTTAATTTTGGGATTAACCTGTTTTATGATAACTGAAACTAATCTATGACTAAACTTGCAGATAATTGAAACTGTTGGAGAAGGCTAAACAGAGAAAAATTCACAGAGATCAGGCTGCTCTGACAGGGGCATATCCAAATAGAGCCAAATAAAGTCACATCCAGGAAATAGGAAAGCAGGTCATTCCCCCAAAATGAGACTGCTCCAGCCATTCTAATAAAGGAATGAGCAAGGTACAAGTTGTCAGCTAAAAGCACTTTCTGCCTAAGAGAACTTTCAGTTATTTCGTGCATAACCTCAGGACAATGAGGGGACATTCCTCTTTTTTTTTAATCATGACTCCTAACTGTCCCAAAAGTGTGGCAAAATCCACCAAAAAACAAATTCACTGAAGGAAGGACTTGTGCATTCACCACAGGAATGTGAAGCTTCCCAGCCTTTCACTAAATCCAGGCTGAGAGATCAGGGAAACCCATCACGGTCACGGGGGTTCAGCCTTTGAGCCTGCCACGTGCAGCACCAACTTTTTAACTACAAACACCACTGTGAAGCTGCCTCTGAAGCTGAAGAGAAATCCCAGCAAGATAACACTGTGCCATGCTTAAATAATCCCAGTGATCAGAAATCCTTTGATGCTTAATGCTCAAGTAGGAATATTTTTAGAAAAGTGCTGGCTTTAGCTAAAAAAAGAGCCCACTCCACACACTATCAGTCAACTGATCAGCAGATACTATCTAATCTCTAAATAATGCTGATCTGGAGAGAGGCTCCAGCTCTATGAAAAGACACTTGCCAGCTGATTTAAAGGTGCAGAAGTGAACACAAGTAGCAGCAGCTCAAGGGAAGATGACTACAGGAGCTCGAAGAATCATCATCTTGAAAAGAAAGCAGAAGTCCTGGATGTCAGAGAATAAAGGGATTTAAAAAGGAACATTAAGCCTAATGAAGGCACCAAGTTGTACAGTGCAGTAGGGAAGGGCATCCTGCCTCACAACCAAGCACTTCCAGCAGGCATGTCCATGTTGTCCATGTCATCCTGGAATAGGGTTTACCACAAGCAGAGGAAAAGGTATTTGCCCTCCAAAACCAGCAGATTCTGGAGTCTGCTCAAAGTCTGTCTCAACACTCCTGAGGATCCCTCACTGCAGGCTTTGCAGCTCTGCAGCTCCTGCTGTCCAGGTAATGTCCTACTTCAGAGCTGCAACCTAACCATCCTCCTGACCTGAAAATAGCTTTAAAAAGAAAAGAAGACAGAAAAGTCTCCTCTTGAAAAATCATTCATGCCTCATGATCCTGTTAATGCAGCTTCAGGGCTCAGTGCTGCATTGTTCACCTCCAGAAGCACTACCTGCTGTCTCTTCACATGAAGAGCTGATGACAGGAGGAGCTTTATTACTCTAATCACTTGCAGAAAAAAGTTACTGCACATGCACTTGACTACTCAATTTGTTTTATGCAAGTTGTCCCTGAACGTGATCATTTCTTTCAGCTATAAGATTGTTTAAAGTGCTCTTATCTCTTCCTCTCAATTTTTTTTTTTTTTTTGTTTAATTCTATTTCAGTAACATTGAGAAAGAGCCCAGAGAAGCTGTGCCTGCCCCTGGATCCCTGGAATTGTCCAAGGCCAGGCTGGAAAGGCTTGAAGCCACCTGGGATAGTGGAAGGTGTCCCAGCCCAGGCCAGGGGTGGGAATTGGGTGAGTTCTTCCCACCCAAGATACCCAGGGATTCTGTGATCAGCCCTGGGCAGGAGGCTGCAGGGCAGCCAGAGGATGACACAGGATTTCAAGTGGAAGCACAGAGTCACTGGGAGCTGACTTGTGGCACAGAAACCCCAAAGCTTGAGGCAGCTGATTCAGTGCACTGAGCTTGTCAAGGCTGTAACAGCTCTGATTAAAGATGTCAGCAATGCCAGATCAAGAGCAAAATGAGCCTCATGAGCAGCCAGGACACAACCAGAAATCCATGCTGCTCAGGATCTGCAATTAAAATCTAACAAAATGGACAAAAAATCCCCCAAAGGTGACCAAAACAGAAAGCAAACCACAGCAGGGAGGGGATGAGAAGGAACAGAAAAGCAAAAACACTCAGGGTACAGAGTGGCTTCAGGCAGAACTACGAAATGATCACCATGGAGTTGTGTCTACAGCAAGCTCCCCAGGAAAAGCCTGCTCCTTCCTAATGGCTTTAAGATGAAGAAAGGTAGACTTAGACTGGATTTTGGGAAGGAATTGTTCCCTATGAGGGTGGGTAGGCCCTGGCACAGGGTGCCCAGAGCAGCTGTGGCTGCCCCTGGATCCCTGGGAGTGTCCAAGGCCAGGCTGGACATTGGGGCTGGGAGCAGCCTGGGACAGTGGGAGGTGTCCCTGCCCCTGGCAGGGGTGGAATGAAACAAGATGAATTCTGAGGTTCCTTCCAACCCAGATAGTTTTAGGATTCTATGATTCCCTAAAGAGTTGTTTTCAAGAGTGCTTTGCAAAAAAGAAAGCCCAAACACCTCTAGCAGGAGGACACAACTATGCTCACTCCAGCTCAATTTTTATTTAGATAAAAGTCCAGCTGTAAGGAAAGAGCAGAGCAGAGCAGGGTTTCCTTTGACCACTGCTTGGAGCTGGCATCTAATCTTATTTCTGGAGGAGGTTCCAGCTGTCCTGGAGCAGGCAGCACATCCAACACACCTCAGATGGGGCACCTGTTAGGAAGGATTCAGCTGATGGATTTGAGGGTTTGAGGGCCCTGCTGTAATTATCTCATCACAGTGACACACACCTTGAGATGCAATCAGCTTCCAGCTAATTGCACAGCATCCCCAGTGCACTCACTAACAGCACAGGAGCCACATCAGCCAGGGGAATTCCATTAAACCCTCGGGAAGCACAAGCCCACCCGCATTTGAGCAGGTCCTTGAGGAAGAGAGAGGTTGGAAAGGTCCCAGTGGGAAGGACAGAGCCTGGGGAAAGCCCAAGGGGTGTTTCAAGAGGAGGTTTTGAGGTATGCACACCTCCTTGGTGGTTTTTTTGGGGCAGCTCTGGCTCTTCCCATCCCTGCTCCAGGCCAGCTCCATCCTCGGTTGTGGCAGCTCCCTCGAACAAAGAGCAGCAATTCCAAGGCAGCAGCAGCTTCTTTTTGTGGAGATTTCACCAGAAAGACAGCAAAGAGAATGAAACCTGAACTACTGTCCCTGCTGCCCTGCTTGTCCTGGGAATATTTTACAATGCCTCAGTTTATCACCAGCATCCTGGCTGCTCAGGTAAACACAGCTACACTGATCCCTTCTGCCAGGAAAGCAGGAAAGCCACAGGGACATGGCAAGTTTTTATTACAGCCTTTAGGCAGCAAGGCAAATTCCTTCCCTGAGAAACCTGCACTTCCCTCCCCTCCCAAGATGTACATCCCCATCCCCAAGAGGCACCTTTAACCTTCACTATTCCATATTGTATTTAAGGCACGTTAAAGTTCCTCCCTGAAATTCACAGCTCCACATCCCCACCACTGTGGGGGTTTTTCACTTGCTTAGGGATACAGCAGCATAGAACATCCAGAAGTTCAGCAAGCACAGCAAGACAGCAAGGCTTAGAAAGAATTAAAAAATAAAGTCTCAACAAGAAAGCTCCTTAGAGGAATGCAATTGATTTTCAAAGTCTTTCAGACCACGTATTTTAATTAATATTTATCCTACCTACTTAAATGCCATAATCTGTGCTGTGTTAGAACTGCAGCATTCAACAATTGATGCTATTAATTCTGCTCACCATGGCATCTCCCTCTTCCAGATGCAAAGGGAAGCACTCAGCAGAGAACAGAGGGATTCTTGCAGCCTTCCACGTGTGCTGGGAAAGCAACAGCAGCTGCAATAATGTGCTCAAGCAGATAAACATTCCAACAACGCTTCTTAAAGCATCAGTTTTGTCTTCCCCTCGTTTGCAAGAAGTGCCTGTTGTCAGCTTAACTCAACAACTATTTCCAAAGAGCAAACAGCTAATGGGCCACTGAGAAAAGCTCTTAAAAATTCAGCCTGTGCTGCTCCAGAGCTGAGCTGAAGCTGTATAACCCATGAAAATGAGGGGCTGGAATTATGGGCCATAACAAGTGTCAGAGCACTGTCAGAGTGAAAAGAAAAAAAAAAAAAAAAAAAGAAAATAAATTCTGCTGCCACAGGAGAAGCTTCAGTGGAGAGCCAGCTCATTTGGGAGCTGTTAAGGACCAAAAAGCACTGAGTCTGCTTTTGGGGAAGGAGGCAGCTTTCCACACAGCAGATGTGGGAGGCAGGAGAGCATCATCACGCTCCGAGCATCCAGGGACACCCAGGAGAGCTGACAGGAGACATCAAAACCAGAACTTCTGGCAGAAATCCTCATCCCTGAGCTCAGAGCACAGCCCTTGGATTTGATATGAAATGCAAACCAGCCATAACTCCCGCCCATTCCTTAGGGAAGGAGGAGAGAAGCTCCAGAGGGCAGACTCCAGGAGAGCACTGCATCCCAGGGGGAGGAATTTTTGCTCCTCCATAACATTTTACACCTCATTTTTACATATTTACACAACTTTCCACCTCAGCCAGGTCACTAAACCAAGTAGTGCTTGGACCCATGGCTTCTGCAGCACTGGTTCCTCTCTGGTACAGACTTGGGGAGGATGAAGGGTTAAACTCCCCCAGCACTGCACAACTTCACCATAATTCAATTTCACCACAAGTTTTACAGCAAAGCCATCTTGAAGAAGACACAGCTTGTCTCAAATTCAGTTACACTGCACCAAAAGGTGGTCACAGCACTTGGGGGGGAAAATTAAAATAATCCCCAAACCCCAAACACCTTCAAGTTTCACACTACAGAGCATAAGGAGTAGAAGATTCTTGATATGTATCAGGGGGCTCTATTAAGATCATTATTTGCTGTCAGAGTCTTTAAGCAGAGTGCAGCCTGCTCTAAATATAGACCCATTTAAAGCTTTTCTAGGGGGGGAAAAAAACTTTAGAAAACCCTAAGTGACTTAGAATCAGGAGTGACACCAAGACAGAGCCACAGCAGTGCAGACAGACTGCACCAAGGTGATTTTTAAAGGCAAACCTGTGCACCTGCACTCCCTGGGGGGATTTTCAGTGGAGAGCTTCATCCCCAGCACTCTGCTGCATTTGGTGCTGCAACACCATCAGCAATTCCTCCTCCCTGTTCTGGGAGTTACCTGTCAAATCCATTCCCAGGATGGAACCTGCCTTTTTTAGGGGCTTTACAGGTGATGTACACCTGGGTGAAGGCCAGTTTTCCCTCTCAGGATCTCTGCACTGCGGTCCCCAGTGGGGGAGCACCCATGGGTCTGCCAAAGCAGGAGCAGTTGGCGCTGGCAGAGCCCCAGGCAAGAAGGTTTACATCCTTCTCAAAGCTCCACTTCAGTTTGATTTACTCCAGGGAATATTGCAGTTTGTGCACATAATCCCCTTGGGAATCCTGAGGTCTTTGGTGATAAATCCCTGGAGCTGGTTATAAAACACAGAAGTGCTTTTGATCAGGGGACAAATGCCAGCGTGAAGTGATGTTTGTTCCCTCTTTGTTCTCCTGGCAGGAGGGAATCCAAACCCAGGATTCTCTTTCCCTTTCTCCCTGATGGTGTTGGAGCCTTTTCCCTCACTCTTCCAACCTCTCCTGGGCACAGCTCCTGCAGTCCCCATACCTGGTGCAGGGAAGGTGTGACCTGCACCACTCACCTCCTGAGCATCCCAGCTGAGGGCAAGCCTGGAGGGCAGCTCTCTCCATTCCCATGGAATAACACTGCCAGCAGAACTGCCCTGTTCCCAGGAAAACCCAAAGGACAGAGGGAAGGGCTGGCTGGGAGCACACGCTTCCACAGACAGCGTGGGCACGAGCATTCTTCAGAGAACAGCCAGATTTGTGAGCCAATTAAACCAAATCAAACACAAAGCTCCTCTGGTTCCGAGAGTAACACTGTGATCATGTTTATTCTCTTAAATTAATCCAGATTAGTTCCCACTGCATACATGAGATACAGTTTTCTCACGTCAGTGCACTGCCCCAGCTGAAGATCTTTATTACTGTAGCTCTTTATTATTCTTTTCCTGCAGCCACATCACATTCAAGCCTTTCCTGCCTGTAAGGCTACTCCAGCCTCTTCCCTACCAGACATCCAACCAATTTCCCAGCAGACCAAGCCACCTGGCAGCAGGAGAGACTTGCAGGGGATTTGGATGCTCTGTAGGAGTGCAGGAAAGCAGCTCCTGTTTCTCCCGAGAGAAACAAACAATTCTAATTTGGAAGCTGGTTTTTAATGCAGTTGGTGTTTGGTTGGGTGGTTTTTTTTTCCCCTCCTCCTGCTTTTTAGAGGGCTGTTTTGAGCATAAATGGGAGGTTTGAAGCAGCACTGAATCTTAATGGGCCTCTCACGTGCACGGGCAGCTGCTGGCTGCCAGACTGGAGCTGCTTTGGGGAACACGTACAGACTCTGCCCAACAAAAGAAAGTGGAAGCAGCCTCAAATGCTTCTCTTTTTTTCTGGTTGTGTTTGAAACAACTGACTCCACCAGGCAAAGAACATCCCCTCCATTGCAATCCACCTCCCTGAAGGGGAATAAAGGCACTGGATGGAAAGGGAAGGTGCTGAACCACCGGCTGAGGAAACCCAGGAGGTTTCGTGGCAGAGACAAAAGCAGCCAGACAAAAGCTCAGCCCTGCTGCCTCCCTCCAGGAGGGTCAGAACCAACTGGATCTCTGCACCAGGGAAATGTTAATGCTGTGTCCTGCACCCAGAGCCAGGGAACAGCCTCTCCCAGGTGAAGGGAGGAACACAGGCAGAGATGGAGCAAAGCTCCCAGGAGAGTAATCAAAGCTTCCAAGCAAATCATGAAACCTATTTCCTCCTAACGAGCTGCTCTGTTCCCAGGAGCTGGCACACTTTTCCCTGCATTAGCTGCACTGCCTGAAAAATCAGTTCCCAGGGGGAACCAAGGTCTTTCCAGAGTGCAGGAATGGTGAAGGAACTTGATTGGGTCCCCACCCCATCCTGTGGGAGCTCAGCCTTCAGCCACCTGCGCTCACACAGTCCTGGAATGGTTTGGGGTAGGGGAAACCACAAAGTTCATCCCATTCCACCAACTTCCACTATCCCAGGTTGCTCCAAGCCCCAATGTCCAGCCTGGCCTGGGACAATCCCAGGGATGCAGGGGCAGCCACAGCTGCTCTGGGCACCCTGTGCCAGGGCCTGCCCACCCTCCCAGGGAACAATTCCTTCCCAATATCCCATCCATCCCTGCCCTCTGGCAGTGGAAGCCATTCCCTGTGTCCTGTCCCTCCATGCCTTGTCCCTAGTCCCTCTCCAGCTCTCCCAGAGCCTCTTTAGGGTCTGGAAGGGGCTCTGAGCTCTCCCTGGATCCCTTTCTTCTCCAGGCTAAACCAATGTTAAAAGTTAATATACCAAAAACTTCCACACACCTTTCTGGACACCCAATGGCAGTAAGGGACCCTCCCAGCCCACCCCTTCCTCCCTAGACCTCCTTTCCTCCAAATAACCCTGGGAAGTCAAATTTGAATGAAGGATGAAGGATTTGCCTCCTTTGGGACCAATATCCTGAATTTTGTGCTGACAGCTCACAAGAGGGAAATCTGTTGACACTGCACGTGCACTTTGGCAGAGCAGCTCTTTCAGGGCAGCGTTTGGAATGCAGGGATCACCCCAGAGGATGAAAGCACAGTGGGAGAGGCCTCGAGCAGCCTGAACAAACAGAAAAAATAGAAGCAGAAAGGCTGCTGGGACACTTGATGCTACTCTGTGCCAGTCAAAGATCACTGGCTTCTTCCACTTCACCTAAGAAACACAACGTTCAGTCTCAGGCAGAGATATTTGATTACAAAGCAGATATGGGTTAGCAGATATCAGCTGAAGCAGAGAGAGGGAGCCAAGGCAGGGCTCTGAGCCCAAACAGCCCCACTACAACAAACTGCAAAGGGAAGAGAAACTGCTCTGACACACAACCCAGGACATGAGATTTCTTCTCACAGTTGTGAGAAACCCCTGCCTGCAGTACACTGCTTTTCACTTCCTGTTTGCTGAGCACATCCCATGTTCACCCAGCCAGAGCACTCCCAGTAACGCTCTGGAGAGGCAGCATTCCCAGAACCTGGAATCTCAGCATCCCTCACGGAGGGGAGCAAAGGGATGGGACAGGCAGGACAGAGCAGAGCAGCTGCAGCACTGCTCAGAGAGATGGGAAATGTGGGTCTGCCCCCTCTGCACCTCAGCCAAGCCAAGAATGGCAGGTTTAAACCAAAGAAGGAAAGTACATTTGTATTTTTTGGACGTCAAGGTCTGGGAGGGGCCACACTATGCTGCCCTGTCTTGCAGCAGGATATTTTAGGGCATGTTTTAATGGATGTTTTAGGATGTTTTAATGAGATCTGAGCCTCTCTGCTCTGGAGCCAGGATGGCAGACCTGGAGGTGCTCACCTGGAGAGCAGAAGGCTCCAGCAAGAGCTCAGAGCCCTCTCAGTGCCTAAAGGGGCTCCAGGAGAGCTGGAGAAGGACTGGGGACAAGGCATGGAGGGACAGGACACAGGGAATGGC
>JAOTBB010001730.1:56991-73465 GCA_025629985.1 Chamaetylas fuelleborni | reverse complement strand
CCATCAGGGTGGGTGGGTGCTGGAAGGGTGAGGAGGGGGATCCCATCAGACTCCATCAGGGTGGGTGGGTGTCAGAGGCGCTCATGAGGATGTCGGGGAGGATGAGGAGGGGGTCCCTTCGTGCCCTCACGAGTGTCGGGGTGGGGGTCCCGGCCCGAGCCGGGCGGTGACTCACCGCTCTGCTCGCCCAGGAACACCAGCTTGAATTTCCGCAGCGGGTTCCCGAAGTCCCCGCCCGACGACATGATGGAGGAGCCGCCGCCGCCGCCGCCCCGCGCTCGCTCCGCTCCCCGCGGCGGCACCCGCGACCGCTTCCGCTTCTCTCCGCCTCCGCCTGCTCCTGCCTCCCCTCGTCCTCCTCCTCCCCGGCGAAGGCTGCGAGCCCCGGTGAGGTGCCGGTGTCGGTGTCGCTGCCGCTGCCGGTGCCGGTGCCGCCGCTCGCCCCCCCCGCGCTCCCGGAGCCGGCGCTCCGCCCGCCCCGCGCACGCGCAGTGGGCGCTTCCCTCTCCTACGGGCCGGGAATGGTTGGGGTTGGGAGGGACGGGGACGATCACCCAGTTCCACCCCCTGCCGCGGACAGGGACGCCTTCCACCCGGCCAGGCTGCTCCGAGCTCCGTCCAGCCTGGCCTTGGACACTGCCGGGGATCCAGGGGCAGCCGCAGCTGCTCTGGGCACAGGGCCGCGCCACCCTCACGTCCTCAGCATCGGGGAAAGGGCTGCAAGATGTGCCCAGCCCGCCTCACGGGCGTGAGGGAGGAACCAGCCAAGTCCTTAACGCCAAAGGCTTAATCCTAAACTGATTCAGATATTCCTTTCAGAGGAGCATATCTGATCCCTCGCAGCAGGGTGATGTTTCTCAGGAAGGTCAGTGATCCCCACTGTCATCCTTTGAGAAGCAGCTGAGGGCCCTCCACCTCCAGCTTTCCCTTTCACTATTTTTTTGCCCATTTTTCCCCACTCTGCCCTCAAAGTTCAGTGGTTTAGGAAGTTGCCAGGTGCATCCTGGCCCCTTCTGTTTAAACTTTGGCTGGGAGATTGTTCCAGAGCGTCTCTGCTCTGATAGTCAGGGAAATGGCATCTGCTACGTCTTTAGTTTTGAAAGCCTTTCTATTTTTGATAGTTTCATTTATACTCCCTCAATGTGATTAACTGCTTCACCAAGGGCTGGGGTTTTTTCACCCGAGCCTTGAAGTACCAGAGAACTAAAAGAGGAAAATGTGTTTTTAATCAGGTGATTAAATTTAAACAAGTTTTAATAGATATGAGCAGAGTCTTCCATCCAGCTCCATACCTGGCATCTGGCATGCTTCCACACTGGTTGTGTGGCTGCTCTCCTGCACCACGTAGAAAGCGAATCCAGACTGGCAGAGACTGGCCTGACATGATTTCCAATATTAAATACAGATATTGTCCTTGTTTTTATGTCAGGGTGCATTCCAGGATCTTCCCCCTGGGTCCCAGGGAAAACAACAGCTGAAGGCAGAGGAGGAGACATGCAGAACAGGTTTTCTTCTAAGGTCTATTTGAACGTTTCTTGATTGTTTTCATCATTGGATGAGTCTGAAAAGAAGTGGAGGCAAGGCATGGAAAACCTTAAAAAGGAGGAAAAGCTTCCTGGAGTTTTTTTTAGTGTGGTACAGAAAAAGGAAGTCATCGAGTCACCTCAGCTTCTCCATGTAAATATCACAAAAAGGTTTGGGAGTTGTGCTCCTGCAGCAAGGATTCGGTTCCTTGGCTTTGAAAGGATGCAAAGGGCAAAGAAAGGCACATTCTAGTTGGAAATAAGGACCGTGTCCTAACAGAGAGGGTGCTCAGCCACCAGAACGAGCTGCCAAGAGCAGCACTGCCTTTGTATCCAGGGAAAACCGAGAGGAGCCTTGGTGAGAAAGATGCTTTCACAGAGAGAGGAGTGATCTGCTTCCATAAAGCCATAAGTCACTGGAAACTTATCGACTGGGACGTGCAGGAGAGTGAATTCCCTGATTTAACAGTCCCTTTTGGCCTTAAAATCAGAGACATTCCTCAGTGGAGAGGTGGACTCGTTTCTCATGCAGACACAGAGGATAACAACTCCTTGGGAGGGGGATCTCTGCAATCTGTTACTGCCCTACCCCAAACTCAGCCTGGGGCAACGCTCCCTCCTCAGCCACCCTCAGTTGTGTGGGTGGAAGAAAGGCGAGTCCCCAGGAGGGGCAGAGGGAATTAAGGGGTGCAGTCCCACTCCATGGGCACACAGCATTGGAGGGCAGGGAATGAGGAGTCATCCTCGAGCTGCTCTTAATCGGGGTGCTCATCACAGCTTCCCCTACAAATACAGGACCAGCCAGTCCCCTCCAGTCACAGCAGCCCCTCCTCAATTTCCTCTGGGGCTTCAAAGATCCTGGGAGGAGGTTTCCTGGAGTAAGAGTGCCGGCTCAGACCCAGCTCAGACTCGCACAGTGATCCTTAGGCAAGCGTCATTCCCAGGCTGGCCCTGCCTGGGGCCCGCCAGGTGGGATCAAAGGGCAGGGTAACATCCACGTGGGCAGTTCTGTCACATCCTGGGAGCACCAGGAAAACACAGCTTGGAGCTGGGAACACGTGTCCTTGCACTGTGGAGCAAAGGTGCCATGGATCCCCTCTGCTCTCCCCATGTGCTGGGCAGATGCAGACACAAACCTTGTCCTTTCACATTCCTTCTGTCCCCTCCGTGCAGAGAATGGACATCAAGGTGTCCAGGGTGTGTCCGGAGCTTCAGGCACTCAAAATGCAGGACAGGGCTGGATCTCAGAGCAGGAAATGAACTTGCCACGTGGATGAACTGGAGGGAGAAAGTCCATCAGGAGCTCTGACAGCTCCAGCAAGAGCAATTGGAGCAGCCATCAGTCAGCAGAGTGGGAAATCCTGACTCAGAATCCAGCTCCCAGGCAGGGAACAGCTCCAAGAAGGGCGCTCAGGGATGTGGGCTATCTGCTGTGGAAGAAGGGAGAAACTGGAGAGAAGAGAGCCAGGAGGAGGGAAAAGAGCCTGTGGGAAATTTCCCTGTGGGAAAATAAGGTTTTTGTGGAAGAGGCAGTTGAACACGGGATGGGTTTTCCTGAGCCAAATCCAGACTGTCCGGTCTGGTAGGCAGGAGACCACAGGTCCATCTCTTCTCAGGCCGACCCCGTGCTGGGAAATCAGAGAGGAGGTCCCCGCCAGCCCACCCTTCCTACGCTTAGGATTTCGTGATTCTAATTTTTTCATTTTTTTTTAATGATACTAAAGGCCTGAGTAAATGGCCGCCGCGCCGCCACTCTCAAGGCGGCCGCTGCACCACGCTGGGGCGGGCCCGGCCACCGCCCCAACACCGCCACGTGGCCGTGCCACACTCAACATGGCGGCCGCGCCGTGATGGACGTGGCCGCAGAGCAATCGGAGTGCGAGAACGGGGGGCGGGCCGTGGCGGGTGGGGCGGGCGGCGATAGGCGCAGGGCCGGGGGCGCTGTGCAGCCGCTGCCGCGCGGCGGCGCTGCCCGCTGCGCGTGGGCAGGCAGGCACGCACGCGGTGTCCGCCATTACCGCCCGCGCCCTTCTCGTTCTCCCCGCTGCCTCCTTCCGGCCACCAGGGCCCCGCCAGGGTTGTCCAAAAGCTGTTGCCTGCGGGAATTCTCGGTGGGCGGAGCGGGGAGCTGTCCGAAAATTAGAATTCCCGGGAGGCATCGGTGGGCGGAACGCGGGGAGGGAGCCGCGGGACGGGGGAGCCGAGTGGCGGCGTACCGAGGCACGGAGGGGGAACGCTTTGAGCGACGGACGGCGGCGCCGCGTGATGGCGGCGGTGCCGAAGGTACCGGGGATGGCCGCGGGGAAGGACGGGGGGACGGAGGGAAGGGGAGGGACAGGAACGGAGGAATAGCCGTAGCACAGGTGAGGCAGCCCCAGCTCTGCGGGTAGAGGCCTTGATCCGACCCTGGTTTGGTTTAGGAAGGAAATGTGGGGTGGAGATTCCCGGCAGGTCTACGACCCTGATGTGTTTTAACCATTGCAGGTGCTGTGCTCGGCGAAGGGAGTGTTGCTCAGGCAGGTGTTCGCCCTCAGCAGGTGAGAAAACATACTTGACAAAAAAACTATTTTTTTGCCAAGTCTTCTAATAGTGGAGGTAAGACTTTGAGCTGAAAGGGCTGTGGGATGAGAAAAAGGGGGAATCTTTGTGCTGGCGGGATCAGGCCGTGCCTCTGCAAGAACCTTTGCAAAAGGACACTGAGCACATATTTTTCCATACGTGAGGGAAATCGGAGTTGTTAATTAGGATGTTGTTTCCTGCAGATTTATTTATCATTATCTTGTTTCCTACAGAGCAGCAACAGCCAGAGAAAACCATCTATGTGTTGCAGGTAAGGTCTGTTGTTGTTCTAGTTTTGAGGCAAAAATTCATTTCCTTCAAATAAATAATAAATATTGGAGCATTTGTGTTTCATTTTGGGGGGGGGGGGGGGGAGGTTAGCCAGTTTTGGACTGGTTAGATAACCAGAACTCTGCCACTTCCATATGTTTTCTTTCTAACATATTCTTTTTTCCCCTATTCTTGCCTAAGCAAGTGGTGTTATGTGACCATAGTTTGGGGCTCTCAGAGCACCTGTAGATGTTTGTTTGCAGCTGGAAAAATGTTTGCTCTGCTGTCATTTTCAGGTGATGCACTCCTGGGTTGCCACAGATCCTACAGGTCCCGACCTACACATGGAATTGGGAGGTTTAAATACCTGCTCCCAAAGGAGGTAGGCAGAAGGACTTCCTTCTGTGCTTGCTTTCCTAGAGCATATTGGATGCCCCATCTCAGAAGGCCAGGTTGGATGGGGCCTGGAGAAACCTGGAATAGTGGAAGGTGTGCCTGCCCCCACAGCAGGTGGTTGGAATGGGATGAGATTTAAGGTTCCTTCCAGTCCAAACTATTCCATGATTCCATGAAGTACCCACTCACCACACTGCAGAAATGCTTCATTTTGTCCAGTACTTTCCTGTGGAAGTGAGTGAATAGCTTTGAGAGGGAGGAATCTCTTCCTGATGCAGAATTTAATACCTGAACTGTTCCAGAATATTGTGAGCAGGTCTTACTTGCATGTAACCTTTTCCACACTCCCTGGAAAAACATCCATTTGTGTGGAAGGAGGAAACAACAACAAGTCAGCTGCCTTTTAGACAGGAGCTGAAATAAACATCAGGTTTATTTTTTACTGGTTTAACTCCTTTCTTTCTTCCTCCCTAAGAAATTAATCACAGCATGTGTGTTTTCCGTGTGATGCCATTCAAGAGCTGAACTTTTATTCCCAGCATTGTTCAAAACAGATACTTTCTATTTTATTTTATTGTATTTTCTTTTGGAAAATAGGTTCCAAAGAGGAGAAAGGAAAAAGTGCAGATGAAAGAGATCAGTGAAGGCACTGAGTACCAGTATGGAGACATCAACATCCAGATGACTTCCTATGATGTGTGCCTGGTGGAGCATTTTGCTCAGTATGTCCATAGACTCTGCAACCGTCTCTCCATCCGGGTCAATGAGAGGTATGAGGAACTGTGTGCCTCTGGATTATGAACCCCTGCACATCAGGGCACACTCCAGTCTCCTGAAGAGATTCCCATTTGGATGTAAATCTGAGCCTTTCAGCTGCCCTGTGTTCTCCCTGTGTGTAGCTGGACAGTTTTGGATGCTTTATTTACATCAGGAAGGCTGAAATGGAGTTTTTTTAGGCACTGACTTGAGCAGATTCCAAGGAAAAAATAGCTGTTACATCTCCTTCCTCTGAGGAAAAGGCTTTAATGTGGGTGCAGAGCCTGGGAATTGCTGACATTTGCTGCTGGTTTTCTTTCCTTCATGGTCTGTGATCCAGGCTCTGCACACCACCCTGGTTATCCAAACTGGAATGAGCTTGGGAATGTCCTGAAGGTGCTGGGTGAGCTTCCTGCTGCTTCAATTTAGAAGGGGAGGATGTTCTGGGAGCACCCTAGTTCTCCAAAACAGGTGTATTCCAACAGCCACTCCACTGGTTTTAATGCCTGAGCAATGTCAGGCAGCACCTTGGTGCCTGAAGTGCTCCCAGGGAGCTGCAGGCACTGGGGAAAGCACTGAGCTGCCACCAGGGAGTAAAACCAGTGCTAACTCTCTAAGATGTGAGGTTTTCACTCCTACCCTCTGAGGCTGGATGTGGTTCAGTGTGTAGAGAAAGAAAGGATTTGCCCTTTAGACTGGAAATTGAGGGGAAGAGACAGGCAGTAGGATGGTGCTTGGGTGCAGCTGTGGGAATGGGGATGAGGAGGGTGAGCAGAGCCTGATCCACTCCCAGTCACATTCCCATTAAATCTGAGATGTAAACAATGTATTTGGAGTGGTGCATTGCAGCAGCAGATTTTAGCTCTGTCCCAAAAGACAGAACAAGTCAGAACTGTTGCTTTTCTTGAACTCTGAAGAAGTGAAAAGTTCTCAGGCTGGTGTTTGGAGCTAATCCAGGTTTTTGCAGGCAGCAGTGCTGCAGAGCTTCCTCTTTATCTCTTTCCAGCAAAACACCCGGCCTCTGCCAGCACCTGATTTGCAAGATGTGTCCTTTGCATAATTAATTTCCCATGAAAAGTTAATCTCCTTCCCCCTTCTGTGCTGTGGAGGTTGATTCATCCCTGTAAGGTAGTGCCAATGTCCTGCCTGTCGTAATCACTGCCCTCTGGCTCCTGCAGCTATGCCATGCCCACCAAAACCAACGAGGTGCTGTTCCTGGAGGAGAGGGGATCCAAAATGCAGCTGGATGCAGTCCTTACCACCCACCAGAGGGTTGTCCAGGTAGGAGCTGGGATTTGCTGCCAGTGCTGCAGCACTTCCCATCACAGGCTCCTCAAATCCTTCAAACATTTAACAGATGAAAGGCATCATTTGGGCATAAATGGAAGCAAAAAGTCTAATTACATTTTCTGCTGAGTATTGGTCCTACACTAGAAGCCCAGGAGGATTTCCTGACTTTGTGTTTCAGGCAGAAGATTTATTATCTATTTTCTGCAGAGCAGTTGATATGAGGGATAGAAAAGTCATGTTTGGGGATGGGTGATTGGAGAAACTCACAGGATTTGATGGGATATTGGGCAGGAATTTTTCTCTGTGAGGGTGGGCAGGCCCTGGCACAGGGTGCCCAGAGCAGCTGTGGCTGCCCCTGGATCCCTGGGGGTGTCCAAGGCCAGGCTGGACATTGGGGCTGGGAGCAGCCTGGGACAGTGGAAGGTGTCCCTGCCCATGGGAATGAGATGGGCTTTAAGGTCCCTTCCAAACCATTCAATGGAATAATTTAGAAATAGGATCCACACTCCCAAATGATGCCAGCTCTTACACCCTACAGCTCTGAGTACTTCAGAAATGTGGGATGCAGCTCTAGGCTTTGTGTCAGGCTCAGTAAAACCCAGCCTGGAGCATGTCCAGGAGCGTGTGACCCTCCCTGGGTATTTCTGGTAACTTTTGGGTAACAATGTGTGCATCCCACTGCAAGGCACACGGGTGGAAGGATGCCAAATCCAAGGCAGGAGCTATTCCTAGTGCCTCCAGCCTGAGGAGATGCTACATTTCCAGAGCAATTTGATATTAAGAGCTTTAACATAAAAGGAGAAAAGAGGAGCTAAAAGTGAGTTGTTTCTTATTTTTACGGCCACTTTGATTCCTTAGCAATATTTACCACAGAGAGGGGAAAAAAATGGCACAGCAAAACCCTAAAACAAAAACCATCACCCTTCAGATTTTTAGCTAAAAATAGGCTATTGGATGCCACAGAGCTCCCTCTTCATCATTCTCTGTATAAATCAGACTGAGAAAGAGCACAGCCAACCCCACAGTCTCCTGCAGAGTGGGATGCTCATGCACACAAAGCCAAGATTTAGAGCTAACCCAAAGGCAGAACCTCTAATTCATCACAGTTTTAATTGGTTTCAGTCCCCAAAGAAATCCTTCAGGAGACGTGAACTGAACCTGGCAGCCACGCAGGGATGGGAAAGAGGCACACACTGATCCCAGAGAGAGATCTTTAAACCACAAGGCTGAGCCTTGGACACTCAAATTGGTTTCTGTGGAAAAGCTGTAATGAAATTTTATGACTCCTTCAGAGCCACAATAGAACTGGCTGAATTTGAGCAACCTTCAGTGAAAAACATACATAAAACAAACCTTTTCTTCCCCCCTTTTTAAAAAGAAAAACCTCACTGCTTTTTAAAAAAAATGAGGCAGGAAGGAGAAGCTAAAGAGAAAATGGATTAAAAATTCTCCCTTCCCCAGCTCCCTTTAAAATCAAAGGTATTTTACCTCCCCTAAGGCACCAGAAAGTAAAGATAATCATGAAAAAGCTGAATGAAGCAAAAGTTTTGTGGAGGTTCATGTGTGGATTTGACCTAGATACAGTGAACATTCTTGTGATTAATACAGAGGTTATAATTTTATACCAGAGCGCTCCAACTCCAGCTCTAAAACAAATTGGACAGAGTGTCTTATTACTCCCTCATTCCCCTTGACAGATCACTAAATATCTGCGTGCTTTAATTATTTGAAACAGACCACAATTCATTATTTCCCCTTTGAATTCTGGTACAGAGCTGGATTTTCTTTCGTGCCCTGCAAACTGCATTAGGCAATAAAGGGATACTAAAGGAATATTAAATCCTTTGCCCACATGCCAAAATCTGTGGGAGGCACCAAATGCTCACACACTGCCCACACTACACACTCCACTCCACCTGAGAGATTGTTTAAAGCCCTTAAAGATTTTTAAAAATGCAGGTGAAAAGGAAAATTTGAAAGGCAAAATAAAAGCAGGTGAATGGGGATGTTTCTCCCTGGGTTTCAGAGCAACTGGGTTTGTTTCCCATCCCAAAGCAGGATTCACTCAACTAGATGAAAAATTATAAACTGCAGCATCTCTGCCAGGGCAGAGCTAATCTAAGGCTGGTTTGATGACCACAACCCCTGCTCTGGCTTGTCAGCTGTGAGCATCTAATCACACCTCCATTCTTCACCTCCTTCAGCTGGCTGCTGAGGTTTCCTTCATTTTTTTCACCAATTAAGCTTCCCCAGACCTCCTTTACTCAGCTTTAATTGTTTCCTGAGCATTCTCCTGGTTACATGAGTAGCCAGGGCTGATTTATAATGTTCTGCAGGTAATTAATCCACTGATGCCAGCCTGGACAATCACAGAGCAGGTTGGGCTGGAAGAGACCTTAAATTCCATCTCATTACAACTCCCTTTTTCCCAGCCCAGTTTTCTCCATTTGTGGGGGGAAAAAAAAAAAAAAAAAAAAAAAAAAATAAAGGTTGCTTTGGGGAGAAAGAGGCAACACAGGTACATCACCAGCCATACAAATACCTGTAATATCTACCAGGAGCCTTGCAGCACCTGGTTGAAGAAGCACAACCACCACCTCCAGTGATTCCTAATCCTCCAAGCCCATCACTTGCTCTGCTGTCTGGCTAAGAGATGCCCCAGGGCAAGAAAAGTCTTCGGGTGCTCCTCCGGGGGAGAGGAGAAGAGAGATATCAAAGAGCACAGCCAGCTCACCCATTTCATCCCATACAAACTCATCTTGCCCCACAGACAGCATTTTAGAGACAACAGAGGAGAAGGTTTCTCTTCCCCCTACTTTGTGCCCAGAAGGCCAAAATCCACACATCCCTGCAAGCAGACTGGGGCACTAAACAAACTAAACTTTGTACTAAACAAAGCTGAAGAATGCATTTTCTCCCCTAGGCTACATATGTCTAAGTGGCATTTGATTCCACCAAAAGGCAGATTCATTTGTATCTGGGAACAGCAAGCATGGAACGTGAGCTTATTTTGAACAGAATCAGCATTGTGGTAGCCAAAGCTCATTAATTATGAATTTTATCAACTGCTCACTGGAATTTGTTCTGCCAGCACAGTGTAATTGCCTGCAAAAGCAGTGCTTTCAAAGGAGAAAACGCCAAGCTAGGAAATAACCCACATCCTTCCTTTTCCAGGAGACATCCCTGACTTGTTCAGGAACAATCACAGCCCTGTGAGAATCCTCGAGGTTCTCCAAGCATCTTAGCAGAGCACCCATTGCCAACAAGAAGTGCTGAAGAGCATAATTGGGTGAAACATGAATATGGAGCACAGGAAGGAGCTCTCCTGCTTGCTCTGCTGGGGTCCTGGCAGGGTGCTTACAAAATCTGTCCCTGAACATTCCCGTATTTAAAGCATATTTCTGCTGGTCTGTGAAGCAAGGAGTAAGAGCCACACCACCCCACAGCCCCAGGGTGCAGACAGTGAGTCAGCCCCACTCAAACACAGCCTTGCACTGGCTCCCAAGGATCCCATTAAGTGCTGAAATAGGAGAAAACATCTCAGGGCAGCTCTGCAGGGCACAGGCAGCACTTAACATTACAATTATTTGGAGACACTGATTCTAATCAGCAAGCAGAGCCTCTCGACTTAATTTCATTTCACATGCACACACACAGACCTACCTTGGCAAAGGCAGAGCAGTGGTTTGGAGGTGATGAGGAAGATCATCCTCCACAGAACAGCACCTTTGTGAATGTGGTAAAACAGCACACCCAGACACCCTAGCTCCTGGAGGAAACCTCACAGAGATACCAGCACAGAAAAACAGGCAGGGCCAGGGCTGAGCTGTCAAACCTCACTCCCAACTGCTGCTTTGGTAAGAAAACAAAGGTTTTGCCTCTTTTTTCCAATCTAGGATGTCTTGCAGTTATTCCTACAAGGTGCATTGCAGTTAAAATATCCTGGAAAGTCTCCCAGAATACATTTTTCTAACTACAGAAGTCTCAGTGCTTTTCAAAGTGGGTTTGAACTGGAAGGAACTGAGCCTTCCAGCCCAACAAACTCTGCACTACCACTCTTCCACCAATAGCAACTTTCCCACTTCCTTCTATATTCGTTGTGCTTCCTTAAATGCCATTTTTGCAGAGCTGCCCCCGCTGTGGCTGGTGGGCTGTGCCTCATGGAAAGTCCTTTGGAAACATCTGGAACTTTCTCTGGGACCTTCAGGAGAGGCTCACCTGCCCCAGCATCCATCACAGGGGTCACCAACTGATTTGTGTGTGTTTGCTGGAACTGGATGGTCTTTAAGGTCCCTCCCAAGCCCAACCAGCCCGGGATTCTGCGTTTCTGCGTGTTCACAGGGCAGCTGTGGGCTAAAACACACTGCTTCCACCTGGGAGGCAATAAAGGATACGAGATGTTCCCCCAGCAATTGAAATAAACCTGGGGAACAAAGATGTGGGAGTTCTGCAGGAACTGAGATCCTCACGCCCCACTTTGGGTCTGAGCAGCAGGGAAGCTCGAAGTGCCCAGCTGAGGTGAGACCAGCATCCCCAAAACTGCGGGGTGACCTTCACAGCTCCATTTCTGCCACCCGAGCCGCTGGAAAGGGGGTCTGACCTGTCCCCTTTGCCACCCTGATGAAAGCTGATAATTACTCGGCTGATAATTAGAGAGGCCCCAGCCAGGTATGCTAACGACTACCTAAAGAGTTTCTGTTAATCAGCTGTCGGTGAACAATGGCATTTCTCGGATCGTTTCCAGATGCAAAGCTGTTGGAGGATATTTTCATCAGTGATCTGCATTACATTTCCTCCTAATCAAGTTCCCGGTGATCTTTTGATTGGGATGAAAGGAGATACAGAAATACTACTTAAGTCTGGAGTGATCTGTTTCTTTTGTTAACCCCTTCACGTAAAAGCCATTTAAAAGCCAGCACGGGATGCCGGCACTGGTTTCACCAAATTTTTGGTAACAGCAAGAAACAAGATTTGAGTCCTCAGCATGGCAGGATGGAAATCTGAGCAGCCAGCTTGGTGTCACTGCAGAGGAAAACTCCAGCAGCCCTTGCCTGGTGAGAGCACAAGGCATAAAAATGTGCTAAAACGAGATAGATTCACAAAATACCAAAAGCTGCGAGGACTTGGAGGGAGCGAGCGCAGCCATCTGTGCCTGGCTCCCAACAGCCAGGCTGCCAGAGACTGATTAGCACTGTCCAGACAGATCTTCTCCTTCTGCTGTCAGCAGCCCTGTCTGCTCCAGAGCCTGCCCCTGGCACTGACAGATGGCCCCAGCAGCTCCAACAGAGCTGCACAGAGCTCTGAGTTTGCACCTCCATTCCCCCGGTGAGGAATTTCTCCATTTCTTCATTCCGTGAGCTCACGGAAAAGGTACAAATAAAAATACAAATTTTAAAAAATCCTCTTCCTAGGGGCTCGATGAAGGAGCTCAAAATGCCCATTTGGCATCTTCTGGCTGCTGGAGGAAACCTCAGCAGAGGTACCAGCACAGAAAGATAGGCAGGGCCAGAGCTGAGCTGTCAACCCTCATTCCCAACTGCTGCTTTGGTAAGAAAACAAAGATTTTACATTTTGCCAATCTAAGATGTCTTGCAGTTATCTCTACGAGGTGCATTGCTGTTAAAACATCCTGGAAAGTCTCCCAAGACACATTTTTCTAACTACAGAGGTCTCAATTAGTGCTTTTCAATCTGTTGACACAGCCTCAGGCCCAGCCAGGTTAGACAACCTGAGCCCACGTATCAAGCCAGAATTGAAATTCAGCTCTGCTCTTCATTTGCACTTCCCAAAGAGAATTTATCTCAAAATAAAATAAAAACCCTTCAAATAAATTTTAAAAAAAAGAGAGAGAACAAAGAAAAACAAAATCCATCACCAACCAGACAGCTGAGTAGGAAATAAATAGCCCAGAAATACAGCAATAGCTTATGCATATTTGAAATACCCCACAGCTACAGGGTGTAAGCTGCATGAAGAGGTCTGAGCAAAGCCTTTGGGGAGCACTTTGAGTTGTGGTAGCTGGAGCAGTGTGACAACAACCCTGCCTAGGAAAAGCCTCTCCAAAGACACTGGGAGCTGTCAGCTTTGAAAGGAAGCAGCAGAAAAGCCAGGGGCAAGCTCAAGCTGCTGGAAAAGAAGAGTTCTTCCTGGCAAGCATTTGGTTATTAGGCAAAATAATTATTTTGTAAGGCAATGGTTATTGTTGCTAATTCATAAGTGGTGTGCTTAATATGAAGCTCTAATTTGGGTGGCGAGGCAGAGCATTAAACAGGGATTTGGCAAGTGGAAAAGCACCTCCAGCTCCAGGTACACACAGGGGAGATCACCTTAGTCTCATCCCAAGTCATGCAATCCCAGAATCCCAGAATGGTTTGGGTTGGAAAGGACCTTAAAGCTCTTCTTGTTCCACCCTTGCCATGGGTGGAACCTTCCACTAGAGCAGGTTGCTCCAAGCCCCATCCAGCCTGGCCTTGAGGTGCCCATGAGACAATTTTGGTGCTAAATAACTTGAAAGGACACCCAGAGTGCCAGAGGTGCTGAGTTTTGCTCCTTCCTTCAAAATGTCTCTCAGAAATCTGCTGCAAACTGTATCAAAGGTGATTTAAAGACTCGTTTCAGGCTGCTCAGCATCTGCTCAGAATCCGAGTTCCCAAAATTACTGCTGCAAAGAGAGCTTTCAAAATCCTCATCCAAAGGCATTTTATCACCTTGGCTGAGCAGTGACAGGCAGCAAAGCTGATCCTGAATTTGGAACTCCTGGTCAAGCTTAATGTATAAAACTTCAGGGAAGTTTTTTTGCAAATTTCCAGAAAACCAGCAGGGGTCACATAACCCAAATTAGAGAGTTTACACATGACACAAAGCTGTTTGCTTTCCTAAAATTGAGGTGGGAATGGGACTGTAGGTGTGGCAGGACACCTTGGCTTGACTCTTTCCTCACAGGCATGAGCCAGGAATGCCAGCAGGGGATGGTGTTGGGTTTGCTCATGGGAATTAACATCAAACATTCCCTGCCTGTGGCAGGGGGTTAGAGCCAGATGATCTTTCAGGGTCCTTCCAATCCAAACAGCTCTCAGACTCGATCTCTACCACCATCACTGCATCACTGACTTGTATTAAAAAGTCATAGAATTTCTTGCATGGTACCAAGGTTGGACCATGATCTTGGAGGTCTTCTCCAACCTAAATTATCCTGTGACTCTGTGCCCTGCAAGGAACCAAGCCTGGGGTTTGCAGAGGTCAGTTTTACCTGGTGCATGACTGGGTGGCAAAAACACTTTTAGAAACCAAGCTCATTAAAGGGTGAAACAGAAATTGCCAGAAGCTTATGTATGCATGGTCATGTTCTAAATGATCTCAGCAGTTCACAGAAAGGTTCCTGCTAGGAAGGCAGGAAGCCCTGGGTAGAAGGGGCAGTATCCCCTCCTTCCCAGCTGGATTGTGTAGAGGAACTGGCAGATCCAAGTAATGTTTTGCCCCAAACTGGCATTGGCCTTACCAGGATTTGCCTGAAGGCAAAGAGCAATGACTCAGATTTTGTGGCTTTGCTTGCTTTTTTAAGGACACAGCTGATTCATACTACAAGATAAAAATTAATCTTGGGGCAAATAAGTAATCCTGAAGGTTCCTGAAGGCAGACAACCTGACTACTTGATAGCTCCAGTGGAATCCTGGCATCCAGCCCTGCTCTGTCCCAGCACTTTGCTGAAGTCACACCATTTGTGGTTGGACTTCCTAATGTCAAAGGTCTTTCCCAAGCTGAATGATTCTGTCATCTACAGCAGCATCACCATCCACCCTCAAAAACCTGGGACACAAACACCATTTAAACAGGCTGTGAATGCTCAGGATGACAGGATCAGCTCCTGCAGGAGCAGCAGGTCAGCCCCAAGATCACCCATCGCTGCCCACGTTTGGTGTGAGAGGGACAGGAATAGGAAAAGCTGTCACTGTGAGGCTGCAGACCAGCACCTGATGCTCTGTGCCATCTGCCACCCTCACCAAGTGGCACTTTTCCAACCAGGGGGCTTCCAGAACTTCTCCAGAGCCACATCCCACTCCCTCACCCCCATGTGTGACCAAGGTCAGCTGCTCCTGCTGGAGGGTGGCCGGCTCCTGCTGCCAGCACAGCAAATTTCTCCTCTCACACGTCACACAAGAGCTAAATGCTGGAAAATGTGGCTCCCCAGCAGCCCTGGTGGAAGATGCCAACACTCAAGCTGTGACACTTACAGTCTGTCATTGATGGCTACAGAAGGATGAGGGGGAGAGAGGTTCTTCTCCACTCCTGACTCCGGCAATCAACAAAATTCCAAGCAGAGAATGTTCAGCTTTTCACCCTGATGAGCGCAGCGAAGGTTAAAATCCACACGTTTAAGCTCATTCACTTCTCAAGTTTCTGAGCCATGGGGTGAGCTTTAGTGTCTGCTTAAGCCATTCTCAAGGTAAGGAAACACTTTCCCTAGAGCCCTTCCTGGAGGTGCAGGAGTGCCAGCACTGCAGTGGGGCTGTTCCAGATGGGAAAAGGCTGGGCTGAGGATGTGGCCACACTTGGGCTTCCACTTTTCCACCCCATCTTCGTATCAAGGTTAGGAACAAAGCTGATTTCAGGAGCCCCCACAGCTCCAGCAGCCCTCTCCCTCTGCCTCTTCCAAGCACAGATCCTGCTCTCTAACAGGCCCCTTGTTCAACAAGCTGCTATCCCGTTCCACCTGAACAATTTAAAATCAGGGAGCACAAGCAGCAGCAAACAGGCACACACCCCCCAAGCCCCTTGAATCCAGCAGTGGCTTTGTGACCACACTGAAAAGCTTAGGGAGGAGGTGCTTCTGAAATAGCAGCTCACTTCAATTCCCACTCCTGCCCAGGATCCATGGCATCACTCCTGCATGCCCCATTAATTCCAGCATCTCATCAGCTCGCTCATTTCCGCTCTTTTATCTGGATGCCAGTGATATGGAGCGCTCACACTCACATTTGGCACGACTAAAGGCTGTGACTAAAGGGTATTCTGAGCTTGTTCTGGTTCTCCACAGCTGCTGGCTTCACCTTCTCTTGTCTCACTCTCTGAACTCTGGGAGCCTCCAGGGGCACAGCCAATTCACAGCAGCTGTTCCCATCCTCCTCACACATTAGCAGGGAGCATTTTCCTACAGAAATCCCAAGAAATCTCCTTCATGGCAGCTCCTGCAAAGTGGAAGCATCAATTCCCCATGTGACAAAAAGCAAATCCTCCACCCCAGGACTTGTAGAGTATTGAATGCGATATTGGCTCAACAGTCAGATATTCTGGGGTCCAATATTCAACCAGAGGGTCTCCAAAAATAAAAGGAAGAGTTTTAAAAGAGCTCCCAGAAAGATTTTGCAAAGGTGGCGGAATTATCAGAGAACAGGGCTGCAAATGGGATCTATCAATGATGTTTTGCTGCTTCCTAGATATAAGCCAGGAACTGGAAGAGTTGAAGGAATCTCCCTTATAGACAAAAAATACCTATATATTAACAATGGCAGACCAAATAAAAACGTTTAATGTGGATTTTGGAACAATCTAGCTGAGGCCTGATACATCACTAGCAATGCAGGGTAGGAAGAGATGACAGGGAAACAGAGCATTATTTACAATTGTAAGGATCATGGCCAGTTAGTCAGGGGCTTGGGGAAGAAGTTCTCCTCTAAGATCC
>JAOTBB010001730.1:34324-56936 GCA_025629985.1 Chamaetylas fuelleborni | reverse complement strand
AATATAAATAATATATATATATGAATAATAAATAATATGAACAGGAGCTCAACACCCATTTCATCATCTTTCAGCAGGCAGAAGCATCTGGAGCACCAAGAGCTACTCCTGCCTCTTCTTTTGGAGTTCAGCTTCTTCTGGAGCCCAGCTACACAGCCCTGGTTACCCTGCTTATTCACAAGTCTCTTGGAAAAGGAACCTCAGCCAGTTCTGGCTGGTCTAGCCAAAAAAAACTCCTTCCAAACAAAATCCACATCCAACACATTGCAGGCTGGGCACTCAAAAAGTGAAAAAGCGAGGAAAAGGTGGTGTCCCACAGGGGAAAACAAAACCAGAAGGGTAGGAAGGTTCTTTCCTCCAGCTATCCAGCTGAAGTCCTGGCAGCTTCCAGGCATTTGGGGGTTTTGCTCAGTGGTGCATCCAGCTCAGCTCTCTGTGACGTGACGTGGGGCCATTTAGCAGAGATGATGAGTTGGGCCCAGGTTTTTCTCCTCTGCAAGAAGAGCTCAGCTGCCTGGGCTGAAGAAGCAGCTGCTGGAGAAGCTGCCAGAGAAAAAGAGAAGTGGGAGGACCACAGACTTCAGATGCTCCAGCCTGGCTCAGCTGGAAGCTGCCTATTTTTTGCCAGAACATTCCTGCCCACCCCACAGGAAAACCAAACCTTGTGATCTTCCCCCAGCCCTGCTTCCTCCTGCTGGGAGAGCCAAGGAGCTCGAACCTCTGGGGTGGCTTGGAGTGCCAAAACCATGAATGCACTTATGCAAATGCTGGAATAACACAAACCTGAAGTGACAAGCTATTAAGCAGCCTTTAGTTCTCAGTGTTGTAAAGGATTTATTAAACACCACACTTGCAAGGCCAGGACAAACAGGGAAGTGGGAATTGGAAATACCTTGGCAATCTCATTGCACCCTCAAGCAGCACAGTCATCAGCTGAACACCAAATATTTCACAAGACAAGGTCAGTGCTGTTTTCTGCACTGGACTTTCCTTAGAAAGGAAAGCCCTAAGGGTAAATCCATTTGCCCACAGATTTTGGATGTCTGGGCCCATGTCCTCCCCGCTGTAGCTGCTCTGCTGCCTCTGCCCAGCACTTCCTGGGGAAAAGTGGGAAGAGGGAGGAATGACAGAGGAGAGATATTGTGGGATTAAAACCATTCCCAGTCCCTCAGGGGACAGGGATAGAAGAGTTGGGAATGAAAGGAGCAAAGCCCAGCTTGGGCAAAGAGGGTTGGAGAGAAAGTGTTGGTTTAATTTTTGTCTCAGTTTTTTGCTGTCCAAATCTATTTTAATCATGGAATCATGTGGGTTGGAAGGGACCCACAAGGATCATGCAGTCCCACCACTGGCCCTGCACAGACACCCCAACAATCTCCTCCTGTGCATCCCTGGCAGTGCTGCCCAAACACTCCTGGAGCTCTGGCAGCCTCAGGGCTGTGCCCATTCCCAGAGGAGCCTGAGCAGTGCCCAGCACCCCTGGGAGAAGAACCTTTTCCTAAAACCCAGCCTAAACCCTGCCCTGACCCTGCTCCAGCCATTCCCAGAGTCCTGCCCCTGTCACAGAGAGCAGAGATGGGAGCTGTCCCTCAGGAGGAAGCTGAATTCTGCTCTCAGGTCTCCCTTCAGTCTCCTCCAGGCTGCACAACTTTTAGCAATAAATTAAATTAATTTTTCCCAAGGCAAGTCTGTTTTGTTCATGACAGTAACTGATGAATGATCTCCCTGCCTTTGTCTTGATCCAGGAGATTTTCCACCTTATTTTCTCCCTCTGTCCTGCCAAGGAGGAGCAGTGAGAGAGCATCCAGGAGGGCATCTGGCAGCTGCCCAAGGCCAGCCCACCCCATGTGGAGAAAACGAGACCTCTGGAACAGAAAACTGCTTTCAGAGGCAGACCTAATTTGGCTTGGAGTTCAGTTTTTGGCTGTCCTATCCTCTCCCCGCCCCTTGGATCTCATTTCATGTTAAGGTGAAAGCAATGACAGCTGATTTTTCAAGTCTGGAGACACTCCTCTGACATTTGCACAATACCTTCACCTGGGAATGTGCTGGGACCAAACTGGCTGCCACTTGCACAGGAGCATCAGGCACTGCCTTCCACTAGGAGCAGACAAGGTGCAGCATGAAGACACTTGGAAAAGTGCTTTTTTGGGTTTTTGTTTGTTTGGTTGTGGTTTATTTGTTTTGTTTTTTGATTAAAAAATGTATGGTTACTGTGAGATCAAGCAGCTGATGAAACCACCCTGTCAATCTCTTCCAGCCTTCCATTTTGTTCTGCACCTTTTTCTTCTTATGGCCCATCTCTTTTTTTTTAAAAAAAAATTATTTGTTTCTTCTCCTCCACTTAAATCACTCAAATCACAAGTACAGCCTGGCTTCTGCAACAGACTTCAGCAACTGTCAGTATTCCCAGCACCCTGAGAAGTGTGTGTGACATCCAGCAGGAGGGAAGGAGGACAGGTGGGAAAAGAGCCTGACAAGCAGCTGAGAGCCACCCTCTGCATTCCCAGCATCCCAGGGAGCCTGCAGGAGCCAGGGAATGGCTGCAGAGCAGCCTGAGAGCAAGGAATAGGGGCTGGGACATTTCTCCTGAGGCTGTTCAGCTCCCAAGACCTAGCAGGAAAGCAGTGAGACCTCACCTGGAGTGCTGCTTTCCCAGCACAGGAAGGACTTGGAGCTGCTGGAGAGAGGCCAGAGGAGGCCACAGAGATGATCTGAGGGATGGAGTCCCTCTGCTCTGGAGACAGCTGGGAGTGTTCACCCAGAGAAGAAAAGGCTCTGGGATGACCAAATTGCAGAGGAAAAAAGATAGAGAGAGACTTTTTATAAGGACCTGGAGTACCAGGACATAGGGAATGGCTTCACACTAAGACAGAGAAGGTTTGATTCAATATTGGGAAGGAATTGATCCCTGTGAGGCTGGGCACAGGGTGCCCAGAGAAGCTGTGGCTGCCCCTGGATCCCTGGGAGTGCCCCAGGCCAAGCTGGACAGGGTTTGGAGCACCCTGGGATAGTGAAAGGTGTCCCTGAGCTGGATGCTCTTTAAGGTCCTTTTCAACTCAAGCTGTTCTATGTTTCTATGAAAACAGGAAAAATTAATTCCTTGCACTACAAAATCTCAACCAGTTCCATCCCAGAGGAGACCAGAGCACCTGGCTCTTGTGCAGCTCTTTTTTTTCTCCATCTCATGAGCATGACACATCTTAGAGACCTCTGGTCTCAAAGGCTTCCCATCCAGCTCAGCAGCAATCCAATGTTAGGGGCTGGTTGTGCCAACATGATCCTTGGTAGTTTTCCATGCCCTGGAGGCTTCAGCTGGAGGCAAATCTTTGGTGATTTCAGCAGGAAAGGCAAGTCTGCAAGGTCTGGTTTTCCTGGGGTCACACAACTCTGCAGCCTCAAGGAGAGCACGCAGCGATCACACAGAGATCTCATTTCTGCCTTCCTGTTTTAATCCCTTCATTTAAAAAAAGATTTAGATGGCATAGAAAGGAAGGAAAAAAAAAAACAACAAAAAGCTGACATTTGGATGCCTGCCTCTTGATGTTCAGCCAGAAAGAGGCACAGCTGCAGTGCCACGCTGGCATTGAACCATCACAGAGCCCAAGCACGTGGCAAAGCCAAATTATGGTGGGTGATGGTTCACAGGAGTCCCTGGAGACACCCAACAGCCTTGTTGTCAGCAGGAATGAGGCAGAGGATGGCTGCTCTGGTTTCCTGAGGACTCCTTGCCTCCACCCCCCAAAACACAGTTTTAATGCTGCCAAGAAGGAGCAAAGGATGACCAAAGGGCAGACACACAGAAAAACGTTGAATTTTTTCTCCCTTAACTTTTCTCCAAGTCATTCCAGAGCTTGCATCCAGCCCAGCGAGTAACCAACATAGTCACAGGGCTAAATTCAGGACTGCTTAAAAATCCAGATTTTTTTTAGCCCTCTGACAATCAGTTTCATGGCATTTTATTGTCCTTGGGGAGATGAACGACCTTGATACTGAGCTGGTTTTTCCTGCTCAGCTCCCTGACTCTATTTAGCAGGAAAAGCAGGAACAGAGCCCAGATATTCTGGTGTTACTCAGAATATCAGCTCAGCTTCCAGGATTCTTGAAGCAGTCACTCAGGGAAAGGGAGAGGTGAAGAAATATGGCGTTTCTCTATTGTATGGTTTCTATACATCCACATCCTCCTAATCAACAGCAGCTGAAGAACTGCAGATTGCAGGGGGAGAAGAAAATCCTGTAGATACTGAAGAAACTTTAATATCTATATATATACACCCATGGAAACGTGCACATCCATACTCAGTCTCCAGCCACCTCAGCCAGCTGGCATTAAATAACCAGGAAATGCTGGAAATTTGGGACAAACAGCATCTCCTGGGTGCAGCTTTTGTTCTAATCTTGGTGTTTTATTTTGGAGGGCGCAGCCACTTGTTGGGCCACGCCAGCCAAGCAAAGCCAACACCTGTGTCTGCACTCTGGAAAGAAAAAAGTTTATCTGCTGGGTCCAAAGAGGAAGGTTCTTCAAGCTACCTCCTAATGGACAGGTTGGATTGAATCACACAATGATGCATTTGTCTTTTAAGCTGGCAAAGAACCCCAAACCCTCGAGGGCATGGTTATGTCATTCCAAAGGCTGACTCTATTAATCTAACAGCAGATGCAATGAGTTCCCACCAGAACTCCCCTGGTTCCAAAATCTTCCAGGGAGTTGGTGGGGAGTGTAAACACAGATCGATCTCTTATTTAGACTCCACTGACACAACTATCAGCATGACAGATTAGCTGTTATTTGAACATCCTGCTTGCCTGAAAGGAATATCTGCCAGGAGAAAGCAGATTAAGACCTGAACACACACCTCCCACCCCATGATTACTACCAGCCCCATATAAACAGCCCCTGGAAGCCCAGGAGACCCAAAATTCCTGGTACACCAAAAAAAAAACCAAGCATGCTCTGCCCAAGTGTTCAGTGGATGGCAGCGAAGGTAAGAGAAAAACCAATGTGTAAAATGAGATTCAAATGAAATTCTTTCTATTTGAGCTGCCTGAGCAGAGAGAGAGAGAGAGAGAGCTGTGCAGATGGCAGACCCTGTACCAAATGATGAGTCAACCCTCCCAACAGGGGGACATATTTTAGACCCAGGGGGATGCAATAAACCCAATGTGAGGCTGACTTGAGTGATCTCATTGCCTTCTGGGAAATGCTGTCCTTGCACTTGTTCCTCTGCATCCCACCCAGCTCCTCTTGGCTTGTGTCTTTGGGATCCAAACAGAAACGCAACCCCGCGCTGCACTAATCTCGCTGTTTCATTAATCATTTATCTCATCAATCATTTCGAGCCATTTCCCTTGGGCCACCCGGCCTTGCCTGCAGCTGCCAAATTTCAGGCTTGTTTCATCTCTAACCTAGTTTCAGAGCTGCCTTGCCTCCCTGCCTTTCATGCTCTCAGCTCGTGTTTCCCTTGCACGCTTGAAGTGGCTGTCCCAGACCAGCCAAGGGCGGGTTGAGGGGGGAAAAACGAGGGGAAGACAGACTTTTTGGGATTTGTTGTTTGCTAAAATCAGTGTCTTGGAGACAGATGGTGGCTAACTTGTTTAATTTCTCCTCTAAAAGTGGACTGGAAAGAGCCAGTAACCTCAAAATGGGCAGCACTCCATGCTAGCAAGTACCTACAGGCCTGGAATCACGGCAAAACCTTTGTGCCTGTGTCCCCATGCAGCAGCATGTCCTGTGGTTACATTAACTGGGATTAGTGCAAGGGAATCTGGAGCGGAGTTCTGGCCCACACTGGGCTCAGCCAGTCAGAACATCATTTACCAGCTCTGGAACAAAGCCATTGCCACAATTTTTAACACCTTAGGGGCTGGGGAGGTGTTTTCAGGACAGCAGTCACATCACTCTGCTACCCTGAGATGAGACAGCTGAGGAAGGAGAAGGCAGAGTGCTCACAAGACTTTCAGCTGAGCCTTCCCTGAGCTCTGCCACGTGTCAAGGGCTGCTAAGGAGTGAATTTCCCACTCAAATCACACATAGGGGCAAAAATGCCTCCCCTTAGTTGAGAGCTGAAAAGCATCTCTTCCATGTAAATGCAGATCTCTCCTGTTTCTCCTTCTCTCTAGAAGCAAAGGGGAGGCACAGGCACAAGAAACTTTTGGCAAGCTGGTCGTTGGCTCTGGAGCTTTGAGGTGAAGCCAGCCTAGTTCCACCACCACTCACCAGGCTTGTGCCAAGGATGGCAGGTCTGGGAATGCTCGGGGTAGGAAGAAAAACCACTCACACCAGGTCCCACAGCAGCTCATCCTTAAATGAACAGCCTGGGCATCAAGCAAAGAAAGAGAGAGAGTTTTAAACCCCAGTTTTAAACTGAGCCTTGCAGTTTCTCTGGCTGCTCAGAGGGGTGGATTCCAAAGATCCCACTCAGCTCCCACAAACCAGGTTCCCTGGTTCTGGAATCCCCTGCGAGGCCAAGAGCCCCGCAGGATCAGAGCGGGGCTGTGAATACAAAGCACGGGCAGCCTCCTGCACCAGCAGCACTCCCATTCAAACCGTGGCAGGCTCCAGCCTCCCAGCACATCCCTGTGGAATTCCAGCCCTCTGCTCCAAGCTGCTCTTCTCCAGCAGAGCCCACACCGCGAATGTCGGTGGGTGGCGTGGGCACGAGCACCACGCTGAGAATCCCTGCTCCTCCTCACAGTGGGACCAGGCAATGCTCTCAATAAACAGTGGGTTCTCTTTGAAAATAGGAATTTTGAGGGCAACTGGCTTGCTGGCAACTTTATGCAGAGTTGTTTCAGTCAGGGAGCAATGAGAAATGCAGAAGTGTCAGGACACAGCCTGTTGCCCAACAGCAGACAGCAACCCAAGAGTCACTTCATGATGAAATAGTCATCATGAGCAGTCATTTTAAAGAAAGATACAGTCATACAATCGTGGCAGAAAACGAAGGCCTATTATTTTGGCTCCAGGCTTTGGTTCCATCCTCTTTCAGTGAAGGAACTGAAGTCTTTGATACTCTCCAAAGAGCACCCAGCCACTCCCTTTTGGTCTTTCCTCAGACATCTCCACCTCAACAGGTATATTTTCAAACTTCAGCACGTAAGCTTTTAGGACAAAAAACTGTGTTTCGGTTCACTGAACATATTCCAGATGCTCAGATCCTCTGCTCCAACCCATTTAAAGGGTGTGTGTGTCTTTCTTGATGCCTCATGTGTTTGAGTCCCTTTCTCTCTGCTAGGAAAGGTGGTGTGAGGCCTGTTCCAGAGAATTCACCAGCAGGACCTGTGAATGCTTTAAAAGAAGCATTCCAAGAAGCTGGAAAAAAATTGCTTAGACAAGTGGGTTTTTTTCTGTTCTTTCCAAGAGGATTAAAAAGATGGCAATTAATAAAACACCATCTTAGAAAACCAAACAACTCAAAGGCTTTTGCAATCAGTTCTATCACTACCTGTAGTCAGAGCTTCTTCCCTTCAAAATACCATTCCACTAAACAGGAAAGTTATAAAAATATTACTTAGAAGGCCCTGTATCAGAGACCACCCCAGGGATTTATGTTTTGCCTTTTTTATCCACTCTATCTGCTCCCAAAGCCCCTGGCAAGGCTGCCTGATGGAGATTTCTCAGTGTTGAACAAGACTGCCTCCAGTTTTCAAACACAAAGGAAATTAAAGACCTTTGAAACACGCACAGAAAAAGTTATTGGGGTTTTTCTGCCCCATCTTTAGCTTGACAGTTGGACTCTATGATTTTAAAGGTCTTTTCCAACCTAAAAGATTCAACCGGTCTATCTTAGTAACCCACAGGTGTGATGTAGCCCTGGGGTGAAATGTTTCTGGCCCCCCATTCTTCTGCACAGGACCTCTTCTTGATGAGATTGTGGGGTTTCCTTTTCTCTTTAAATCCACAGCCTTCCATTTGGGATGCTGGGGTTTTTTTCCTCTCCATTATTCATCCCAGATCAGGAGGCTCAGCCAGCAGCATTGCCTTCCCACTGCTCAGAAAAAAATATTCCTTCTCCAAAAGCACATAAGATTCTTCTTAAACTCTCATTAATCAAGGCCTGTAATCCCTGGGATCCTGCCAGGCTCTGTTGTTTTCCTGGTGGTCTCCTCCTTCAAGTCTCACAGATAAATAATGCCCTCAACCAGTTTGGTCTCCGGAGGCCAACACGAAATCCCAATTTCCTTCTTGGGCTACATTTCTCCCAGCCTGATCTCCCCCTGATTCAATCTCCAATGAACATCTAGATCACTTCCAGGAGCTTTACTTCCTTGCAAGAGTTAAGAGCCATGTTTCAAGGATCCCCTTTCCAGGTCTAACATTGGATTTCCAGTCCAGACTGCTTGTTTGTCACAGAGGATATCACCACCACCCTCTCAGAAGCCTTCACCATGTGATGATTGCCAAGTACTGGCACTCCATTTCCTTCAGAAAATTCCCACTGGGCCATGAGACAGAGGCAACAATTTGTCCTGGGAAAAAGCAGGGGGAAAAATCAGGATTTTAAATCCAGCAGGAGGTTCAAAATGAGCAAACACTGTGGCAGCTGTGAATGTCAGACAGCAGCAAATTTCTTCCTGGTTATGGAAGCATTAATTAGCACACCTAATCTTTAATAGGTATTAGGATGCTCTTGCTAAAGTTAAGCAGCTGCAGTGAATGAGCTGAGCTCCTGAGTAAGAGCTGAGATGGGAGCTGGCAACAGGTAGAAGACTTCAACTCTAAAATCAAACCCTCTCCATGAGCAGCATTTATTTCTCTAGCTTTCCTCTTACCAAAGGCACTGCACAGCCAAGGCAAGGGGTGGTTGGGAAATTTGATTTAAAGCCATTTTATCAACAAGGATAAGTCTGTCACGCAGGAGAAGGAAAATTCCACTGTCCCACGGAGTAAAAAAGCAAAACCATCTTTGTGCCTGGAGCAGAATTTAAGCTCTGGGCTGCCACAGGCAAAACAAGCACTCCAACCTGGCCAGGATTTTTTGTCTCAGTCATTTCTGCTCTGCATCCCCTGTTCCCTTCACCATTTAAACACACTGACCCTCCTTGCACAAAGGTCATTTTATCACAGAGCTGGCCAGAAATCAGAAGGGGGAATCAGAAGGGGAGATGCTGCCTTCCCCTGCATTTATTCAATTCTGACATCTAGTGGGCATCAGCACCAGTGGGAAGCAGGAGCAGGAGTGGCCAGCCAGGCTCACTGACAGCCCTGGAATCAGGCAGGGATTTATTGTGCCACAGAGGATGTTCTCCACCCCCAGCACAGCTGGGTCTCCCTTGGACCCTCCCAAGTGCCCGTGCTGAGCCCGCACTCGCAGACACGCTGACAACCCCACGCTCCACATGGGGAAAACGCCCAGGTCCTGCTCCCAACAGCTCCCCACGCTGAATCAGGACAGGGCTTTGGCAATTAAGGCCTCCTCTCCATTTCAGAGAGATCATCCAGGGGTCAGTCTGCACGAGCAACCTGAGCTGAGGCTGCTGACAGCAGAGCGTATGCCCGGAAATCTCCACATTCCCCCAGGATGAGCAGCAGCCTTCTCTCTGACATGGGCTAGGCTCCATCCAGCTGATCATCTCTGCTCTTTGGGAACTTTTATTGGCTAGTTCCCTGTAGGGCTGAGCCCCTCTTTATTGCTGGTAGCTCTACCCATTCCCAGCTAGCCCACATGAACAGAATTTGACGTAGGGTTACCAATGCACCAGTACCAGTCCCAGGGTGGCACAAACCACACCAGTGCCTGGCAGCGACCACAGAATCACAGACTGGCCTGGAAGAGACCTTAAAGTCCATCTCAGGGCACCTTCCACTAGGCCAGGCTGCTCCAAGCACTGTCCAACCTGGCCTTGAACACTTCCAGGGGTGGAGTCACTGAGCATCTGTGCCACGATGCCAAAAAGAGGGTCTGGGAAATGAGGTGCTGTGGCACCCTGGAGCCCAAATTTCACAAGTGCTGACTGAAGGGAGAGAAGGGAACTGAGCCCAGTTTTTATGCAGCATCACTGTGTGGTGTAGTCCTTCATCCATCCCACACCATGGGAATTCCTGCCCAGACACTGTCAGCACAAAAAGTGTCAGGTGTACAAAAATCCAAGCAGAGAAAATTAATATAAAAGGAGCGATTCTGCCGTGGGTGCAGGTTTGACTGCTTTTCTCAGAGAGCAAGAAGTCAGCAGTTTCCACCCTTCCCTGGAGACAGACTGCAGTGGAGGTCTGGGGCAAGGGCTGGGTGTCCTGTCCCTTGTGGAAAGCTGCAGTTGCTCCTTTTCATTCCCCAAATCACTACACAAATCCAAACTCTCACTTCTTTCCTCATCCTACAACACTGGAAGGGTGACAACATTTCACCTTTTGGCAAGGCAACAAAGCTCAAACAGTCACAAAGTCCCTGTGTGCAGCAAGCCCCAGTCTCATCCCCCATGGCTTTGCTGTCTCCCTTCCCTTTTTTGCTGCCTCAGAGTTTCTGAACAGCCTCAAAGCCTGCAAGAGGACAGAATTTCTACTCTGCACATTCCTTCCAGGGCAAGTAGAGCCTCTAAGGGTGCAGGGAAAGTTCCCTCCCTGTCCCTGCTGCGGCATAAATCTCCATTCCCCAAGCAAAATCCAACAACAGAACTCATGGTCTGCTGACACAAACCAAACTCTCAGCCAGGGGAGTTGGAAGGGAGCATCCCTAGCAAGGATCATTGCTATGTTGGAGCATCAAGTGCTTGAGTCAGCGATTTGAGAGCAGGAAAGGCTCAGGAAAGTGATGTGGACAAAGGAAATATTGCTCCCTGCTGCCAGATAAACATCTGCACAGCAGATGCCACATCAGCTCCTAGGTGTGAAGGCATTTGCATGTATGCAGCCAGGAGACCGAAGTATCCTGTAATCATTTTGGCTTGGGGGAAAAAAAAAAAATTAGAAAAAAATAGGTGGATTTTTTTTTTCCTTTTTTTGGGGGGGTGTGTGTGTAGAGAAGTGCACATTTAATTATCACTCATCAGCAAAATATAGAGTCATAAAATATACTGAGCCAGAGAGGCCCACAAGGATTGTTGAGTGCAACTCCTGGCCCTGAGAATTTTCTGAAAAGCAAGAGTGAAACAGGGAAGAGTACAAGCCCAGCTGAAGCTGTTTCCTGTGTCAATCCACCTTTGTTTCCAGGAAACAAAGCCAGCTCTTGGAGAAACAGGCCAGGAAGTTCTGCTCACCTGGGCCAGTAAGACACACATAAAAACCTAAGCCACAATCTCTTGAGCTCAGGAGTTTCAGAATGCACCTGAGCTGCTCCTGTCCAATGAAGAGTCGTGGTTCTACCTAAAATCAGCACAGGCAGGTGAAATGGGAAAGAAGATGCTCAGCAAAAATTTGAAAGAGAGACAGATCATGGAAGACTCTGGCACTGTGCATTCAGAGCAAAGGAATCATGGAATCTCAGGCTGGTTTGGGTGGGAAGGGACCTTAAATCTCATCTCATTCCACACCTCTGCCACGGCCAGGGACACCTCCCACCATCCCAGGGTGCTCCAAGCCCCAGTGTCCAGCCTGGCCTTGAAGGGGTGATGTTCCCAGTCCTGTTCATCCAAGAAAAACAAAACAACCGTGGCAAAGGAAAACATCACTTTCTCTGTTAGACCTCTGCACCTTGTCAGCATCCTCTGCTGCCTGCTACAGGTGATCAGACTATGTTTTCTCAAGCTTTTGCAGCCCAGAGAGAAAGGAATTAAGTGTGGATTGTATTCGTTTGAATAATCAATAATTAGCCGCGAGCATCACAGAAAATTACAGACAAGCAGAGAGCAACAAAGAACAAACAAATGGAATAATGAGCTTTTAATAGCATCATTATGGGATGGAGGAGATGTCCTGGATACAGTTAAATTCGAGTTCTCCCAGGGAGAAGGACTATCGATGGATAAGGGTGTGTTTAGCATCTCATGAGCTCCTCCCATTGCCATCAGAGCAGAAAGTGAGTTTGGAGAAGGACTCTCACTCCATGGAAGAACACTTTTTTCACCAAAAAGGAAGGCCAAGGCATCAGGTTCTTTCTTTCCATCCTGACTCTTCTCATTCTCAAATCTACTTTAAAAACAGAAAGGAAGCAGAAATGTCAGAGCTGAGAATTCGTCTCAGAACCAACCAAACATCCTTTGGAAAAGTGTATTCAGCTTCAACAAGTTGCTTATTAATTTGCTTCCCACCCTGTGGAATCTGCAAAAAAAGAAATCTGCACATGCAAAACATTTCATATGTGCACAAATGTCATGGCAATGGCTAATTAGGGTAAAAAATGGAATAAAAAGAAGCACAGTGTTAGAAAAATTAACAACAGTGAAATAAGATCCACGGGACTCAAATCAAGGCGTCTTGTCAAGTCTCAAAAGCAGAGAGGGCCGAGGCTAGGAGCTGATGTATGGTCTGCTCTGAAATGGATCTGAATTAAGAGTACAATATTCAGAAAAATGTGGCTGTGGAGGGAACATGTGACAGCTTCCCCGGCACTCTGTCGCCTACACTGTGTCTTCAGCAAGTTGGTCACCATGGCAACCTGAAATTTTTCTGTAAGACAATTTTGTTAGTAAAATTTTAGAGCTCGATTCGGGCAAGGAAGGAGAGTCCACACGAGTGGAAGGGATTAAATATAGTGACTGTCTAAGAACAGTTTGTCCAGGAGCCCCTGAATCCTGCCCAGCCCTGGAGATGGGGGATGCCAGGACCAGCCACTGCAATCATTGCTGGGGACCAAGGGACAACAGAAGGAACAGGAACCAGAGGGAACACGGGAAATTCCAGCTCAGTTTAAGGAGAAAGTCTTCTCCCATGAGAGTTCCTGTCTGGAAAGACAAAGAGGATGAGGGATCTCTGTCCCATGGTATTCCAACCTCAGCTACACAGCCATGCCTTGTGAGATTCTTCTTCCCATCTGTGTGATACTTTGACAAGCTCATTTCTAAAATCCAGCCCTGGTTGAGGGCAGTCGAGAGCCCTTTCTGTTCCTTCAGTGAAGGAAATCCTGCTGGTTCTCTCCTGGAATTAGACACAGGGGCTTGTGAAGTGAAACAGATCATCCAAGCACTGCATCCTCCCTAAGCAGGAACAATTTCCTCCATGCAGCTGTGGGTCTAATCCTTCAAAACAGATCGAGAAGAGGGGGGAGACAAAGGGCAAGACGAAAATTGCGGCTGTTCACAGCAGCAGGAGGCTGTCACAGTGATTCTCCTCTCTGCTCTGATACCTCTGCCCCATCCCTGGGCAGCAGGAAAGGTCCTGCCTGGCTCTGCTTCCCTCTGAGTCCTTTGCCCCTGAACAGATGAGAGCTGTCCCCTGCCACAGCACATCACAGCTGCCAGGGGACACCGAGGGCTTGGCCATCACATGAAACAGCAGCCTGGCATCTCCCCAAGCACCTCACTGCTCCCAAAGCTCATCCGACACGGAGCTCCTGCTCTCTGCAAGAGATCCCACCCTGCAGGGATTTTCCTTCCCTCTGGTGCTTCACTCCTTTTTTCTTTTTCTTTTTTTCCCCCACAGAAAGCAGTAAGCTGCTTTATGAGAACCCTAGAAAGTGAGTGGGTGAATGGGAGAGGCAAAAACAAAGACGTGAGGATATAAAACCACAACCGAAAATCAAGCAGCTCCTTAATGAGGACACTGGGGATTAAAGGTCAGTTTTCCACACCCCAGGAGAGCTGTGAACCCTGCTGTTATTATATTTATAGGAGACAGATAAACAAGCAACCATTTCACCTGAAGGTCAGATCCTGGATTTCTTAGGTATGAGAAGAGGCCCAATGCTGCATGTTACTCTTCCATTGAGAAAAAAAAAACAACCCACCCTAATATTTAAGGATGCCAGTCTATCCACTTCTGTGCATGCAGTGCTGCTAATCAGCTCATCAGGACTGCCACCAGCACCCTCCTGCCAGCAGCGAGCTGTGCCAGGTGCCAGAGCCCTCAGTCAGAGAGCAATTGTGAGGAAAACACAGAAAACTTGAGCAGGAAATCACAGCCCCTTGGCTTGATGCTGAAGGAAGTTGATTTCCTGTTAAAAAACCCACTTTCCATGTGTGATTAACGAGTAAGACACAATCAGCATTCACCATCTACTTGTGTTTTGCAAAGGCAGGAGCTTGCTTCTTGATTTTCCTGTTCAAGGACATGAAGCACTGCTGGGGAGACTCCAGATACAATTCACAGGTCTGCACAAGAAAAATCCGTCTTAGGCAGGGATGAAAAATCCTCCTTTGCTCCCTGGGGATTGGGATGGTCAGCAAGTTGGAGCCAATTTTAGGCTCCTCTTTGCAATTCAGAGCCACGAGCACCATTAAGCAGATTCCAGCTCGATGCAGGCTCAGGTTGTTGACAGGTGATCAGCTCTTGTAGAGCAGCTTTCCCCCCTCCAGCCACTCCCTGTGTGCCCCAGCTATTTATGGGACAGACTGGCCCCAGAGCATGCCACGGGAATTTCACTATCTCCCCAGTTCTGGAGATGGACGGGAAATAAATCCAGAAAATCTGATTAGGACTTGTCACTGAAGTAAGCTCATTAATCATTGATGGGGTTTTTCATATTCAATTTCTAATTCCTGCAGGCACCAGCAGACTGGTGGGTCTGAAGACTGCAGACTTGAAAACGTTCTTTATATAACAATGGCACTGATTTTTTTTTTCTCCTGAATATTTAGCACATCCCAATAAATAAAAAGAGCTACAAAGCACCAGTGTTCATTTAGCCTAGCTTCTTGCACAAAGTCAGGCACAGAATTCTCCTGAAATAATTCCTGAAGCCAAAAAGATAAGAAGGCCTAGCTCAGAAATGTAAAATCCAGCATGAAAAACTGTCAGCCACTTGCCTGAGCAATTTTTGCAGCAGTCAGTTACCCATTCCGGTGTGTAAAAGAAAAAAAATCACATTTCATTTCTTACCTGGACTTGTCTAGCTTTGCCTGTCAGCACCAGGTTCTTTCAGTAAGAGATGAAAGTCTTCTATTATTAAATTGCTATTTCCCCAGCCTCCCCCAAAATCTTCTCAGCTAAGCTAAGCCAGTCGAGCCTACTGCCATTTCAAAACTCAGCACTCATTTCCCATGCCCCCACCAAGCCCTGCATGGCTTGTAATAATGCCAGCCAGGATCACACATATGCCAAAACCCAGGGAAAACAGCAGGGAATAACTTTTCCTGGCCTCAGACACATGAAATCTGTTTAGTTTTTGGCTTCAAATGAAATCCTCTAATTCTGGATACAAGTGAAATCAGGAAGACTCCTCTCCAGACTTTGCAACTAATAAATCGAATTGATAAAAGCAAGAGAAACAAGGGGCTTTGGGGGTGGAGTTGATATTCTCTTTAAATCTCCTGATGTTTCTGCCTCTGACATGTCCAAAACCCAGGAAACTCATCGGAAACAGAAATCCATAGATCTGTGCATGAAATACAGCTCCATAAATGACAGTTGCAACCCATCTCCGAGAGCAGGCAGAAAGTATTAAATTTCTAAATGCTCAGGGTTTCAAGAGCTATAAATTTCATGTTCTGTTTTCAGGAAGATTTTGCATCTTGCTTTTGTTTTGGAGATTTGTTAGATGCAAGAACACAAAGCATTTCTGAGTGCTGCTTAAAGGGGATAGCTCTTCTTGAGAGCCAGAGAATTAAAGATATCTGGCACTTTCCAAAGCCGAAGAAAAGTTGGAGATTCCTATAAGAAGACAGGCAGTGATTAAAAAGGCCTATTGGCATTAGTGGCTCAGGGATAAATTAAAATAGCATATGGATTTAATGAAATAATTCCTACAAACAGAGCAGAGTGCCTGGGTTTTCCTCTGATATCTCGTTTCCAGGAGAGCAGGAGGCTTGTCTCCTTCAGCACATCGAGGTTTACCACGGATATGCTTATGAGTAACATGTGTTAGCTTTTGGTGAGTCACCGGTGCAAAATTCCATCTAAAACCGTCTCGTTCCCAGCGCAGCAGGCTGGAGCTGAGCTCCACAGGCAGGGAGAACTCAGCTCTGGCACTCCACAGGGACAGAGACCTGCTAATGATATGTGCCCGAGCCTTTTTAATCACAAGGACACAGCACTAAGTGATATCCTCTTCCCTTCCCCAGCTACTTTAAACCTGTTTAGCGTGCCAAAGAATGAGATCATTCCATGCTGCTGCAACTCTTCCAAACCACCTCCCTTTAGATTACGCTCCTTAAGACAGCAGGTAAAGCATTAGCAGTGATTAGAGCTGCTCCCACACAGCCACAAAGGCAGGTCAGCAGAGGTGCTTTGTGTAGGATAGGCCCTGCCAGCTCCAATAAATCTCATTATCATTCCTGTTAATTGGCTTCCAAACATCTCCTTCACGATTCCCATAGACAAGTGCTTCTCCCTGGGCAAACTACACTGTGGTGGTTTCTCCCAGTTCCCTTCAGTTTTTGTTTTGTGTGGCCCTGGGGCAGCTGATTTGGCACAAAGACATGGCCATTCCTCTATATCCCTTCTCTGGACATGCTCCAGCCCCTCACTGTCCTTGTCACAAGGGAAAAGGAAAAGGCTAGAACCCTACACTAAACTCAAGCTCTGAGTTTCCAAATGGACTTTCCTGCATGCTTTTCACACTACCTGTAGCCCAGGACACCAGTGTACATCAAGGATACGGGATGGACAACTCAAAAGTGAGTGACAGCCATGAGTTCTGTAGCTGGGATGTCTTCTGAGGAGTGAGGCAGCTGAAAGTCCCTCATCCTGAGCAGACACTTCCCCACCCTGCCACAAAACCTGCAGACCCAGGGTGCATCAAAGCTAACCCTAACCCTAAGCCTACCCTAACCAGAACCCCATCACCATGGGTGGTCCAGATCAGAAAGATGTAGGAGCAGCAAAGCTCCTGGGATGGCCTTTTGCAGCCCTAGTGTTCCTGGAGCTGTAGGTTCTTTGGCCCTCCCAACCCTACCCCTAACCCACACTCACCCAAGCCAGGTTATTCCATCTTGTTAGGGCTGAGGTAGCTGGGTTTGTTCCAGTCTCCACGGCTGCTGCCTCTTCCCCTTGAAGGGAAGGATTCAGGAGCAAATACATCATCTAAAAAAAGAACATGGAGACATCTGTGAGCAGGAGGTGCTTTCCAGCTTGTGTTGATTGTTGCCCAGAGAAGCTGTAGCTGCCCCATCCCTGCAAGTGTCCAGGACCAGGCTGGACAGGGCTTGGAACAACCTGGGATAGTGGAAGGTGTCCCTGCCCATGGCAGGGCGTGGGACAAGATGATCTTTCAGACCCCTTCCAACCCAAACCACTCTGTGATTCTGGAATAGAAAATACTCAGCATTGCATTCTGCACACAAGTGCTAGTGATGAGAGCACAAATCTGGCAACCCAAGAAATGTATAAACCTCAGCATGGTTTATACATTGCACCCTCCCTGCACCCTCAACTAGACAGCCCTCTGCAAGGGAAAGACCAGCTGCCCATGACCAGGAGCAAACAGCTGAACTTTCACATTGTCTTCTCCCTCAGACAGATGGCCTTGAGATGCTCCAAGAGGAAAACACAGGTCAGGGTATTCCAGCATGGCAGAACTGGCTTACCTTCCCTGCGAGCACTGCCTCGCCTGTCAGGGGTCATTATCGGCACGTGCATCATCTGGAAATCAAAGACATTCTTTAAAAGACTCACATGGCAAGAAGTCCCACATCTCCATTTCCTCAGGCACTAGGTGGTCACTAAAGTAATTCCAAACCTCATCCTTAATTTTGCTGAAAACAAGATTATTGCTGGTAGTCCTTCAGTCCATGATCCCATCAAACTCAGGGTATCCTGTGACGCCAGCCTCAGTCAATCACAGCTCCTTCTCCCATCCAAACACCACCACAGGTACACCAACACCACCTCAGGCAAGCTGAGATCCCCTGAGCAGAGTTACAGCTCCACAGCAAGAGTTAGAGTGCATTTGCTGCAGCCCTCTGCAGAGGGAAACACTTTACTTTTCAAGTGCAGTAATTCCCTTTGGCATTTATTCCTTATTAACATTGCAGGAAATATATTCCCCAGCAGGAATATTGGCAACAGCACTGAATTTTAAGTGATGGTTAAGGAAGACTTGGGGGAAGATGTCTGCTTGTAAAAGCAAGTGTTTGTGCTGAGTGCCCTGTTAAACAATGGTTGTGTCGACCCACAGAGGGCTGGCTGAACATCTCAGGCTGTGTTACACATTCCAGGGCTTCCCATGCAGTCTTTCTGCCCTGCAGAGCCAGGCTTCCTAGTGCTCACTAGTCAGCTCTGAATTGAGATTTTGAGAAAAAAAAAAAAAAAAAAAAGAATAAATGAAGAGCTAATTTGGCAATTCAAGCCAAGGAAAAGTGACTAAGAATCCTATTTGCTTACAAGGCGGCTGGAGAGGGACTTTTCACAAGGGCTTGTAGTGACTGGACAAGGAAGACTGGCCTTAAGCTGAAGGAGAGCAGGGTTGTATGGAGTATTGGGAAGGAATTGTTCCCTGTGAGGGTGGGCAGGGCCTGGCACCCAGATAAGCTGTGGCTGCCTCTGGATCCCTGGAAGTGTCCAAGGCCAGGTTGGACACTGGGGCTTGGAGCAGCCTGGGACAGTGGAAGGTGTCCCTGCCATGGCAGGGGTGGGATGGGATGGGCTTTAAGGACCCTTCCAACCCAAACCACTCTGTGATTCTACAATTCAATTTCTTTATTTAGCTCCCTGAATTTTCCAAAAATAAAAGCTGTCCATAGCCTTGCTTGTTAAACTTTGTTCCCTCAAGCACAACACCCACTGTAGAGCTGTGTTCTAAGTGCAGACACAGAAGCAAGAGTCAGTTCATGATAAAGTGGACACTGGCACAGTTTGAAAACAGCCAGCAGGAATTCCCAGGTTAGGTCAGCGTTGAACAATATCCCAAAAATCAAAAAAAAGAGCTCAAAAAGGAACAAAGATCTCAGCAGACCAGATGTCTTTGGGCTGTACCGTGGTGATGTGCTCAGCTGGGAGCTGGGCTTGGTAACAGAGCCAGAACCATAGGGATCTGTGTGTGTCCAAGAAGTGCCAGTCACTGTTCTCCAGGCCCATACTCAATGGAGGAAGTGCTGGAGTTGACAGATGTGCCAGACTGCCACAGAGAGTCACCCTCTCCCAGGCAAGGTCAGAGCCCTCTGCTGATGGAAAGGGAAGTCAAACTACAGCCACTTTCCTGACCCAAACCTCCAGCTGGAAGAGGAGCACACACAGACACCTGACTTCTCTTTAAAAGAGGGTAAGCAGAATTTTCACTCCTCAAGGCAGCAAAATGGGTTTTCCCCTTCCTTACCTCCTCGCTGCTCATGGACTCAGAGCTGAAGGTGCTGTGGTGGCACCGCACAGTGATGTTGGCAATCAGCTCCCCGGAGACTTCCACAACACTCCTGCAGGAAGCAGTGGGCTGTAACAGAACAAAACAGAGCCAATCTGACAGACCAAACATCCTATACAAACCCTCTCATGGGAGTCTCATTGATGGTGGGACCCTGCAGAAGGGTTTAAAAAACAAATTCCAAGAGAAAGAAACCCAAGAACGATTACACACGACTACACACACGCTATTGCTCCACAACTACGTGTTTGTTGTACAAACCTCTGAGCCTGCTCGGGGCAGGAGAAAACCTCCACATCCTTTTCACAGCTCAGCACAATGAGAAGGACACTGCAGGGCTGTGCCAATGGCAACTCCAGCTCCGGAAGTTAAACTACCCTTAAAGGTATTGTCTCTTCGGACAAAAAACTGCAGCAAAACCTACATTCAAGTTTGGAAAACACATCCTCACACGGACATACTGCCCCAAGAAGAAGAGGGGGATGGTGTCAGTTTAGGATACAGGGATAACACTGTAGCAGCCAACAGTTGTGTTTTCAAAGGAAAACAGCAAAGCAATAACCAACAATTCTGTGTGGTGCCACCTACATACACGCCTGAGCAGAGAGGTGATTTGGCACAAGTAACAGAGAAGTCCAGACTCAAAGAAAATATTTCCACCAAAAGTATTTCCACCAAAACTGGTAAATTAGGACTCAGAGGGGAGCAAGAGCTGTATCAAGAGCCTTTTTACTTCAGGTTGAGAGTGAAAAATCAGAAAGAGATCAGCACTGTCAGCACAGAGGGGGGTATCTGCACAGCACGGGAAGATAACCCTTTATGCAGTGCCCAGATAGGTAAAAGCAAGTGAAATGTCAGCTCTTCTACCCTCTTACCTTAGAGAACAAGCCATTCCTTCTAGGACTTGGCCCCAAAAGCACACATACCTTCACTACACACTGCTCCCAGACACAAATCCTCTTTTCAGCTGCCCTCCCTATTGAGCAGGCAGAAGAGTTTCCCACCACTGACCCTTCCCACCCGACACCCACTCCATGCTGCAGGTTGTGTCAAAAGCAGCCAAACATTCCTCATTTCCCAGCACCAGCAGCATCCTGAGAAGATGCTGCACAGAGGGAGGGGAGGCTTCCCATTCCCAGCAGGGGCACTCACCACGAAAGGCCCAGTTCTGAAGTCACAGGTGAAGGGGTCTCTCCCCGAAGCTTTGGTGCACACGGTCTCACGGATGCTGAACCGCAGGTCTAACCCGTAAGTATCGCTGTCCCACGTGTCCACCTGGAGAAAGCAGTGTCAACACAACGCATCATTAGTCCTTTCTGGTTATTCTTTTTTCTTTCTCATAGTCCAACCAATGCTAAATTGGCCAGTCGAGATGGGAGTCTAAAAAAAATATATATATAAAAGCAGTGCCCTCCCAAAAAAACTCCTAACAAATTCCCACTACTTGCAAATACTTGGGGGTTTTAATCCGAACTGTATAGACCCATACATCAGCTTGACATTCATTCTTGCAGAAGACTTTCTACAGGCCACCTGTAGAAACAGAAAGGTTCTGCGGGTGTTCAGGAGCATGGACATTATAACTTTGAATATAGAAGTTTTTACTCCTTAACTAAGGGAGCATTCAGTATAATTCTGAGCACCACAAATTAAAACAGATAGGGGTTTCCTGCTTGTACTTAAGACTCCAGCAACTTTAAACCAGAATTGGTGCATAGAGACAGATGACATAAATAAAGATCAGAGAAAGAATCCTGTATCGTGTGGGTGTTTAATCAGCAAAGAGCTTCAGATGAACCAGGTTGCTTGATGCCCAAAGCAAAGCAGTTAGCTGGAGGTATTTGGAAACATCACTCTTGAACAAAATCCTACAACCCTCAAGGACTTGTACTCTAGGTGTGAAAAATCTGAATTCCTAAAATATTTTAATTACAAACTTCCATACAAAAGATATTTAGGTTGCTAAAACCATAACTTCAGATAGTGACCCAAATCCATGCTCTTCCAAGCCAACTCCAACTAAATCTGGGTTTCCAGGACTGGAAAAGAGTTTTCTATCCCAGAAAACCTCATTTTAAGTACAGGATCTCCGCTGAGTGCATACTTACTCCCACAACTCGGCTCCTGACAACACCATACAGGTTTCTGCTCCATGACTGGGAATTGATCCGTGCAATGGAAGCATTGAGAGCCTCTTCTGCGACAGGGAGGGCATAGTCATACACTGGAAACCCTGAGAGGGAGGCACAATTCCATCAGAAGTTCATTGTAGGCATGTGCTTTTCCCCCCAAAACCACCCTAAGAAGGAGGACGAGGCTCCAGCTTACCTGAACATGAGAAAACGCTCAGTGTGAGGACAAAAATTAAGATCTTCATAGTGTGTCTTTCAAAATCCTCCAGTCTTTTCCCTTTCCAAGCAAGGATTCCCAGTGCATATCCCTCTGTCTTTATATAAATGCAGCCTTGATCCTATGCCTGACCTCTCCATGTCCAAGCTCTGCTCCAAACATTGCACTTCAAACAGAATTGATCCCAGGGTAAATATTTGTTGCCAGCTTTTCTCCATTTAGCATTAATTCTCTGATAAGCCATGGGCTGCAGTGCCTTTTTCCCATGACTGAATTCCTGGTATGTTCATAGCCAAAGGCACAATCTGGTTATTTTGTTCTCTTTTAGCCATTAGTTTTCCACAGGGTGAGTCAATTCTGTCCTTAGCTAGGACCTGGACCCAGGACCTTCATGTCTTGGCAGCAACTGGAAGCACTTCCAAGCTGGCATTCCCGAGGATTCCCGAGCACCAGAGGCGAATTTACCCACGAGGAACTGCCCACCATCACCCTGCAGACAAAAGTACCCATGAGAAACCTCCAAGACATGAGGCACATTGCAGATCACTGGGGCATGAAATTTCAGCCCAAAGGTTAATGGGATTTTTGGAAAATGATGTTGGAAACTGCTGCCTTCAAGAAAGTTCACCTGTTGCTGCCTGTTCACAAGGCAGAGGTGCGTGTAACCACGCACATTCTGAAGATCCCATGAGTGAAATTCCTCCATTAACCTTCAAATTGCAGTTCCACTTGAATTCCGTGGCATAGGGTCATTTTAAGAACTTCCCAAACAGAAGAGTTTGTGGGAGGCTCAAATTTAATAAGGAAAAGCATAAAGTTCCTCCCGCTTGTAAGCAAAAAGAAAAAGGGGTGGGCACTTTTTACCAGTGTAATGGTTTGAAAGCAAAACCAGTGAGAGACTCCAAGTCAGAAATACAATTTAATAGGAAAAAAGAGAAAAATAA
>JAOTBB010001719.1:214201-225373 GCA_025629985.1 Chamaetylas fuelleborni | reverse complement strand
GCAGTGCCCAAGGCCAGGCTGGACACTGGGGCTGGGAGCAGCTGGGACAGTGGGAGGTGTCCCTGCCATGGCAGGGGATGGATTAGGTGACCTTTAAAAGCCCCTGCCCACTCACAGCAGTTGTGATTGCATGATTTCAGAGAGCCAACACCTGGTGTCAGCTCACAGCCACCACCACAGAAGTCCCTAAAGCATTTCAGGTGAAGGGAGGGAAAGAAAACAGCCAGAACTGGGTTTTGTCTGAATTTATTGCAGTTGCAACATCAGCAACATTCATTTGTCAGATGCAATTTGCTCATTCTAACAGTATTTGGACAGCATGGAGCAAACTGCCCCCTCAGAGCCCAGCTCAGCCCCTGGGACTGAACCTGCCGCCCCAAAAATCTGCTCCTCCCCACAGCATTACCTCCCCTCTCAGCCCACCCACTTCCATTGCTTCACCTTCTCCTCACCTCCAAACTTTATTCCCCATAGAGAGCTTTGGAATAATTTTTGTTCCCCAGTGGGAGAAATCCTGAAGAGTTAGCAGAGGGATCAGACAGTGACAAGGAACCTGCAGAGACTCAGAGCCACTGAGTTAACTGCTCCTCTCCTGGAAGTGGAATAGAGCGTGCTCATTAGATAAAAATTACTGGCTGAGTAGCTACAAGGGATTGATAAAGGCCACAAATGCCCTCTCCAAGAAGGACTGGGTACAGGATTTATTAGTGCATTGAAATGGCATTGCCAGGCACAGGATGAAGCACAACACTCCCAGGGCTGTTACTGGGGGTAGAGCTCCACAATCATCGCGTGTCCCTGGAACAGAGAGAGACAAAACATCACAGAAATGGCTCATTAACAGAGATGAGACTAATTACAGACCCAGACCCAGCTCCCAGGCACAGCATCAAGAACATGAGCCACAGTGGCTGGACATGAGCTCAGGTGGGCAAGAGGCCAGTGGCCCCTGGGCTGTGCCAGCTCTGGGCTGGCAGCAGGGCCAGGGCAGTGCCTGTCCCCTGTGCTGGCACTGCTGGGCCACCTCCAGTGCTGGGGGCAGCTCTGGGCCCCTCCTGACAGGAGAGCCCTGCAGGGGCTGCAGCGTGTCCAGGGAAGGGAACGGAGCTGGGGAAGGGGCTGGAGCCCCAGGAGAGGCTGAGGGAGCTGGGAAAGGGGCTCAGCCTGGAGAAAAGGAGCCTCAGGGGCACCTTGTGGCTCTGCACAACTCCCTGCCAGGAGGGGACAGCCAGGGGGAGTCCCAGGGAACAGGGACAGCACTGAGTGGTGATGGGGGCACACAGAGGTGCCTGAGGCAGCTCTGAACACCCAGAGCTGGGGTAACCAGACAGGACTGCAGTCCCAGCAGGATCAGCCCTGCACCATTACCTGCCCTCCTGCAGCACAGGCAGCCACCAGGCCGTACTGTCCCCCCTCCTTCTTCAGCCTGTGGGCAGCAGTGATCACCAGGCGGCAGCCAGTGGCCCCAAAGGGGTGGCCCAGGGACAGGGAGCCCCCCCAGGTGTTGAACTTGTCCAGGGGAGGGGCTCCAACCTGTGGGGACACAGAGGAACGTGCTGAGGGACACACTCCATCCCCATATTATATTATACATCTTCATATTATATTATGTATCCTCATGTATTATTATACTGGCTGGAAGGGGTCATGCCACCAAATCCCAACACCAAACCTACAGGACGGCACATCCAGGTGGGTGATGAGGGGATAAAATCACCCCAAAGGAGTTCCTGCCTCAGCTGCAGCCCCTCAGGGAAGCCCTGCACTGTGCAAGGACTGAGCCCTCACACTGTTCCTAACGCCTTCCTCTACGAGGATCGTGGCTCTGGATCTCCACCTCCTGCTGACAACGGGAATAGCATCCCAAAGAAACTCCATAAATTGGGACTTTCTAACCCAAGCTCAAGGAGCATCACTGCTCCTCACAGAACAGAGCCAGAGCCCAGCTGCTGCCAGGAGGAAGCCCAGGAACCCCAAAGTTTAACTGAACTGGAGAGAAAAGTGGATCCAGATGAGGCCACAGAGCTGCTGCAGGGCTGGAGCCCCTCTGCTCTGGAGCCAGGCTGGGAGAGCTGGGGGTGCTCAGGGGAGAGGAGAAGGGTCCAGGGAGAGCTCAGAGCCCCTTGCAGGGCCTGAAGGGGCTGCAGGAGAGCTGGAGAGGGGACAAGGCCCTGAAGGGGCAGGACAAGGAGGAAAATGTCCTAACTGTGCCTTACCTTTGACTTCCTGCCCATGTAGTTCTGTGCAAACCAATCTGAATCCATGGCTTTCAGGTTAGCCAGGATCTGCCCCTGCAGGGGAGGAGAGGATGACATTGGTAATGCCCCAAGGCTCCAGGGAACCACCCCAGGTTTAGAGCACTTACAGCAAAAGCCTCGTGGAATTCAAAGACATCGATGTCATTCAGGGTGAGCCCGGCCTTCTCCAGCACTTTGGGAGTGGCATAGGTGGGGCTGAAGGAGGGAAGACACACAAATCTTGCATCTGTGCTCCCTGTCAGCACCATCCCCCTTTCTCCAGAGTCACATCTTTCTCTCTGGGCTCATGGCCCAGCTCTGCCCATCCCTCTCCAAGGGAAGTACAGCCCCCAGAATTATTCTGAGGTGCCCCAGCAACGCTTGAGGTGTTCCTGCTCTCCTACATCCTGAAGGCCTGAAGAGATGCCACATCTTCCCAAAAGCACCCCGTGGCAAGAGAAGGCTGTTGAGGGAGCAGGGGCTGTGGGGGGATGCTCCCCATCTCCACCTACCCCAGCAGCAGCTGGTCCTTGGGATCCTGGGACACGTACACGAAATCCCTGTGCAGGAAAAGGGCTGTCAGTGCTGGGAGAGGGGAAGGAAGCAGGAGCAGAGGCCACTGGAGCAGCCCCTCCTACCTCAGGTAGGCCTTTGGTTTGTATCCCATGGCCAGGGCCTTCTCCTCAGACATGATCAGCATCGCCGACGCTCCGTCGGTCTGGAACGGGCAGGGAGAAGCCAGTGAGGGAGGGGAGAAGGAGCTGCACACAACAACCCCACAGCCCTCAGAGAGAGCACTGAGCAGCAGCACAGCCTCCAGACACCCCACCATGAGAGGGGCCAAAGGATGGAGTGGCTGCAGGGGTGGGTGATCACTGATGATGGCAGCACATACACTGCTGAAGCATTTCCTTACAGCCCACAGGCACAATTCCCCTGCTTTCACCCAGGACAGAGGTGACTCAAAGCCCTGCTAGGCCTGGGACAAGCTGGTCATCCCTAACACTCAGCTGTCCTCCCAGTTCCATCCCAGAACTGAGAATAATTCCAGAAACCACATTAAAAAATGAGCATTGTGGGTTTGGCACATCAAATCACACAATGGTTTGGGCTGGAAGGAACCTTAAACCTCATCCCTGCCATGGGCAGGGACACCTCCCACTACCCCAAGCTGCTCTAAGTGCTTCAAGTTTTTAGCTTTTATGTATTCTTCATGGATTTGTAGCTTTGTATACTGTTAAATGCTCAGGTGTAACTTCAGTACTTCTCCAGCTTTCTTTCCTGCAGTAAACAAACTCTTATTGATGTATTCCTAAAATACTGTTTAGTCTTGCCTGTTACTTCTCCAGGGATTTTTATTCTGCACCACATAATCACAGACATGATAAAGGCAGGGGAGGAGATGGGGAGGAGAGCTCCCATGGGGCAGAAGCCAGTGGGGAGTTACCTAATCAACTGCTCCTCTAATTGGACAATATTGGCTGGATATTCTAATTGCACTATCTTGTATTAAATGGTACAAATCTAATTCAGAATGATGGATTTTTGCCATATTTTGTACCTGAAGGCCTTCAAGGAAAGGTTTGCTTTTATATTGTTAATTCTACCATTGTGTGGAAAAGTTTGTGTTTTATTTCCAGGCATCACAAGACCCAATGTCCAGCCTGGCCTTGGGCACTGCCAGGGATCCAGGGGCAGCCACAGCTGCTCTGGGCACCCTGTGCCAGGGCCTGCCCACTCTCAGAGCCAAGAATTCCTTCCCAATATCCCACCCAAATTTCCCCTTTCCCAGTAGGAAGCCATTCCCTGTGTCCTGCCCCTCCAGAGCTGTGGCTGCCCCTGGATCCCTGAACTGTTGGATGGGGCTTGGAGCAACCTGTGACAGTGGGAGGTGTCCCTGAACTTGGCAGGGAGGTGGGACTGGATGAGATTTAAGGTCCCTTCCAACCTAAACCATTCCATGATTGTGAGAAGTTCAGACTAAACCTACTGACTTCAGTTGTACAACATGACCAATCCCATGCTGGGACAGAATCCCAGCTGAAGGATTGACCCTCATGAAGAAGCTCTAGAGAAACAATCAGGTCAGTATCCCAAAACTTCAGGGGTTTTGTTATGGATTTTAAAATGAAACAATCCAATACCCAAATTCAGCAGATTACAACTGAATTCCAAAATAACCCTGGAAAATCTGGAAACAGATAATATTTAAAACTTATTTCCCAGATTATACCAGCTAAGGGAGGCAGAGGGTCATGGGGGCAGCTCTCCCCTCTGGCTGCCAGTGCTGGGAACAGGAATTACCAGGAAGGAGGAGTTGGCTGCTGTGACTGTTCCATAGGGTTTGACAAATGCTGGTTTCAGTTTTCCCATCTGCTCCAAGGAGGATGGCCGGATCCCGTTATCCTTGGTAACTGTGTCTTTGCCTAATGGAGGAAAAAAAAATACATTTAAACTACAAAAATCAGCAATGCACAAGGATTTTATCATCAGGAATCCAGAGGGAAAAAAAATAATCAGAAAATTGTGGGGTTCAGGACAAGTGTGAAGAGAGAAAAAAGGAAAATCTGTCTGTGGTATCAGGATGCTTAACGTGGCTTAAAATAGCTCTTAAAAATTGAAGTACCTCACTTTTCCTCAGAAGACAGCAAAAACAAAGTGCTGCCATCTGTCTAGTGGAAGGAAAAATTACCACATGGGAAACCCAGTTGAGAAAATAATTTAAATTTAGGTTAAAAAGCCTAAATGGAGAACTGGGCTTGAATCCGTTTACATTTATGTGCTGAGTTTGAGGGATAAAGAGCACTGGGAAAACCCAAACATATCCATCTGCAACTATGCTAACTGCTAAATAAGCTTGTTAAAAAAAATTCCAATTGTATAATAAAGATCACATGGAACCATGGATCTACAAGGGGAATTTCTCCAGGATGCCAATCAGAGCTCCCAAATGAACAGGTATTGCAGCAAATTCTGGCTCCTGGGGTGAGGGGGTCACCAGGACAGCTCAAAGGTTCTCCCAAAACTTTTTCACCTCCCAGTGAGGGTTGTGAGGCCTGGTGAACTGGAACCTGCCACATTGCAGCTCTTCCCATGCAGCACCTGAGTTACCAGGCTGGGGTTTTGTTTGGTGTGGTGTTTGTTGTTGATATTCAAGGTGTAAAGGTGGTTTCTCTTGCCTGGTGGAAGAGCAGGAGGATTCCATGTCCAACTGTTCTCATTTTCCTTCCTCTATCCCTCACTAGCACAGATATGGGGTGGGCAAGGAACAATTTAGATATGTAAAGATATGACAGAGGGGGGCAACATGACAGAGGGCAGGGTTAGGTGGGATATTGGGAAGGAATTATTCCCTGGGAAGGTGGGGAGGGGCTGGGATGGAATTCCCAGAGAAGCTGTGGCTGTCCCTGGGAGTGTCCAAGGCCAGATCAGATGGGGCTTGGAGCAGCCTGGGACAGTGGAAGGTGTCAGAGCTGGAACTGGGTGATCTTTGATGCCCCTTCCCACCCAAACCATTCCACGGTTGTGTGCTCACACATTCAGATATCCCATTTACAAACAAAACCCTCCACCAGCAGCTTTCCAGGGACAAAGAGACCCTGCTAAAACCCACCCAGCCCCCCAGAACTGCTGCCAGCAGTGAGCAGTGCTGGCTGTGGCCCAGTGGCACTGTCACCTGGCACTTTGAAGGGCACCACGTCCTGCAGCAGCCCCTCATCCTGGGCTTTCTTGGCCAGCGAGTGGGAGCGCAGCGCGTACTCGTCCTGCTCCAGGCGGGACACGCCGAAGGCGGCGGCCAGGCGGTCAGCAGAGTGCCCCATGGTCTCACTGGTGGAGAACTCTGCCACAGCTGGCAGCTGGAAAGAGCACAGGTAAAAAAAAAAAAATTCCTAGGAGCACACAGAGCTGAGCCCCACAGTCAGAGGGACACAGAGTGTCCCATGGCCTCACTGGTGGAGAACTCTGCCACAGCTGGCAGCTGCAGGCAGGGAGAGAAAGAGCACAGGTTAAAAAAAAAACCCTTCTGGGAGCACACAGACTGCAGCCAGGGAGGGAAAGTCAGTACAGGTTAAGAAAAACCTCCTGGGAGCAAACAGAGCTGAGCCTCAGAGTCACACTCCACCCTTTCCGTGGAGAAATTCCTCCTGATGTCCAACCTGAGCCTGCCCTGAGCCCATTTCCCCTTTCCTGTCCCTGTTCCCTGGGAGCAGAGCCCAACCCCCCTGGCTGTCCCCTCCTGTCAGAGAGTTGAGGCAGAATGTCCCATGGTCTCACTGGTGGAGAGGTGGGAGCTGCAACCAGGGAGGGAAAAAGCACAGGTTAAAAAAAAAAAACCTCCTGGGAGCACACAGAGCTGAGCCCCACATCAGAGGGAGGCCCTTTGTTAATTCAGAGCTACACAATTAACACACAGCAACCAGAGCACAACACACTCAAAGGTATCAGAGAAACCTTCCCTTTCCAAGATTTTGGAAAAAAAAATTAGGACCAGGCTACTGTTTAGTCCAGGGGTTCCAGAACTGTGTTCTCTTCATCACAGAGCTGTGAGAGCAGCTGCCTGTGCATTTAACAGGGACTCCATGACAAAGGGTGAGCAGACCTTTTGGGTTCAGCTCAAACACCACATCCTGGGACCTCAAACCTTCTGTCAGACACCTCCTCATCCAAAAGCAGAGCCCAGAGGTGATTTTGGCTTAGTTTTAGCTCTTCCACAGGAAATCCCTGCATGCATTCGAGTCTGAAATTTTCCTATCTTATGTGGATTTGGAATGTCAGCTCTGCCACACTTGACCTGCACTCACACTAAAGGCAATGACATGGATGCAGTTTCCCTGTGAAGAGCTCAGAGTGGGAAGGAGTGAAATGCTGCCCCTTTCCATCCCAGGACAGAGCAGTGGTTCACTCTGCTCCTGACATCTGTGGATGCTCTTCAGGGGAGCTGAACACATCCAGCCCCTGGCAGGGTTTGGCCAGGAACAGGAATCATAAGGCATATTTAAGATGCATTAACCAAATTCATATACTGAGAATATTCTTGTCTAATGCTAAGGGGTTTACTTGTATTATCTAGTAGAATTCCTCTGACCCTAGAATTCTTCTGACACTTCAGAATAAATTTTATATTTATGGAGAAAAAACTCCTAGTTCTGTCATGTGCAGCAAAGTTTGTCCAGGAGTTGCAAAAGGAGGTTTTGCACTAAGTTGAGTTTACATGTGGGAAGAAAAAGCAGAGTCCCAAATGCTGTGAGATGGATTCACCAGTGTTTGAACCCAAAGCAGAGGACAGAGATAGATTATGGTGAACCTCAGGAGCCACCTGACCCATCTCAAATCCTCTCCATCGAGGCAAAAAAAAATTACCTGTTCACACCTTCTAAACCAGTTCACTAAATACCTGAATAACAAAAATACCTCAGGAGCAAAGTAGTCAGGGCGAATTTTGGAAATGAGGGACAGCTTCTGGCCCAGGGTCTTGGCTCTGTTCAGGGTCAGCATGGTCTTCCTCATCTTCCTGCTGTGGCGGATGGGGACGTCGGACATGAGCTCCACGCCGCCGGCCACCACCACGTCACACTGCCCGGCCGCGATCATCCCCACGCCTGTGGGACAGGGACACTGCCAGAGCAGGGACACTGCCAGAGCAGGGACACTGAGCCTGCCACGGCCCTGCCTGCTCCTGCATGCCCTCCTCCAGCCCCTCATGTGACACAACATCAGCTGCTGTCACTTGGCTGCCACTTGTCCTTGTCACACAGAGGACAGCCCCGGCGGTTGGAGCTGTGTTTCCATTTTTTAGCCCTGTTTAGGCTAAGCCAGAGATAAGAAGTTGCTCCTTCTCAGCTCCTTCTCACCATGGTCAGTCTTGACCTCCCAAATAAACACAGACACTGGGCAGAGATGCTGCTGCAGGCCTACAGCAGGCACTCAGTTCACGTTGTATTTTGTAGGCTAAAAAAACTTCCACAGAATCCCTGAGGCTGGAAAATCCCTCCCAGCCCATCAAATCCCAGCTGTGCCTGATCCCCACCTTGTCCCCAGTCCAGAGCACTGAGTGCCACATCCACCTCCAGGGACGGGCACTCCAAATCTCCCTGGGCAGCCCCTGCCAAGGCCTGAGCACCCTTTCCATGGAGAAATTCCTGCTGCTGTCCAACCTGAGCCTGCCCTGGCCCAGCCTGAGCCCATTGCCCCTTGTCCTGTCCCTGTTCCCTGGCAGCAGAGCCCGACCCCCCCTGGTTGTCCCCTCCTGGCAGGGAGCTGTGCAGAGCCACAAGGTCCCTCCTTTTCTAAAGAACTCCATTTTCCTTCCATTCCAGCATTTCTTCAGTTGGTTTTTTACATTCACAAGCAGTGCAAGTTGAATAAAGGCAGTGAAAGAATTCCCAAGCTCCCTCTGAACCCCACAGCTTGTCCTTCCTGCCCACATACCTGTGGTCATGGCCTGGTTTGAGGAAATGCAGGCCATGGTGACGGTGTGGGCCGGAGTTTTGTCAGAGAACCCTGCTCCCAAGGCAGCCTACAACAACAGGAGTGGCTGTTAAACCTAAACCTGCTCCCAGGCCAGAGCTGCCTCTGCCCAGCACACCTTGCCAGGTGGAGCTGAAGACAGAATCTCATCCAGTTCATTATGGCAGCAGCTCTTCCCCTCCCCAGACTGGGGAGCAGGAGCTGAGGCCACTGGTCATGGCTGCACTGAGAACAATCACTGCCCCTCCACATTTTTTAATAGATACAAACTAATCACACCCCTCACATTTTAAAAAAAACACATCAAAAGAGGCTCCAACTACTCAGCATCATTTTTGCTTCACCTTACTGGCAAAGGCAGTGTGTGAAAGGGGTGACTTAGACTCAGCACAAGGGAGCAGCAAACTGCAGAGCAGTGACTCATCTGAGCAGCCCAGAAACCTTCCCTACTTGGGATGTGGCCAAGTAGTTCAAAGTTCAGCAGTTGCTCCCAAGTTAAAATTACCCTGCAGGCCCATCTGACTGGCAGGTGACCAAAGGCAGGCCTTGCACTCATGAGGCTGAGACTGCACAGGGAGCCCAGGTTACATCATGGATTTATCCAGGTGCAGAGCACAGCAGAGGCTCCAGGTTAGCAAAGTCTGACTCTCACATGACTCCAGAGGCTCTGGGGATAATACAGGAATTGTGTTTTCTGGCTGTTGGAACAAAGGTTCCAAAGCTGCTCTGCTTCAAATCCTGTGAATGCTGTGTCTGAGCAGCCAACTCAAATAAATGCATAAATACCACAACAAAGCAAACTCTCACAGCTCACTCTGCTCCTCCAAAGGAGGAAAGCCAGGGTTCAATCCAACTGGTATTTAGGAGCAGAGGGATCAGCAATCCTCAACAAAACCTTCCCTTGCAGGGAAGAGTCAGGCAGAGGCTTCACAGCATTGAAATGTGAAAATTTGGAAAAAAATTATGCTACATGGAAACTGTGGCAGATTTCTGGAAGCAGAGAATCACAAAATAATTTTTCTTATAGTCTAAGGAACTCATTTAACAGACAACTATTTCGAACTCTCAAATCATGTATAAACAAACAATAATACTGGGAATCAATTTTTAGCAAGGATTTGCTTCAGAGCAGTTGCAGAAATCAGAGCCCCAGGGAAAGGCTGCACAGAACCCACCTCTCTGGCAACATTACTGGTTTTCACCTCCTGGATAACTGTGCCATAAACAATGTAATCAACAACATCCCTTGGGACACTGGTCCGGGTCAGCAGGCCCCTGAGGAGAGGATCAAAACAAAAAGAATTTGCATCACATAAATAAAAAAACTCTCCAACATCCTGTTCCTGCCAGTTTGGCTGGAGAACAAGGCAACAACAGAGCCTCAGCTTCTGTCACCCCCTCAGAAGAAATGTCATGTGCATGTGGGCAGTGTAGGTGATTATGGGCTGCAACAATCCTGGTGATAATTTCACTACAAATCATTACAGAACTTCATTTAAAAAATTACCTTATAGCCCTTACCCCCTCCTTTCACAAAATGGCTCAAAAAATCATAAAATCCCAGAATGGTTTGGGTGGGAAGGGACCTCAAAGCTCATCCAGTGCCACCCCTGCCATGTGTAGGAACACCTCCCACTGTCCCAGGCTGCTCCAAGCCCTGTCCAGCCTGGCCTTGGACACTGCCAGGGATGGGCCAGTCACCTCCAGGCTTCTCCAAACCTTCTCTCTTCTCCACAGCACTTTGCTCTGCCTCTCAACAAGACAAACCACTGCTCATGACCCTCAGAACAGAAAGACAACTGCATTAGCTCAATATCCTTGAGCTAATATCAATTAGCTCAATAATAATAAAAAATAATATCAATTTCCTCTGTGTTGCCCAGGTTGTTTTCTCCACCAGATGTGAACACACCTCAACAGCAGCTTTGATCTCTGTGTCTGGAAAACTACAGCTGGCAATCAAATTCATTACAGTTTGTCACCACCACCATCTCTTTGAAACAAACCTACTGAAAGTCATCCACTTAAAGGAGGGAGGCCAGGAAAAGTAAAGCATCTGAGCTGCAACCCTGAAAGCTCAGCAGTTTAACAAGAATTCTGAGACCTTTCAGTGTTCTATTTACTTACTGCAGTGCTGCTCTGGCTAAGTCATGTGGCATCAGATCAGCATACCTGGAAGGTGAAGAGAAAAGGAAGAAACTCAGAGGTGTGAGGAATCAGTGCAGAATTCTCAGCACAGAAATCAGGACAGAACTCTCCTGTGAGAACAGAGCAGCAGCAAGAACAGGGGATGGACCAGAAATGTTCCACTGTGCTTCTGAGCAAACATTTCAAGGAATCACAGTTTGGTTTGGGTTGGAAGAGACACTAAGTCTCATCCAGTGCCACCTCTGCCATGGCAGGGACACCTCCCACTGTCCCAGCTGCTCCAGCCCCAGTGTCCAGCCTGGCCTTGGGCACTGCCAGG
>JAOTBB010001719.1:134394-158480 GCA_025629985.1 Chamaetylas fuelleborni | reverse complement strand
CCCTGGCACAGGGTGCCAGAGCAGCTGTGGCTGCCCCTGGATCCCTGGCAGTGCCCAAGGCCAGGCTGGACACTGGGCTGGGAGCAATGGGACAGTGGGAGGTGTCCCCATGGCAGGGGTGGCACTGGGGGGGATTTAGGGTCCCTTCCCACTCAAGCCAGTTTGGGATTCAAAGGCTTTGAGGAGCACTAGCTGTCGATGCCATGGTCAGTGCAAACACTGCCCTCACACAAACACTGTCTCTGCTCTGCCCAGCCATGGCAAACACAGCCCAGGAGCAGCTCAGGGGCTGCCAGCTCACACTGGACACTGCAGTGAGGCCCCTGCAGCCACAGGGAACACTGCCCACAGCCCCACCTGTACCTGTGCAGGGTTAAACCTTGCCTGTCCTGCTGGACACACAACTGTTGGCTCAGGGGATTTGTGTTTCCAGCCCTCTCAGATACACGATGCTAAGGAAGAGCCAGGAGCTGCATCAGCAGAACAGCTTTAAGCCCATAATCATTTCCATATCACTTGACACCTTCCCAAGCTCCTGCCAAGGAGCCACTAAATCTCCTCTGCCACTGAATCACAAAGTGACTGTTCTTGACAAGCGTCAGACACAAGACCACCGGTAGGAGAGGGTGAAAAAGTTATTTTCCAGTCCATTGCAGAGCTACAAATGATGAGCTGGCCCTTTTCACACAGCCCGAATTTTGTTTGCATTCCTTCCAAACAAAGCCCCCATTGAGCACGGGGAGGACGCTGGGCGGGAGGAAGCAGAATGTAGGGCAGGAGGAGGCACGGCTGGGAGCTGGGGCTTGACAGGCACATCCCACTCTGCAGGGACATCCCACCCTGCAGGGACATCCCATCTCGAAGGGACATCCCACCCTGCAGGGACATCCCACTCTGCAGGGACATCCCACTCTGCAGGGGCATCCCACCCTGCAGGGACATCCCATCTCGAAGGGACATCCCATCCCTGTATTGTATCCCATCCCACGGATCCCATCCCATTCCTGTATCCCATCCCATGGATCCCATCCCATTCCTGTATCCCACCCCATGGATCCCATCCGTGTATCCCATCCTTGTATCCCATCCCCATATCTCATCCCTGCAACCCATCCCATCCCTGCATCCCATCCCTGTATCCCATCCCTGTATCCCATCCCATCCCTGGATCCCATCCCACCCCTGGATCCCATCCCACCCTGCAGACACATCCCACCCAACACAGGCCAGGAGCAGTGGAGGAACAACTGCATTTAGTCTGTAATTCATTACTAATTGCTGTGCACACACTGCAGCAGCACGTGTGCTCAGCTCAGGGAAGAAAAGCAAACGTGCACAAATTCATCCTGGGAGCTGGGGAAGGGGCTGGAGCCCCAGGAGAGGCTGAGGGAGCTGGGAAAGGGGCTCAGCCTGGAGAAAAGGAGCCTCAGGGGCACCTTGTGGCTCTGCACAACTCCCTGCCAGGAGGGGACAGCCAGGGGGGGTCGGGCTCTGCTGCCAGGGCACAGGGACAGGAGAAGGGGCAATGGGCTCAGGCTGGGCCAGGGCAGGCTCAGGTTGGATATTGGGAACAATTCCTGCCTGGAAAGGGCTGTCCAGCCCTGGCACAGCTGCCCAGGGCAGTGCTGGATTCCCCTGGAGGGATTTCAAAGCCCTGTGGATGTGGCACTTGGGGACATGGGGCAGTGCTGGCCTGGGCAGTGCTGGGGATGGTCTGAGCCCCCTTTTTCAGCTTCAAAAACTTGACAATTCAAATCCTGTGTGTTCAAGCTGCCCAGCTCTGTGCCACAGGCTCTGACAACAGCCAGGATTTTGAAGTGCCTGCTCCAAGAACAGCTCAATACCCGAGTTCCCTTGGCAAAACTCAAGGCACACTCCTGCCAGGAGGTGTCTGGGGGGCTGTGCCCAGCTGTGCCCCTCCCAGGGCTGGCTCACCCTGAGGGAGGTGAACTTCTCAGCCAGAGCCACATCACCTTCCCCAAGAGCTTCACCTGACTATAAAATCATGGAATGGTTTGGGTTGGAACTTTAAAGCCCATCCAGTGCCACCCTGTGCCATGGCAGGGACACCTTCCACTGTCCTAGGCTGCTCCCAGCCCCATTCAACCTGGCCTTGGGAGGGGGATGGAGATTATTAGTTGGATTATCTTGTCTGTAAATTTGTCAGATATAAATGAGGTCACTGTACCACCAAAACAGAGTTCAGTTTTTGTTTGGGTTTTGTTTTTTAGTAAGGTGAAGAGTCAAGGTTTTTCCTACCAGTTTTTCCTTCCTGTTCTTCCACAGGTATCCACAGAGCTTGAATCCAGCAGGGCCATTGTCCCAGGCACAAAGAGTCCCTGGCCTGGGGTTTGCTATTACTCCTCCAAAATAAATTCTCCTGTCTGAGCTTGTGCTTCCAAAACCTCTCACACCAAGTGAAACCATCCCAGCAAAGTCCCAGCACCCAGTGCTGGGGACAACACCTGGAAAAACTTACACTGACCTTGCTCTGTGCTGAAGGGTGAAAGACTGAGCAAACAGCTGCTGGAAAAGGATTTCCCAGGAAATAGATCCTAGAAAATCTCTGGAAAGCAGTGTTTGCACTAAAGATGTTGAGCATGGCTTGGGATGGTTCATCCACCCTGTGCAGCTCTGATTCCCTCACAGAAGGAATGTTTTGAAAGACTTAAGTAGTAACTGAGATCATTAAGAGCTTAATTAAAAGTAGAACTCTCAGCTCTCACCTGATGCGCTTGTGCTGGGCTTTCCTTGGAAAGAGAAAGTGGATTTACTGCTGGAGCTTTCTTACGAAATCACTAATTGTTACCTTAACTGACAGCCAAGGGTAACGGCTGCCTGCTCTATGCAAATGACTCTGAAGCATCAAAGCTTCAAAGCAAGAGCTGCTTTGTCCTGGAAGAGTTTGGAGTTCTGGACTTTACATAGCTGGGGAGTTTGGGAGGGCTTGGAGGACATCAGGAGGAATTTTTTCATGGAAAGGGTGAGCAGCCCTTGGAAGGAAGGGGCTGCCCATGCTGGAGTCCCCATCCCTGGAGGTGTTCAGGGAAGGCCTGGGTGTGGGCTGGGGACAAGGTGGGCATGGGCACAGCTTGGATTCCAAGCTCTTGGGGGTCTTTTCCAAACCCAGGGGTTCTGGGACTCTGCACTAGGTTAATGCATTTCTCTCGAGACTCGGGGACCTCAGGATGAAATCTCTGTGTTTAGAAAGACCAGACAAAGCCTTCCACCCCTGAGTTAATTTGGCAATTTTAAAAGCTCCCAGGCTTAATTATTGCTACTGTTGTCAGTTCTCTTAAAAAGCTCCCAGGCTTAATTATTGATGCTGTCGTCAGTTCTCTTTTATTGCACTTCTGTTACTTAAATAAAGGCACTGTGGGCTGTTTCCTGGGCCCTGTGCAAGCTCTGAGCACACCTGGAGAATCCCAGCCCCACACTGACTCCAGGTGTGGCACAGCCTGTGCTCCTGGGATTGCTGAGGCCTCGTTCCTTCACACTTCATGAATGGGAGGGTTGTTCATTCAGTGAAGACAGCAGCAGTTTCCTTCTGCCTGCCCAGGCACTTTCTTCACTCAGTGCAGGAATTTCCAACAAGTGAGGCAGTAAAGACAAGGTTTATACCTTCCTGTGGCTGCTAAAGCACCTGCTTGAGTTGGAGGGGTGTAGGGAGGTGCTCCAGGCCAGACAGGACAGGGCTTGGAGCAGCAGCCTGGGATAGTGGGAGGTGTCCCTGCCCTTGGCATGGACAAACCAATCCATGATCCATTCTACAATTACACTGCTTAGCTTCAACTCCTGCAGCCCCTCTCAGCTCCTTGGGGTGTCTCCTTTCCCTCATCCATGGGAAATAAGAAAGGAACAGGCTTCCACCACCACTTGTAAGAATCACAGCTCCCGGGGATGGGTATTCAGGAAAGGGAAGCTGAAGCCATTCCCAACCTCATCCTCTGGCAAAGGCTTGAGTGAAAGTCTCAGTTTTTTCAGGGAGCCAAACTCAGCTGATGTGGGAGGGAGTGGGAAGCTTTAGGCTGGCTGGGACAAGCCCTGGCACTCATGGCAATTCCTCCTGCAATCAGGCTTTGCCACCTCTGGCAGCCAGCTCAGCACCCAGCTGCAGAGGGGAGGAACTGCCAGAACAGGGCTCCAAAGAGAGCTGGAACCCACAATGTGAACCCACATTGTCCCCTTCCCCCAGTCCCAACAACTTCCCTAACAGCAGGATCTCTGACCATCAGTGCTTTAGGAGTTCTCTCTCAGGAGAAAGCTTCAATAAAACAGCACAAGGGGTCACTAGGCAAAGTCAAAACTCACTCCCTGACAATGATATTTTCAGAGAGATGGTGATGAGGACACCTGAAAGCTTGGGACACCTGGTTTCTTTTAAACTGTACCAGGAACTTCCAGATCCAGCTAGGAATTGACACTTCAGGCCATGGCTACTCTTCCTAACAGAACATTTATTCATCAGGAGTGAGGGACTGCACTGCATTTGAACTCTCCCTTGTGCTCAGCCCTGATCATGTGTAGCATGGTCAGGTACCTGGGAAGGACAGTGGGAAGAGGGAAAGGCAGCCTGATCAGCAACAAAAAACCAGGGATGGAACCAAAACAAGAATCCTGTGGATGCTCTGGGTCTGACAAGATGCAAACACAAGATGCTCCTGTTTAAACCCAGCAGGCAGCAGGAATTCTGCTCATGCCTTTGCCAGGAGGATGCCCCAACTGCACAGCCTGCACACACCCTGCTCTGGGAGCTCAAACACACTTAATCCCCTGAGCAAACAGCAGAGTAACTCAGTAAATGCAGCAGCTGCTCCTCCTCCTTCAGCAGAGAGCCCTGCACACACAGCTCACCTGCTGCTGAGTGTGTACACAGATCCCAGCACACACATCCCTGGGAGAGCACCCACTCCTGCATGGATCCTTCCCACACTGACATGTGGCCAGGAATTCTCCAAGGAAATAAAAAAACAGCATTCATCGAATCCCACAATGGTTTGGGTGGAAGGGACATTAAATCTCATCTTGTCCCACTGGGTGCCTGGGCAGAGACACCTTCCACTGTCCCACATGGGAAAGTTTGTGTTCTATTTCCAGGCATCAAAAGCCTCATCCAATCTGGCCTTGGACACCCCAGGGATAGCCACAGCTTCCCTGGGAAACCTGTGCTGGGGCCTTCCCAAGGGGAATACTGGGATTCCTTCCCAATATCCCTGTCCTTTGCCCATGGAAGCCATTCCCTGTGTCCTGGCACGATCTGCCTGCATAACCCAGTCAGAGAGCAGAGCACCCAACAGGAATCTCCATGCCATGAACACCTGGATCAGACAAGCCAAGTGCTGCTGCTGGCCTGAGACAAGCCCACACAAAGAGCTTTATAAATAGGTTATAAATAATGCAGGGCCCCACCACACACAGGCAGCATCACTCAGTGGATCTGCTGGGCCACGCTGCACATTCCAGCCCTCTTTACCACAGGTTACTCCCACACTGCTCAGAGCCAGGACTCCAGTGCAGGTACACACTGACAGGGGAGTGCCCTGACAGCCTCCCCAGCTGCAGTGACTCAGGACTCCAGGGCAGGATGGGGAGAACCTGCCTGACTTGTTGGGACACAGAGCCCAGTGCCTGGAGCAGGTGCAGGCAGCAAAGGGGAAATGAGCAGAGGCAGGGCAGGAATCCCACAGACCCTGGGCTCCCACAGCCATGGGGAGAGGCAGGAGCAGCCCTGGCAACAACCCAGAGACTGTCACAGTGACACTGGAATGGCCTCCTGGCTCTTTGCTCTCCCCTCCCATCTTCAGTTCCATCATTTCTGACATCCCATGACCTGGAGCGTAACAAAGAACTCAAGGTATGAGTAAACCATGGATTTATGTGTTAGCAAAGCAGGAATTCAGTGAATTCAGGTGTCTCACCTCCTCTGCAGGAAGGTTTTCCCAGTGCAGAGTGTGCAAACCAGAGCTGCAGCAGAACTCACTCGTCCTGCTCTACAAGGTTTCAAGTCATGACAGCTCAGCACTGACAGAGCACCTGAAGTACATCTGAATAAAGCCAGCACACACCTCACATGAAATAAAGTAACACACACCTCTGCTGAAACCTTGGGAAATGTGAGCTCACTGAGCTCATCTACACAACAGAATCATGGAATTGTCCATGCTGGAAAAGACCTCTGAGATCTCCAAGGCAAATCATGCCAGTGGTCTATGAAATCTCCACAAGTGGTAGGAGAAACTCCCCCTGAAGGTGAAGGTCCTGTCTGGGAGCCTGGTTTGGATCAAGGTGGGCTTGGCAGGACCATGGGAACAGTCAAGTGATCCAATTACTTTAATTCCACAGCCACAGCTGATGACATGATCAGTGCTCAGTTTTTTCCCATATATCCAGTCCCTGGTGCCAACCCTCCCATCCTCAATCCATCACCCCAAGGCCTCTCCTTCCCCAAAAGTTCCCTCATCACCCCCCACCAAATCATGCCCTGCACCCTTTGCTTTTCCCCCTGAACTATCACCTGGGTAAACATTCTCTGCTTTATCCCAAGGTCAGCAGCCTCCACCCTCCACACCACGACACAACAGCCACACAAAACTGCTTTTTTTCTGGGTAACATCCACGGCAACAGCAGAGAAACTCCCATGGGAAGAGCTGGATCCAACTGCTGGGGATCCACAGGACGTGCAGTACCCTGAAAATTGGTATTTTGCAGAGCAGGTATCAAGAACAGGAATTATAACCAGATCACACTCTGTAAAGATAAGTTAAAGACTCTTATCCAGTGACATTTCCTAGCATGAGTGTATCTTAAAAAACTTATTTAATTCCAGCATCTATTTTTAGAAATGCAGTAGATTCCCAAAATCCAAAGGAAACACTTCAGCTTTTAACACATTTGTTAAATGAGAGATTCTTAAACCCAAGTGTATTTCCTTCCCAAAAGGCTGCTCAAGCTCTGCCAGCCCCTCTTAGTGACCCCCTGGCTCTGTCCTGAATCCCTCATTTCCCAGCACTTTATCAAACTGCCCTTCCAGGCTGAGTTTCCCCAATCCCACACCAGTGCAGAGAAGCTCCCAAGCTGGTGATGTAAGGCAGGACACGGGACACAGGACAGGAGCAGCAGCAAGGGTGCCAGCTCCTCTCCTCCCAATTAATCTATTCTTAACGAAGCAGATGACAGTCCTGGGAGGCAGCAGCTCCTGGGGTGACCTACATTCCCCTCCTGGATGCATCTGTGTGTCTCAGTCGCTGTCACACATCCCCAGCAGGGTACAGGGAGATCTGATTTGTGCAAACCAGCCCTGCCCAGCCCATCAGGGACTCGCTGAATTCTCATTTTGGTCACAAATCCTGTGCTGGAACCCTAAAGCCTGGAGTTTAAACTTTCTGTGCTGTCAGGCTCTGATCCCCAGTGGAACACTGCTTTTGACTTGAGGCCTTGGAGAAGGCTTCCAAAATTGAAGGACAGAACTAGAATCACTGGTGTGTAGTTTAAATAAAAGTGTGTAATATCACATGGTGAAGGGTTTGGAATTTAGGGTTTTAGAATATAGTAATAGGTATGGGACAAGATAGTGGTTTCACAGTGTTGGTTTTTCCTCCTTCTTGTTCTTCTTCTTCTTCTTGTGTTTAAGTAGTATTTTTTAATTGAATCAAAAATGCCACACTGCAGGTCACAGGTGTTTAGTCATTCAGTCAAAAGTAAAAATAATCTAAGTGCTAGCTTTTAGTTAGACTATTTAGTCTTAAAAGACTTTGCAACGAGCAAGATCCATCACCATTTCTTCATTTTTAACTTGTTAGCTACACGTGCTGTAGCATTCACTGTACTGTAAATAAAAATTAATAAACAACTGAGTCCGAACACAACATTTCGTCTCTCGTACTTTTAATCCCAACTCTAAAAAGGAAAAAGAAGATGAAAACTAACAGTCCAGTACTCTGGCTTCTATCCCCCCAAATCCCAGGTTTAATCCCCCCCAGACAACAGGAGGCTGTTGTTATCCAGCCTGGTGTCTGGGAAGCACTTGCTGGGAATTCATCCACATCTCCAGTGCTGGGAGAATTTGGGATGCTCCCACCCCTGGAGCTTCTCAAACCCATCTCAGACTGCCCTTACAACCAATTCAGAGATGGAGAGCACTCCCAGCTGCAGGATTCACAACTCCAGGGCTGAAGGACACCTCCCACACTGGAAATTCCTTCACTGGAATTCCATCAAAGCAGCAAAGGGCTGTGAGCAGGTGAGATCTCTGCTGTTGGCCCTTCCAGGGATGCACAGCAAATGCAGGGCACCAAAACTGTCTCACTGTAAGTCTCACCTGAAACCTTCTCAGTGGCTGTTTTTGAGATTTGTATTGAAAATCACAGATCAGCACCTGAGCTAAGGCACTGCAAAAGGCAATACTGCTGCCAAGAATTCTTTAAGAGCACTTTATTAGCAACAATATAAAAAAAAAATTAAAAATATGAAGTGACCAAGGAGACAGAGGTGGTGGGAGCTGTGTGTTACCCACACAGCACCTCCATGGCACTGGGGACCTTTCACCTCTCCACAGCTCATCATCTAAATTAAAATATTAATCACTTGCAGGAACAATCCTTGACATCTCTTTTGCTCCAACTTATTCCCTCCAACAGGGAGAAGTCATTACCTTGCTATTACACATTGGATCCTTTTATCATCTGAATGTGACTTTTTTTCTTCTAAAAAATACAGATTCTATCCACACATGTAGGTGTGGGGAGCCACAGGGCTGTGAGGAAGCAGAGTACCCACACATCAGGGATTCCCAGGAGCTGCTGCTCCCCAAGCACCACTGTTCATGTCTGATAAATGGATTACAATGAGAAGTGCTGTTCAAACCCACACCTGGAGTTAAAGCCCAAATATTCAGGAGGTGGAAAGGCCCTGGTGTCATGCAGCACACAGAGCTGAGGGCCCATCCCATGGAGGGATTTCCAAATGTCTCTTCCCCATTCAGTGATGACACTCAGGGCCTCCTCAAGAGCTCCACATCAACCTCAACTTCCAGGTCCCTCACCCCATCTGCTGCAGGTATTTAAATACTGACCTGCACACAAACTGCCTATCATGAATTTTGTACTAATTCTTGCAAATAAATTGCAACCTTTCTGTAAAGTGAAGGTGACAGCTCCTCCAAGGGAGGAATTAGGGTGTGTGAGCTTAAAACCATTATCTAGAGATGGCTGCCTGGGGGGCTGTAGGGAAAGGGGACTCAAGGGACTGAAATTAAATCCCCAACAGCTCAAACCAACCTGTTTCTACCTTGAGAGGCTCCACATCCTCCTCCAGGTTCACAGGAATGGACAATGGCACACTGAGAAACTCAGGTACCACAGAACCATTTGGGCTGGAAAAGCACTCCAGGATCACCGAGTCCAACTGTGCCCAACCCTCACTTTGTCCCTAACCCAGAGCACTGAGTGCCACAGCCAGGAATTCCTTGGACACCTCCAGGGATGGGCACTCCCTGAGGAGTCCCTGCCAGCGCTAATTTGGGGGATTAACAACCACACCCATGGTGATTTCAACTGGGGTAGCACCAAGGGACAAAGTGGGCAGGGCACCTGGGCTCTGCAGCTGTGCCAGAACACACCAGGGAATGCTGGGCAGTGCCCTGGCCACGCCCCACAGCAGCCACCTGTGCCAGGGCAGTGCCCAGGAGCAGAGCAGAGCCAGTGGGCCAAGGCTTTGTGGCACAGTTTTGATCTGGTGCTTTGATTCCCGAGCCAGCACTCTCCATATCAGCGCCTGGGCAAAGTTCAGCAGATAACCGGGCCAGGAGCACTGCCCAGAAAATGGAGCACTGGCCATGAAATGGAGCACTCCTCATGAAATGGAGCATTGACCATAGAATGGAGCACTGGCCATGAAATGGAGCATTGGCCATGAAATGGAGCATTGCCCATAGAATGGAGCACTGGCCATGAAATGGAGCACTCCTCATGAAATGGAGCATTGCCCATGAAATGGAGCATTTCCCATAATACAGAGCACTGCCCAGAAAATGGAGGATTGGCCACGAAATGGAGCATTGACTATAGAATGGAGCATTGCCCTAACATGGAGCATTGCACATAGAATGGAGCATTCCCCACAACATGGAGCACTGCCCATAGAATGGAGCATTCCCCATGACATGGAGCATTGCTCGTGAAATGGAGCATTCCCCACAACATGGAACATTCCCCATAGAATAGAGCATTCCCTATAACATGGAGCATTCCCCAGAGAATGGAGCATTCCCCATAACATGGAACATTCCCCACAGAATGGAGCATTCCCCATAGAATGGAGCATTCCCCATAGAATGGAGCATTGCCCATAACATGGAGCATTCCCTATAACATGGAGCATTGCCCCTAACATGGAGCATTCCCTATAACATGGAGCATTGCCCATAACATGGAGCATTGTCCATAGAATAGAGCATTCCCTATAACATGGAGCATTGTCCATAGAATGGAGCATTCCCCACAACATGGAGCATTGTCCATAGAATGGAGCATTCCCTATAACATGGAGCATTGCCCATAACATGGAGCATTCCCCATAGAATGGAGCATTCCCCATAGAATGGAGCATGGCCCATAACATGGAGCATTCCCCATAACATGGAGCATTCCCCATAGAATGGAGCATTCCCCATAACATGGAGCATTCCCTATAACACGGAGCATTGTCCATAGAATGGAGCATTGCCCATAAATGGAGCATTCCCCATAGAATGGAGCATTTCCCATAACATGGAGCATTGCCCATAGAATGGAGCATTTCCCATAACATGGAGCATTTCCCAAGCACTGTGAGCTGGACATGAAGGAACAGCGACTTGCACCAGCTCAGAATCCAGATGTTTATCCTCAGCATGCACCCAGCAGCACAGCTGCTGAAGTTTTGGGAGCAGCGAGTGTACCTGGCATCCCAGCCATGCACACAAACACTGGGATCCCAGAGAAGAGAGGGTCAGAGAGAATTCCAGAACTCTTGGGGCTGGAAGGGACCTCTGGAGATCCTCCTAGAGCAGGTGGGCTGGAAACATCTCCAGAGAGGGACACTCCACATCCTCCCTGGGCAGGATTCCAGGCTCTCTTCTGTCACCCTCCACGGACAGTTTTTCCTTCCCCATGTGGAGGAGGAACTCCTTGTGCTCCAGCTCATGGCCACTGCTCCTTGTCCTGTCACTGGCACCACTGAGCAGAGTCTGGCACCATCCCCTGGCATCCCCCATGGAAATACCTGTGTGCACAATCCCTGTGGGACACTGTGGTCACAGACTGAGGTCATTCCAGAGGCCAGAACCCTTCATGGAACCTCCTCATCCTCCCCTCCCCAGCTGCCCTCAGCTCACAAACATCAGCACAACTTTGGTCCAGGGAGGTCTGACTTACCCACACTCCCCCCAGGGAAGGAATTTCAGAAGTCACATGAAAGTACAGCTCAAATCTACGTGTAAAAAAAACAATCTCTGTGCAGAAAGAAGGCTCCAGGTTCCTGCTGACACCACCTACACTGTCACTAAGGTCCCTGAGACCACAGCTTCAACACAAGCACTTATTTCTTCCAGAAAAAAGAAATTTGATCGTTTTGTTATTCCAGCAGCTAAACCTTACACAAGGCTCCCACAAACAAAACAAAAGAAAATGAACAAAGGAACTGTTTTAGTGATGTTTTATGCATACCAAGAGACAAGAGAGACAATAAGGTTTTTATTCATAAGGTACTAAGGGGGAAAAAAGGAAATGAAGCTCTAGCAAGAAACAGAACTTCCATCAGAGCTGTTCCCATGCAGCAGTAACCTCTGCTCAGTGTCAGTTAATTCCAGGTTTGAGGGCTGATTTAATTCCCTGCCATTACATCTTTCATTTTCCAATATACTCAATTAACTCTGGTCCAGGCACCTTTACCAGCCTCTATTTTTAGGGAGGGCAGCACATGGAGCAGCTGCACGTCCTCATGAATCCCATGGTCAGGAGCCCAGCAGGTCCCACACCCAGAATCACAGCAGGGAAAAGCCTGGACTCCAGACAGCCCAGTTTGCAATTGGAATTCTACTCTAAACCACCAAGGCCATGAATTAAATATGTTCAAGTTCAATTACAGCCAATTAAATCAGTTTTCATGCATGTCTCACCCTACTTAAGCTATATTTGTTAGCTAGAAAATAAATACAGTACACGAATCTGCTTTCACATAGACTGCTATTTATGAAACACTGAATTTGTCACTACTTGCTGCAATGGTAATTTTGCCCTTAAATTACATAAAAATAAAATTCAAGTTAACACTTATCCTGACTAATTTATACTCAGCAGATGGACAAGACAGATAATACATAAATGAAGGGAAGTGAATTCATTCAGAAAAGCATCACTTTACCAAAGAGGAGGTGCTGTTTTGGGGAGGTCATTAAAGGATTCAGCCACTCATGGAATCACTGAATGCCAGAACGGTTTGGGCTGGGAAGGATTTTACAGCTCAACTTTGTTCCATGGGCAGGGACACTTTCTCCTGGACCAGGTTGCTCCAAAAGGACTCGTGTGATGACTGACTGCTGGAAAACCTGTTTGTGTCCTTCCAAACACAAAACAATCCCATTATTTCTGAGAGAGCCCCAAGCCAAGCTGCACAGGCTGCCCAGAGCAGAGAGTTCTGTCGCTGCTGGCACCAGCACTGCCACCCCACATGTGACCTCACATCACTGCTGCTCACAAAGGGCTGGGGCCAGGCTGTGAGCCTTGCTGGGTGACATTTCCAGCAGGGAATGGCTGATTGAGGACACACCTGATCCAGGACACTGCTGTGTGCAGTGCTCCTGCAGGATATTCCCTGCCAGGCTCCAATAACCAATACACCCAACAACAGGGTGTTAATAACCCAACAAGGTGTTAATGAACAGCTGCCACATCGCTGGGGATGCTCCCAGTTACTGAACAGCAACTCAGAAAACTCAGCATCAGAAAAGCCTCTCATTCATTAACCCCTCAGCATCAATAAAGGCACGGCAGCAGGTTCTGATCTTGGCTTTACACCAAGTTCTACGAGTGTGTAAGGCAATTCCTACACCCTGTGCCCTGCTGCAGCCTCCCCATCCCTCCACCTCCCAGCAAAGCCTTCTCCTTCCCTGAGCTTTACTTATACCAAGGTTTTTGGGATGATCTTAGATCTTAGTAATTTTCAAGCTGGAGGTGAGTCCTCCTGTGTGCCAAGTTCCCTATTTGTGCATGTATTTCATATTTCACGATTTACAGTACACTTTCAAAGGTAAGAGTCACAGATCTTAAATATCTCTGGAGATTAATAGCAAAAAAAAATTCCCCTTTAGATACAAGATGCTCTCCTTACAAGTAGCAGTCACCAAAGATCCTGCAGTAATTTTCTCAATGCCAAAAGGATTTAATGGCTTTACATGCAGGAATGGCAATGGAGAAAAAAAGGTGCAAATCTGCCTTAGGGCACTGTGTGACCATGAGAGATCCTCCAGCTCCCAGCTCTTGGAGGAGGTCAAATATTGGAACACCAGATGTTTCCAGCCAAGCCCTAAGCTCTCCAGCAAGTGAGAAGATGAGTGGCAGAGCTCTCAAGTTCACCTACAGGGAAAAACCTTGAAATAAAGGCCCATTGTAATGATATTGCCCCGAAGCATGACATTTATCAGGAAGTTTTATATCACCTTTTTTAGCTATTATTGATACTGCAGCAGTCCAACTGAACTCTCAGAAAAAAACCTGAGAAACAGGAATAATGTGCCTTTGAAAATGTGGACACAACTGGAAGAATGTCACAGACACACCTAGAATCACAATTTCTTGCTACCCAGAACACTGGCACCTCCTGAGGCAGCACTGGAGGCTGTGAGACTTGTTTGGATTTTTTAGTTTGCTGTGTTCTGCAAGGAGGTTCACAGAACTCCAGAATGGTTTGGGTGGGAAGGGACCTCAAAACCCATCCAGTGCCATGGCAGAGACACCTCCCACTGTCCCAGCTGCTCCCAGCCCAGTGTCCAGCCTGGCCTTGGGCACTGCCAGGGATCCAGGGGCAGCCACAGCTGCTCTGGGCACCCTGTGCCAGGGCCTGCCCACCCTGCCAGGGAACAATTCCTGCCCAGGATCCCACCCAGCCCTGCCCTCTGGCAGTGGGAGCCATTCCCTGTGTCCTGTCCCTCCAGGCCTTGTCCCCAGCACCTTTCCAGCTCTCCTGCAGCCCCTTCAGGTCCTGGGTTCTGCCTGGGTTTGGTGCTGAGGACAAAAGGAGGTTGACACTGATCATAACAGAGAAAACTTGATCTGGGTATTGAGGAAAAGTTGTGCTGCAGGTGGTGTGTGTCTGGAACAGAAATGCAGAGAGGTGCTGGCACTGCTGTTCTTGGGGCAATGAGAGACCCCAGACAAACCAAATTAACATAGCCCTGCTGTGAGGTGACAACACAAACTGTGCTCCCCAGGCTGCCTCAGTCCTGCTGCTGGTCCTGGGTGCCAGGACAGGACCTGAGGTGGGGATCCCACTGCCCAGTGTGTCAGAGCTGCTCTGGATCCCACCAAAAGCCCTGCTGGATGAGGATCCTTATGATCCTCAGAGCATCTGACAGTGGCCACCAGCCTTGAAAGAGCTTCTGACCCTGCAGGTGGGCGAGAAGCAGAATGAGGAAGACCAGAGGTGGTGTGGTCCTGCTCTGAGCAAGTGCAGCTGGTGTCACCCAGCAGCTGCCTGAGGTGACACAAGGACTGTCAGCGCTGTGGTTTGGCACCCTGGGGCTCGTGGGGCTGCTGCTCCAGCTGCTAGCAGAGCTCTGCTGCACCTCAGCTCTTTTCCTGTAAATCCTGATGCTGCTCTCTGACACAGACCAAGTGCCAGCTTGGAACAGCCTGGGATAGTGGAAGGTGTCCCATGGCAGGGGTGGAATGAAGATTCCACATTTAAGATGAATTTAAATGATCCTTCCAAACCAATGCATTCTGTCATTCCATGATCCAAACCCAGGCAGCTCCATCTCCTGTTCTCTGGCTGGGTCAAGGTCTCAAGCACACTGGGACACATCCTGAAACCTGGGAGTTTTAAACTTTCTGTGCTTCCTGACACTGACCCCCAGAAGAACATTGCTTTTGACTTGTGGTCTTAAAGAAAGCTTCCAAATCTGAGTAATAAAGTCAAAATCACTAGTGTGTAAAATAAATGTACGTAATTTCACATGGTAAAGAGCTTTAAATTTAGGGTTTTAAAATATAGTGATAGGTATGGGACAAAATAGAAATTCTTGAGTGTTGTCTCTTTCTTCCTTCTTGTTCCTTCTTCTTCATAATTTCAAGTAGTAGTTTTTAATTGGATAAAAAATCCCAGAGTGCAGGTCACAAGTGTTTGGTTATTGAGTCAAAAGTATAAAGAATATAAATGTTAGCTCTTAATTACAACTAAATTCACCTTCATTTTCTCACTTTTAGCTTAATAACTAGAAGTACTAAAAACCTGTCTGTACTTTAGAGAAGATTTAATAAACAACCAAGTCCAAAAAAGAAATTCATCTCTTGAGCATTCAATCCTGACTCTAAGTAAAGACAGAAGAAAAAAACCTAACCACTTTCACAATCCCATTTGGAGAAGGAAGAGGAGAGGATGGATGAGACACAGCCTGCAGCAAGCCTTGGAAGGTGTGAAATCAATGTTGCTACCTGAGGAACTGGAAACTTCTAGGTACTGCTAGCAGCATTGCAATGAGCTCAGCTCAGACATTTATTATAGATCTGCAGTGATTAAAGGGCAGTGCCCTCAGGGAAGTCACCTGCCCTGATTTGCTGGTGAGGAAGGACAGGTACCATGGCCACTGGTACCACGGTGAGAAGGGCAGGAGATGACACCTGGCACATAAATATGTCACCAATAGGTGAGTTGCTATATCCAGGTGCTCAAAGCCACTAACTGAACACCTGAAGGGAAATGTAAAATCACCTTTACTGTAGAACATTACAGTGCTTGAGACCCACTCAAGACACAACCATGTCAGGGGCAGAATAGCTTATTTGGGACCAGGAACAACTTGTTCAGGGAATGTTGTGAGGAAACAGAGGCAAGAGTTTGCTCTTTAAGGTGCAGATGAGCCATGACAAAGCCCAGCTTTCCTGAACCTTCCACAAATCCACTGGTGGTACCTTAGCCTGACCCAGCCCAGGTCAGCCACCCACCTGGACACACTGAGATGGCACCTGAACTTAGCAGAGCACCACCACCTTTGGAACCACAGCTTTTAAAGGTTCTGAAGCTCAGTTCTGGGTCAAGAATGTGCTGATCCCAGCCCCTCCAGCACCAAAGGAACTCCCAGTACCCCCAGCAGCAGCATGCCACACCAGAGCCATGGTTTTGGGAAGAGAGCATTTCCAGCACTCCTCCTAGTCCAACAACAGCTTCAGAGGATCCAAACATGAGAACATACCAGTTTGAGAACATCCTTGAGGAAAAAGCTGTACAGGTATGGATATCACTGTAGAAATTCCATACCCCAAGCAAGCAGGCCTCTCTCTGGGAGCATTAAGTCAGATTTTGGAAATGCAAGACACAAACGAGTGTTTCTCCAGGTTAGAGAGAACAGTCACAATCCCAGTGGGAGAGAAAGCCTGGAGTTGTTTTAGCTACAGAACAGAACCAAAACATGCAGAGACTTCAGTTAAACCCACACAAGACTTGTAGTGAAACCCACGCAGAAAGGAAAACCCACACAGAAACACCAGACATTCAAGACAACCTGCAAGAGCAGCTCTGGTCTCTCCCCTGCTCTCCAGAACCAGACAGGGAACTCCCTCAGCACCAGGAATTTACAAGGTGCTTTTCCACAAAGCTTTTCTCAAGTACCTTACCCCCTTGCAAGAGTTACACAAACCAAGGCTGAAATCCTTCTCAAAAAGCCATGGGGCAGAACAGGCAGTGGCTGCTGTTGCTGGAGAATCTGTGCAAGCTGCTCTGCTCCCATGCCCTGTCTGGGCATTTCTGGGCTGGATTTTCCTGGCAGAGCAGCCCTCTCCCAGCCAGCACCCTTCTCGAGGTTCTCCAGCTCACTAACAAGCAGGGACACGCTGGTTTTCCGTGCTGCAGGGAGGAGGAGCAAGGCACCCAGGCAGGGAGGGAGAGCCCACGCCCTGCTCCAGGGCTCCAGGCTGCAGGAACAGGGACAGGGAGCAGGGCATGCCAAGGCAAAACCTCTCACAGGCGGCACTGCTGGACTACAGGCAGCAACACCTGCATAAAACCCTGCAAGTTAGGGCTGATTCTTCCTACCCCCATGAGGTTTTCATCAAGAGGCTCTCAATCCATCCCCTAATGAAATATCAGTATTGACTTGAAGAGTGGAAAAGATCAAGTGTTTTCTCAGGACAAAGAGAATTTCTGAGTCACAGGATGTTTGGGTGGGAAGGGACCTTAAAGCTCATCCCATTTCACATCCTGCTATGTGCAGAGACACCTTCCACTGCCCCAGGGTGCTCCAAGACCAACCTGAGCTCGGACAGTTCCAGGGATCCAGGGGCAGCAGCTGCTCTGGGCACCCTCTGCCAGGGCCTGCCCACCCTCACATGGAAGAAAATCTTCTGCAGGAGTGTAACAGATTTTCTTTTGAAAGACATAAACCAAGGAGACAAGAGGAAATCACTTCTCTGCACCTCCCAGTTTTGTTTAGCACTCAACAAGGCACTAAAAATGAATCATTGGCTACTTAAAACAAAGGCTGTGTTCCTGTTTAGGAGCTCATGAACAAGTTTCTCCTGACACCAACAGACATTTTGTTTGGCCTCTGAAACTTCACACGCAGCACACAGATCATACAGCCTGTCACAAGGAGCTACAGGCCTGTGCTCCAAATCTGAACACATTCTAGAAAATATCAGTGACTTCCTAACTCTTCATCTCTGTCCCCTCCTGGAAACAGCACTGGTGTAACTGGAGCAGCCAACCTGGGCACTCTGCTTCCCCTGCTCCTGCACGGCTCCTGATGGGCTCCAGCACATTTGGGGAGCAGCTGCCTGACTTTCAGCTGCACACCCACAGCATCAGTGCAAGGACAGAGCAGCAGCAGGGCTGCCAGCACAGGACTGTGCCCAAGGAAGCAGCAAGGCAGCCTTTGTGTCCTTCACTGCTTTGCCTGAGGCACTGACAGCAATAGCACCAGGAGAGGAGCAGGCCCAGTTTGGGGTTTGTCTCATACTGGAGGCAGGGAGGAGGGAAGGCCTGGAACTGCTGCCAAGAAGTTTCTTAATGTGGAACTGCAACCAGAAAGTGAACTCCCATGGGGAACCTCTCAGGCCCAGGGCAGTGCCTGTCCCCTGTGCTGGCACTGCTGGGCCACCTCCAGTGCTGGGGGCAGCTCTGGGCCCCTCCTGACAGGAGAGCCCTGCAGGGGCTGCAGCGTGTCCAGGGAAGGGAACGGAGCTGGGGAAGGGGCTGGAGCCCCAGGAGAGGCTGAGGGAGCTGGGAAAGGGGCTCAGCCTGGAGAAAAGGAGCCTCAGGGGCACCTTGTGGCTCTGCACAACTCCCTGCCAGGAGGGGACAGCCAGGGGGGGTCGGGCTCTGCTGCCAGGGAACAGGGACAGGAGAAGGGGCAATGGGCTCAGGCTGGGCCAGGGCAGGCTCAGGTTGGACAGCAGCAGGAATTTCTCCATGGAAAGGGTGCTCAGGCCTTGGCAGGGGCTGCCCAGGGAGGTTTGGAGTGCCCATCCCTGGAGGTGTCCAAGGAAGGGCTGGATGTGGCACTCAGTGCTCTGGGCTGGGGACAAGGAGGGGATCAGGCACTGCTGGGACTGGATGGGCTGGGACGGCTTTTCCAGCCTCAATGATCCTGGGATTGTGAGTACAAGCACCACCTACTCTGCTGTTTCCATGTCCCCTGCTGCCCTATCACTCCACCAGCAGAGATTTGGAGGGTAATGTAAGGAGCCCCATCAGGGAACTGATCCAGCTCAGCTGAAAAAACAGCCACGTTACACAAAGAACTTTCCAGCCAGCTCAGTTCCTCAGCTCCTCACCACAGCCATCCCCAGCTTCTCATCAGCTCTGTGAGGCGTGTGCAAAACTGCTGCTCATTATTTACTGCCCTAAATGACAAAAAAATCCCCACTCACACACAAAAGCCCCAAAAAACCCTACCAAACAAAACCAAAACCAAACCACCCTTCTTGTACAGTATCTTGGCCCTCTCCAGGACAAACAATACTTATCCAACCTCCAGCAGCCAAGAGCTGAGGGGATTCCTGAGCTGCAGCCTGCATCCAGAGCACAGCATCTGATGGCTCCACTTCCATTTTCTACTTTCATTCTGAACCCTCCCATCTTTTCCCCTCCAAAATTCCCCTGGCAGCCAGTTCTGCAGCACAGCCACCTCCAAGTGGAAATGACTTTGGCCTCTCCTGCTGCCTGATGGGTTCAGGTCATGGAGATGATTGAGCAGGAGTTGGGATCAGGGGGCTTTGATGGATTTTTGGGATTTTTCCTTGTCTGATTCACCTGCTCCACACCAGGAGTCAGACTGAGCCCACAGCCTGGGCACAACATGAACACAACTCACAGCTGCTGCTGCTCCTGTAGGCTGCAGGTAGGATACAAAAATGGGATATAATAATGGAATCATGGAAAGATTTGGGTTGGAAAAGCCTATCCCTTAAAGCTCATCCCATTTCACCCCCTGCTATGGGCAGGGAGATCTTCCACCAGACCACACTGCTCCGAGTCCTGTCCAACCTGGCGTGGAACATTTCCAGGGATGGAACATCCACAGCTTCAGGGAACAGCAAGCCAGGACTTGCAACTGTTGTAGTAACCCCTTGTTTACTTGAATCCTGAAATTACCTGTTCCTCAAACTTCACTGCAACCCCTGCACAGCAACAGCATCTGCACCATTCAAACCATCATCTGTTTCCCAAAATCAGCCAAGTTTTCCCCCATTCTCTACCTGGGGATCCTTCCTTCCTTCCAACATTAATACATCACAATCCTGAGTGACAAATCTCCCAGGATGCATGAACAAACTTGGATTTATTACTTGAGGACTAATTTTTCAAAACTTCACTGCTTCAATGTGCCAATATGAAGCAATTTCAAAGCAAGTGGTTCCAACCCAAACCCATTTCTAATAAAGGCAAAATAAATAATGAAAAAATAATAATTTCATCCAAGTAGTTTTCCTATGCTTCCACATATAAAGTAACAGCTTTGCATGTTCCTAGCACAGCTTTGATTGTGCTCAAAATAAAACAAATCTCAAAAATCACTGTTTTTTATCTCTGGATTTGCAGACTTGCAGCCAGGTGAGTAAAGCTCAAGGAATACAAAAGCTAAAGGAATACAAAATACAGCTGCAGCTCCAGGCAGGATTAAGATCCAGGGAAGTTTTACCTCCATCAGGAGCACTGGGGGGGAATCTCCCCATGCTCACACACCCTTTGTTCTCCTGAGCTGTTACTAAAGATTTCATGGGAAAACATTTTTTGTGACTCATCTCCATTTGCATTGGACTTAGTCAGACAACAGTGATTACATGCTTAGGCTCAGTCCTGGCATTCAAATTTTCCAGCAGCCATCCTGGCCAGAAAAGCCTCTCTCCCTACCTGTTCCCAGGTGCCAAGGCTGGACCCTGAGGAGCTCCTCAAAGTGTGCACAGCTCCTATGGATCCTTTATCCACAGCTCACTTCAAGCCATCAACAACATGACACATTGACAGCAAATTAAAAGATATTAAAAGTTAAGATCTCAAGCCTGGAAGTGACTTATCCTAACATTTTTAACATTTAAAATGAAGACAATGTGCTGGCAGCAGGAGTGGCAGCAAGGAGAGCACCAAAATGAGGAGGAGCACCAAGGAGCACCACCTCTGCCAGAGGAGCAGCTGCACCCACCCACTGACCCAGCCAGGAGCATCCCTAGAGACAACTGAGAAGCCCCCACAGTCCTCAAAACCAAATCCCATAAAATTTATTTTTGCACTGCAAAATCACTGCAGGACAGTTAAATTTTGAAACTGTTTGTGATGGACTAAGCCTTCCAAGATTTATTCCTTTGGTACCTGCTAACAGCAGGGCAGTGTTGGAGGCTGAGGCTCTGCCCTCTCCAGGGAGGTTACAATGACTCTGGGATTTCTTGCAGAAATGCCATCTGGAATATTTATAGTGCCTGAGACGGGGCAATGAAATCACTCACACTGGCACCTCAGCACATCCAGGAGCTTAACTGCTGCTTTAGCAGGAAATATTAGATTGAAGTGACTCAAAGTGAGAGTATGTCAAATTACAGGGACAGTAAGTTATATCCCAGCAGCCAAAATGGATCAGGATTATTCAGTGTGCAAAGATGAAATGTGAACAGCAGTCACTAAGGTGAAGCAGAAATGCTCTATTAATGTTTCTTCCCTTACCTATGCAAACAGGCTTTTGGTTCTAGAGAATTAAAATCTTTTCCCCACACATCCTCCTTAGAGGCCAGCTCCAATATTCCTTGAGATCCTTCTTTTCCTTACAAACTAAAGACTGAGCCTTCCAGTGCTTGAAGGAGAGCTCAGAGGGACTGGGGACAAGGCATGGAGGGACAGGACACAAGGAATGGCTCCCACTGCCAGAGGGCAGGGCAGGGTGGGATCTGGGGCAGGAATTGTTCCCTGGCAGGGTGGGCAGGCCCTGGCACAGGGTGCCCAGAGCAGCTGTGGCTGCCCCTGGATCCCTGGCAGTGCCCAAGGCCAGGCTGGATACTGGGCTGGGAGCAGCTGGGACAGTGGGAGGTGTCCCCATGGCAGGAGTGGCACTGGATGGGATTTAGGGTCCCTTCCCACCCAAACCATTCCAGGATTCTATGAACCAGTCCCCCCCAAACACTCCAGGACACTTTATGTGTATCCCAGGCTGCTGGCAGAGCTCTGAGCAAACCCAGAGGCAGAGATCAGAGCTGCTGGGGTTATTCAAACACAGCAGAGCCTCAGCCAAGGATCCAGTCACCTCCTGCCACCCACTGTGTACACAAGAGCTTTGGAAACCACATTTCCTTGTTGCTACAGGTCAAAGACTTCAACACAGGTTTTCCCCGAAACTCTGCTCTTCCAGCTGCAAAACCACCCAGAGCTGCAGGGGGGCTGTGCTGGGACTTCCCACAGCAGGGACCCCAGGGAAAGCCCCTTTCCAGGCTCCTGGATGGCCACTGCTGCTGCAGGGCCAGCCTGGGGAAGTGTGAGAGCTGCTGTCACCACTGGCAATTTGAAATCTCATTTTCAGCCAGATTGCTGCACGGCTTGGGAATATAATGCAGAGGGAACTGAGTTGACCTGGAGAACTCAGGTGTTTGGATTCTTCCCTCATGGATGTTTATCCCAAGGTGCTAATGGAGAGTCTCCATTTCAACTGATATTGTCTGCTCCATGTTTCCACATCAACTTATGGAAGGACTATGGAAACAACACATTTTTAAGGCATCTTTGGGCAGTTAAACACCACACAGAAAATCGATTTGTACCCCAACATCTGCCAAATTCCACTGTGAAGACACAAACCTGACCCACCAAATAGTAACCAAAGGGTTACACAGCTACCACCATCACATCTTCAGTTCAGAATTCAGGGAATAAAACACCTCTGCCTTCCAGTTTAGGCACTCCAGAAACAAACAGCCACTGGTCTCACTGGTGGGAAACACTTCCAAAACCTGCACATGCAAACTTCCTACTCAGCTTGGTAATACTCTTCTTGAAGGCCCCAAAACTACAGAGTTAGACCAACAACTAATACTAATTACCAAATTACTAATTACTAAAAGCACGAGTTGTCTGGAGCAGGAGCCACTGTGTGCCCGCTGACTTCTTAACTATGACGTTGACTATTTTTAACTTTGGGAATTGAAATAAACCTTCCCAACGAACTCCAAAGGCAAGGAATGTCATGTGATCCCAGCGAGGCTCTGCCAAGCAGTGCCAAAATACACCCTGGCCACAGCAGCAAACCCATCTGGCCTCCCAGGGCCAGGGTATGCCCTGGGAAGGGACAGCATTAGCAACTGTCACACAGTCCCCCCAAAATTCAGCAAAACACTGAGTTGGGCCCTAAGAGGTTTTAGGTAATAACTTTCTTGACACTTTGTTGTCACAAGGAATTTTTTTTTAACTTTAGATGTCCCAAGCCTTGCTTAAGAGAGTATTTTTATGTGCTATAGTCCGAGGTGCAATTTCTGGGTGATGTTTCAACACAGATGAGGAAGTGCACAGGGGTGAATTCACACCCAGCACTAAGATCTACACTGACACTGCACCTTCCCTCAGTGAACACCGGCATGACCAGTGATTTAAGGGATTTACAGCTAACACAAAAGTCAGATCCAGTTCAAACACCTCAAAATAATTTTCTTTTTTATCCAGATGTGGGTATCTGCATATCCTATACCAGTGGGTGCTGCAAGGAAGCTGAGACAGGAATTACCCTTTATTTCCAGAGCCAGTCACCAAGAAGGTGAGAAGCTGCTGGCCTGAACTCTTCATCTGCAAAACAAGATGTTCAGGAGAAGGCAAAAGAAACCCTTTAATACACCTGGGATGGAAGGATTTTGGGTACCAGGCCTGTACCACGGCATATATTGCACGGAGAAGGCAAAGACACATCCCTCTTTCATGATGTCAGAGCAGCTCTACCTTGCTCTGCGAGGAAGGGCTGGACTCAGCTTTGCCAGGAGCCCGGCCAAGGGGGGAAGGACAGCTTTGTTGGGAGAGAAAACAGACCCCACCCACGAGCGCGATCGCTTCAACATCGCCACATCAATAGCGGTGCAAACACGGGGACGGGCATCCCAGCGCCCCGCTGCCCGCAGGGACGGGGATTAGCGCTGATGGAAGGGGCCAGGTGGGCTCACAGGCTGGCACAGGGCGTGGGGGGCGAGCTGCCAGCGCAGGGACCGCGAGGGTCGCTCAGGGTCACCCAGAGCAAAGGGAGGAACCAAAGGCAGCCTGGCCTGCAGCGGGGGCGAGGCGGCGTCGGGCGGCACCGGGGCGGGTCTGTGTGCCGGGCCAGGGGACAGCACGGGGAGCCGGGGGGTGACACAGGAATGGGGCTGGGGGGTGGTAT
>JAOTBB010001711.1:362763-376744 GCA_025629985.1 Chamaetylas fuelleborni | reverse complement strand
GCTGGCCCCGCCCCGGCCCCGCTGTCAACACGCAGCGCCCGCCGGGCCGGGCCGGGCCGGGCCGAGCGCAGGGACCCGCCCGAGCCGAGCCGAGCCGAGCCGAGCCGAGCCGAGCCGAGCCGAGCCCAGCTGAACCGAGCTCGGCTCGCCCGAGCGGGGCCGCGCCCGCCCGAGCCGAGCCGAACGTGGGCCGGGCCGAGCCGAGCCCAGTGCAGCCGAGCACAGCCGAACCCAGCCCAGCCGAACCGCGCCGAACACAGCCGAGCCCGCCCGAGCTCAGCCGGGCCGAGCCGACCCAGCTGAACCGAACCGAACCGAAGCGAAGCGGGCCGACCCCCGCCGAACCGAACCGAACCGAACCGAGCCCAGCTCAGCGCCGCCGTTCCGGACGGAGCCGAAGCGTTCCGCCCCGCTGCGGGCGGCGCGCAGCGCGCGGGGCGGGGGCTCGCTCCCCCCCGGCCGCTCCGTGACTAAATAAGGCCGATGGCGCGGCGCGCACCGGGCGGGTAGAGCGGGGGGGCTCCCCCGCCGCCCCCTCCGCTCCCGGCCCCGACCCCCCCGGCCCCGCAGCACCGCACATGGCTCAGGGGCGGCGCTGCTTCGGCCGATCCCGCGCTGCTCCGCTTGCTCCGGCCGCGACCCCGAACCCCCAAACCCCACCGGTTTTAGCAGAGCTCGGGGAATGTTTAGTCCAGCGTCGGCAGCGAATTAGTAGGAGAGGGATGGACAGGGCACAGCAGGAGGAACGCTGCGGTGTTAAACATGAGCTGCCCCTGCTGGTGCCCGCCCTCCTCCGTGCCTGACACGGCACTGCAGCTTCAGAGCCACAAGAGGCCCGGCAGTCCCTATGTTCTGATGGGTGCATCAGACTTCACCAAAAATCCTCCAGGAGACAGAGAAAGTAAGTTCTGGAGTGTCACACTTCTCTCAAAAGCTTTCTATGTTAGAATCAGCTGTGCTTAATGTAGAGGTAAGTGGGAATACCTGGATTTATCTGTTCTATCTCCAGAGCCAAGCAGTCTGTCCAGCATTCCTGTCTACTCTGATGCCAGCCACTGTCTTGAGTTCCAGTTTGCTCCTGAGATGGAAAAGGTCAGGCAGGAATGTCAGGAATTCAGTATCAGCATATTTAACAGAGAAGGAATCTTGAACTGCATTCGAGTACCACCCTAGTCCTCCTCAGGGCTGGGACTGTAACTGCTGGATGCTACTGGCAGGAAGCTTCTTCCCAGCTGTGACCCTGTATCCTAGGCTCTGCAGGGTGCCTGCACCCACAGGTAAGGCTAGGGCTCAAAACCCGGTGGCAGTGAGGTGGAAGTTTGTTTTGGGAAGTGGTGTCACCTTGCCTGGGTGCTGGGGAACAGGCCGGGGCAGAGCTGCAGGTCAGGGGAACCAGCCCTGCTCCAGCAGTGCTGTCACCATGTCACTGCACTGGGGCAAGCACAAATCTGTCACCTTTAATCCGCCACAAAACAGATGCAACTCAGACATCATAGATTAGGCATGCAACATGTCATAGGTAACAAAATGGATTAGATAGCAGTGTATATTAAATAAATCTTTGTAAGTAAAAAAGAAATCACAGAAACAATTGCTGAGGAACGTGTCTGCAGGCTCAGGTCTAGAGCTGGTTGGGTTTTCTCTCTATAGCAGCAGCCAAATCCACCATGGACAGATCTTGCACCAGAAGGTCATGTGCAGTGGGAAGGAGGGAATCCCATGAATGTTTATGCTCAGAGCAGGCCTGCCCTCCCGGTGGTACAGAAAGTGCCTTCAGAAACGAACAACCCCGGGGTTAACCAGCTTCATTAGCAAGTGCACACAAACAGGAGCGTGAACAGACCTGGGTTCCAGAGTGCCAGACTTTCATCTGGAATGCCTCCATTGCAAACAGGAATGAGGGAAGGATGGGAAACAAATCACTGTACAGAGAGAATGACAGGGTTCAGCACGTTCTCCTCAAAGGCTTCATGCCAACCCCAGCCCAGGTGCTTCGTAGCACATGTACAGCTTGGCAGGAACGAGGCAGTTTTGGTAGAACAGAGATCTGCACATGCTGTGTCAGGGCTCTGCTGTGCCTTGACACTCTTCCAGTACTTACACAAAAATGCAACATCCAGCCCTTACTTCTGGATACAGACAACAGTGATGTGCTTACTGAAGAGAGAAAGCTTCCAACAGCTTTCTCCTACTCTCCTCACGGTTTAGGAACACAAGGCTCAACGTGCTTTGGAAAAAAAAGTCTGGTATGAAATTAAGAAAAATGCTCATTTTTCCAAGTATATGATATTTAATTGTAATGAAATAAAATCTGAAAATGTCTAAATCAATTAAGAAGTAAACATGAGTTGTAATACTATACCTGTAAAATGATTAATTCCATTCATTGTCATTAGAAATTGTGTAAAATATTTATTAAGGGCTTTGCCTGCAGAGGCACAACATAAATAGAGTAAGTCCTGCTGAAATGTGCTCAGTTGGCTGCAGGAACATCAGCAAGGCCACCCCAGGTGCCAGCCCAGCCTGGGCCCGGCCCCGCGCTGCCGGGACTGCTCCAGAGCCCAGAGCTGGGGCACTGCTGTGCCACAGTCCCTTCGAGTCCCTTGGGCAGGTGCCAAAGCCAGCAGAACGTGCTTGGAGAGGGAACAGGTGCTGCAAAGTTAATCCACCCCTTCAAACCCCTGGGCATTCTCCACGGCCATGAGGAGCTTCTCCCGCAGGTCCTCAAAAGATTCATACAGAGGTAAGTCTAGGCGGTTAAAGCTGGAAGGGACAAGGAAAGAGTCACGAAATAATCCATGGAAAAATCGAGTTTTAAAGAACTAGAAAAGATTAAATAATTTGGGGTGTTGATTAAGAATGCAGCTTGTGGTCCACACTGTTCCCTGTACACCTCACACCTGCCCAAGGTGAGCTCTGCAGTAACTGTGCTGCCTTCCTTTGCAAAACTGGGAGCAGGAAATTGGTAGGAATGACTTAGAAGAGGAAAAAAGCCAGCAGGAAGCCCCTCACTGTATTTAGATAATGTAAAATGGTCTTTGTCAAAAGACTGATTTCTTGAGATTCAGCAAAGATATTCTGGGTTTAGAGGACAGATCCTCTGCTCTCTGGGGGAGGGGGGAGAAATTAAGCATCAAGAGAAAAATCTTCCAAAGGTAAAAGCTAGCAGAGAATTGGAACCTAAAGAGGATGGGTTGATTTTGGAGTGTGTTTTTGTTGTGTTTGTGTTTGGTGGGTTTTGTGCTTTTGTTTTCAGGTTTGCTTTTTTATTATAGCTCACTATTCTACAGAATTAGTTTCACGGAAAGATCCCCACTCTGCACTAATAATCTGTAAAGTAGTTTTCCAGTTCAGCACAATTTTCTTTAAAAAGTCCCATTCCTGAAATGTAACAGAGCAAGACAAACTAGTACTGAATGCTTTCAATGTTTGCAAAATCCATAAACCAGGGTTAAATTATCTTTATAACATTACATTTGTTTTGAAATATCTCCAATGGTTTATGGGCTTTCTATGGCTGTTTGGTGATGTCTGACTTGGTTCATTACATCCACTTACTAGGACGTGGGAAATAAAATAATATCCTTCAGTTTCTCAGTCTGTGAAGGCACTGGGGACCCACAGGATCAAATGCTGTTTGATGCAGAGCTGAGCATGCTCAGCAGTGTGGCCTTTCTGGCAGGAACAGCTCTGGAATTTATGCTTTGGTGACTTACCAGGTGTGAGCTCGGGGCAGCTTATCAGGACTTCCCCACTGCTCTATTGTAAACAGCTGAGGACCATTTGAACCTGGGTGAAAATGAAAACCAGATGAAACAAATTGCTGGACACTACATACATTGCCTAGACATTATTTTTAACATGAAATGCTGGCATCAATTGAGGGCTGGATCTTTCACCTGTTTCTGGTACATTAAAGCAACACTAATGTGGTTCTTTCTTTCCCAGCCCAGTGAGTTTAGTTCAGAAGTTGTGTAATGCCAAGGAAAGGAGCTCAGCCACCAGCACTCAGAGCTCAGTGCTGGGGGGCTCAGAGTTGGGTTCAGAACTCGTGTAATGCCAAGGAAAGGAGCTCAGCCACCAGCACTCAGAGCTCAGTGCTGGGGGCTCAGAGCCTCAGGGCTCCCAGCTCACCGTAGAGCTCCGCGAATCCGTTCATGGGCACGCGCGACGTCCCGGTCACGAACTGCAGCAGCCGGATCCGCTTCTCCGCGTCCATCAGCAGAACAGCCTGGGGGCACAAGGACACCCTCAGCACTGCAGGGCTGGGGAGCAGCCCAGACCAGCAGGAGTCACCCTTCGTGGCAGCAGCCTCAGGACACTATGGACTGTCTGCTCCAGGGGCCATCTGTGCAGGAGCTACACCTGCCCTCACCTGAGTGAGGAGGGAGCAGCTCCTGCCCCCAGCACAAGCACCCCCTCTTAGCAGTTTTCATACAGAAAAATGATTGCAAAAAAGGGCAGTGACTTGCACTTACAGGACCAGTTAGAGGTGGTGCCCAGTCTTACCTTCCAGAACCACTGGATAACAGGGTGATTTGGGCAGTAACCATTTTTGTAGATGGTGTGTTGTCTCCAGTCATTGACGTCGACGTCACCAAGGCCACACATCAGTAACTGCAGGGAAGCAGAAGGGTGGGATGTTTCCCTGACCTCACAGGGTAGCAAGGTGCCACTGCCCCTCAGGGCTCTGACCTTCAGTCATTTATGCACACACAAGGGAGAGTCAGAGCATTCCCAGAGCATCCCAGTTACTGCAGAAGGGCTGCACACTGCCATAGTGTGACAGCAACTTCCACGTTTGGCTCAGATGTGACTGGCAGAGAGAGGCACGGTGGCACTGATCCACTAGGCTGCTTCCAGGCTTTCAGAGGCACACCCCCAACCACCCTCCTGACTGCAGTTCTTCTCATGTCATGAATAGATTTATTAATTAGGAAGAAACATCTGATTTCCAACTCTGAGCAAGGCAGCCGTGTCTGCACATTCCCTTAGGGAGAGAGACAGATGACTGAAAAGCCCAGAACATGGCACATCTGTCAGAGAACTGTCAGCTTGGGGCACCAAATTGACTCACCTCCAGTTCATTTTCATCAAAAATTTTAATCAGATCGATAGGAAGCAGTTCTGTGAATCCCTAAAAAGAGGAGCAAAGTTAAAACTCTCATGCCACATAAATCCTAATTAAAAAATCAATGACCAAATTACTTCAAGCTCAAATAATTAAACTTGAAAGAGAATGACCTTATTCCCATAAGGGAAAGATGATATATTCTTACACAAGATAAAACTGTAAAATCATAAAACATAATGTATTCTATTTGCATTCCCTGCCAAGCTCCCCACTCCCTTTACACAGACACCAGTGGGTAAGAAATCTGTGTTAAAAACAGTCCCTGTTTTTGTGAAAGAAAGGAGCTAAAGAGCCTCACCTCCAGAAAGGCATTCATTTGTTTCTGCACTCTGTTGACAAATCGCCACTGGATGACCAGGCTGCAGAAAGAAACAAAACCCCATCAAAAACCAAACTCATTAGCAGGTGTCAGCCAAGTGTTCAAAGGTTTCAGCAACCCCAAATGCTTTCAGTTTGTCATTTACAACTTCAGCAAGTTCAGGTAACTAAGCAGCTTCCACCAGTTATTCCAATTTATTGGCTGGTGACTGATGGAATTTTGAAGAAACAAACCAAAAACCCCAGTGACTATGACCAAATCACAGTGGGAATATTTTCACTCCTGTAGGTACCTACGTGAGCAGACATTTTATTCTTCCAGAGCACTGAGTAATTAAAAATTCCCAGCAAAGTCTGCAAGCTCTGAGGAGAGCTGTCAGGACACAGCACCTCGCCTATAAATAAAGAAATAAACTGCAGCATCAAAGGGACACCTTGCTTTCAGCACCAGCCACCCACAGCACAAACACCTCACAGGTGCAGGCATAAAAAATCAATTCCAGGCATGGAATTGGTCCAGGTCCAGGCACTGGAAATTAATTCCCAATCTGCATGAATGTAGCAACTGTAATGTCTTTCACTTTGGAAAAGGCCCTGATTTAAAATGCCAGCAGGTATTAAGTGAATTTAGCATTTTACATCCTGGTAGGTGGAAGAACTGAGGAATCTGAAAATTAAACCTAATTTCAGATTTGGCCGGTTTTGGTAGGATTGCTGGCACTGGACTCCTGGCTCTGGTCTGTGACTGGCAGAGGAGGACACTGGGATGAGGGCCAGGCTGGAGAGCACCTTCTGGCTCATCTGAATGTGAGCCAGGTGTTGGAGAAGCACGTTTCCATGGGGGGGAATTTCAGGAGATCAAAGCAGATAATTTAATTTACTCCTTGTTCTTGTATATGACTGGATAGAACCAATGTTAACAGTAAGATTTTTTTCCCAACGATCCCTGATGCTCTTGTGCAGTACAAACTGCAGGGATTGCAGCAGGCTCAGCTCTCAGCACAGCTGCTCTTTCTCACCCCCAGGCACATTCCATCATGGTACTTACTCAATGTATTCCCGCTTGTTTTCATTTGTTACCATGATTTCGGACCCATTGGGCTTCAGGTCCACTTGATATGTCTGTGTTTCAAAAGACCAAAAGCCTGTTATTTGAGGACATCTTTCTCCCAGGACCCACTCTCCCTGAGCAGTGTTTTACAAGCACTATCAGGCAATCATGAGTAAACTGATTTACACTTTGGAACAAACTTGCACTGACAGAAGGGAAAACTGGCAGAGAGAGGCTGGCTATTTACTAATAACTTTATTACAATGATTATTTATAATAATGAAATTATATATTTATATAAAATAGAACCACAAAATACGTACTTTATATACACAAAATTGTAATAGCTATTATTTGTAATACAAGAAGCTAAATCACATACTGAAACTGCCCAAAGCCAACCAATGTATTACAAAACCTCTCCATTCTGTGGCTTCAATACTCTCCCTAGTTCTCCACGTAATCCATAACCTTATGTTGCTTCAGGAAAAAAGCAGCACTGGAAAGTGGATCAGAATATTTTTGACAGGACATTGAATGCATGGTTTGAAATGCTGAAGTCAGTTTTTATAAAAGACCCTATAGTCCCCAGGTCCAGTTGTACCTGGAGCCAGGATCTAGGTCTCAGAAGGAAACAAAGGGAAAACGCAAAAAAAGATCATAAAAACCTCTATGCAAATTAATTTAATTTAATGTCTGCAACATTTTCATTTGTAATGGAGAAAGATCCCCATGGGCTGTGACCCTTTCAAACCTGGCAGCTTCTCCCTGGCATACCAGCCGTGACAGGCACTACAGAGAGGACCTGGTGTCATTCTGCTGCTCTCCCCTGAGAACAACTTCAGAAACCAAAGAGTCCCTGAGCATGTCCCAGCTGGACTGTGGGACACCTTCATCCCTCCTCACTGCAAGTATTTCACTCAGCTGCATCTCCAGCTTGTCCCAGAGATGTCACAGCTCCCTGACAGGAACGTGGCAGCCCCGGCCCCAGCTGGGAACACAGCGAGGTGAAGCTCATTGGTGCTTTCACCACCACCAGACTGCTCAGTACTGAGGTACTTGTTAGCAATCACCAGTCCTAAGATGCAAATAACCTTTACACACCTGTCCAAAGTTTTCCTCATCTATGCAAAACATGAGATCCAGCTCCGTGGGGTCATTTTCCAGGATCCACTTCAGAGAGTTGTAGTATTCGCTATCCTGGGGCAGATCACAATTAGGCAGTGTGAAAATGGGCAATTAGTGCAGAGCTGTAGAAAGCCAGGGGCCTGTTAGCACTGGCACAGGTTAAATGGGCTCTTACCACTGACTCCATGTCCTTCAGGGTTATGGGCTTCCCCAGCATCATCTTGTAGAAAGGTCTGATGAAGAAGCCTGTGAGAGAGAGGACAGCGTCACCTGCCCTGCTCTGCACCTGCACATTCCAGAAAGGTGGAATGCTTGAGGGCACCACCCCTGGCATTTCCTGTTACCTCCTGACTTTAACAGGCCTGCAACTGCAACAGCATCATAGCAGCTCAGGTTTATTTCATTATGGCACAGAAAGTCCCATTTTTCAGTTTCAACAACTATCCACTAACTGCCATACTCCACTGACCACCCTAACATTAATGGCAGAGAGAGACAAAAGCTGGGGAATTGAGCCCAGGGCACTCTATCCCATTTAAAATCACTATTCCTCCCTCCAAGGAGTTGCCTGAAAATCAGGCTGGTGAGCTTCCTCTGCTCAGGACTCCTTTGCTTCCTCTGCTGCACCAAGGCTCAGGAAAATCAGCTCAGTGATGTCTGCCTGGTGTGAGATTTCAAAATGCAGCAGAATTTGTAATTAAATCATTCAGCAATAATTTTACATATGAAAATATGCTGCAGTTGACCCCCCTAGTTTGGCTGCAGGTTTGCATGGAAATGGCTGATAAAAATTCCATGCTTTTCCTCTAGAGACAGTGCTCATGCTGGTTCTGGAGTTTTACCTTGAGCAGAGAAAGGAGCAGCACTTTGTATGAAAGGCACTTGTTGAGTAAGACACTGTGACTGAATGAATCCCCATTCAAACAGCCAGCCCCAGCCTGTCCCAGAGCTGGGCTCTCAGGCACTGCAGCCCCTCCCCTGGCAGCAGCCTGTCCCAGAGCTGGGCTCTCAGGCACTGCAGCCCCTCCCCAAGCCCCTGGCAGCAGCAGCACTCACCGTCCAGCAGCTTCCCGTGGTACACGGCCAGGCCGGCCACCCGGCCAATGAAGGTGAAGTAAGACAGGTGGTCTTCGTTACAGAGACCTGAATTAGGATTAATCTGAAGTGTATAGTTGTCCCTTTTTGGGGAAAGAAAAAAAACAGCTCAAGAACCGAGTCTTTCAATCAGCAGACACTCAGACATGTTCACAACAGCCTGTGCCTAGGGGCATCTCCCTTCAGCAGGCCGTGGGGCTGTGCCAAGGCCCTTGCAGGCTGTCCCACCACGCAGCCACTGGGGGCTGATGGGCTGACACTGCAGCAAACCCAAGCCACTGGCAGCAAGAACGGCCTCTCTCCCTTGCACCAATGGGTTGCTCCGAGATGTAAAGCTGGGCAGCCCCAGGCTGAAGTTCTGGGAGGCCCCTGCTGGGCAGCTCCTGCAGTGGGGACGAGCAGCTGCGTTCCCAGCTCACGCTGCAGCAGCGCTGCGACTCTGGGCAGCAGAGGAAAGCAGCCTGTCTGAGACACTGCCCTCCAAACCTGCAGCTTTGCTGCCCTGGATACTGCCTGAGCTATGAAATGTTTCCTGGCTTCTCAAGGACCATTCCAGAGGCTCTCTGAAGAGCAGGAGGAGCAGGGCAGTGGGGCTCCCCAGGGCACCCTGGTAAGGGGTGCTACTTCTGCCCAGAGCAACTTTGCCTGTTACGCAAAAGGTAATGTATATAGCCTTGAGAATATAAATATAACTTACGTTGCTGAGTATTCAAAGAGACCATAGTAAGGGTTAAACATCTCCTTGGACAAGAGAAAAAACCATTCTCTGGCCACACCTCCATAGTCAAGTCCCTTTTCTGACTCAAATTCAATCCACAGCCTGGCTTTTAATACATCAGGTCTCTTCACAGACATGATTCTTCTGTAGGACTCCTCAAAAATGTTATTTCTGTGTAATTTCATCTCAAATCTGTTGGGTATGTCAGCCTGTGTCAAAGAAGATTAGATTATCCTTGTTAGTCTCAAGAAATAAGCCTTAGGGCAAATTACTGGCTGGTAACAGCTCAGTGACAGATCAGACACCTCGTGTTCCAGCTCCCCATGTTTTTATTTCCCAGTGCTCTGTCACTGCACGTGTTGGGAACATGGGGGGAACTGGGCCAGTTCCAAAACAGTGCTGCAGACTTCTAGGGTAAATAGTTGATGAAAAGGACAAGAAATGTATAAAGAAACAAAACAAAAAAAAAAAAGGAGGAGGATGGGCTGTGCTCTATTTTAAGGGCATTTGCATTTATCTAGAAAAAACGTGAGTCTTAAAGACTTAGGAAAGCTTTTTGTTGAGAAAGGCATCAAATGGCAGCTGTGCTTCCCCCCGAGGCCCCAGGAGCAGCACAGGCAGGGGGGTGGCAGGCGTGGCCTGCAGGCTCCACTCACAGGTTTCTTCAGCTTCTTGCGGAAGTAGTCGTACTTCTGCTTGAACTCCCTGGAGTAGGGCACCGCCTGTTGGGAGCAGGGCAGGACGGTCACTCAGCTGCTCAGCACTCGGACACCCCACAGCATTTCACAGGAGTGCACAGCCCTGCTACCCACACACACTGTGCCACCGGCCCCCCACCCACCCGGGGGGGCAGCAGCCAGGAGAGATTCCAAAATCCCACAAAATGACAGCATTCTACCGATGATAATATGACTTTACTACAGCTATTAAATAACCTTTCTACATGCTTCCTTTATTTAAACACAACGTGAAATGCAATTTAAGTAATTCTGTTTGTCATGGCACCAGAAATATTATTAGTGAAAGCCACTCAGATGCTTTCAGGATTAAGATGATTCCTTAGTGCTTCTGTGAAATGGATTAGCTCCTGCTTTCCCTTAAAAACCAACAAACAAACCACTGTCAGTCACTCAAGGGGACCATGGTCATTTCATTTCCTTCAACTAAACTTTCTCAAATAGTCTCATTTATGCTCAGCATTTCTGGGGAGAGGCCTGTTAGCAATTTGCACAGTGCTGTGTGTGAGGATCTCCAGTTTTAAATGCCTGATAAATGGGTAAATCCCTCCAGAATCAAGTATGGTCAAACAAGTGACTGTTACTGATATTATTACTAAGGAGTTAGAATTACACTGTGCAGCAGGCTCATCTGCTGTGTCCTGAAACTCTCAACGGTCCCAAGGATTTATCCAGAATACAAAGGTACTCTTGGCACCAGGAAACATCTTGAGCTTGGAAGTCTGATCACTCAGAATATCACAAAATGGCATAAACTGGCATAACTCACCATAAAACCAGCATAAAAAGTCAAAGAATCACTCTTTTATGTTTTAAAAATTTAAGGCTGATATTCTGAAACCTCTGTTTACCTGTAGGAAGTTTTATGTCTCTTGAACTGACAGACCCATTTTTGTCTTTTTTTCCCCACTTTGAATCCACACAGGCCCACCTCTCTCCTGCCAAGTGCAAACAGCTTTTTATTGGCCAGAGATCCTCAAATAAATAGAACAATGTGCCAGCTCAGTGAAATGCTACTGTCAGGAATGACCCAGGAAATGGTAAATAGGGGCACTTCTCCATAGGCATCCCCAAACCCTGAACAACCAGGGAGGCTGCCCAGAACCTGGTGTGACATTCCCAGCTTCCTCTGACTTAGATGTGGGCCAGCAGAGCTCCTGCTTCCCAGGCTGCCCATCCCTGACCTGGGGAGCAGGCAGGGCCTGCTGCTCTTCCAGCTGTGCCCCAGTCAGGGCATTTCCTGCAGGATCCCACAGCAGTACTTACAGGGCCTGTGATGGCTGGGTTCTGCAGCCTGGGGTCTTCCCACTGGGTAATTTTATTATCTGCAAATAACAAAAGAAATGATCCCATGGCTTCTCTGCTACCACACCGTGAATTTCTGCTGGTTTTTTTCTCCCTAGCACTGCTCAGCTCTGTCAGGGTTAGCAAAGGCTCGTGTCTCCCCCCCCACCCCACCCCCCACACACAGTTAAGGTTTAAACATTCACTCAAAAACACAGAACTATCCCAGAACCCAGGGAATCTGCACTGCTTTGATGGCAATGCCTGCAGGAGGGAGTGAACATGTTCACTTGAACGTGGGCTGGGATTGGAGACACACGGCCTGATAGGTAAAGGAACACAAAGCTTTTGCCACTGACACCCTAGGTTACTGTTTGGAAATTCTGCATAGACAGCTGAGGTATCACACTTCTGAATCTGGAGGGAATAACACTTTTCCTAGACTCTCATTTAATGAGAAGGTGAAGGAGGCAGAACTGTCCTGTTTTGGTGCAAGAGAATCACCCAGTAAGGACCAGTGGAGATGCTGGCAGTGGCACAACACAGCCCAGTTCTTTCCTTCTACAGCTTTGAGGAGCACCAGGAGGAAGACAGGGAAGGTTCTACAGGACCATGCTGGGGCTGCCCTTCCCTGCCTCCAGACAGCTGCTCCTCCCGAGATTCTGAACACGATGAATCACAACAAAACAATGGTGTTGCAACAAGAAGACAATGCTCCAAACCCCATCCCAGGTGCCACCTGCAATGGCAAGGTGCTGGGCTGCCATCCCTCTGCTTGTTACAGACACTCCTCTGGGTTAGCAACTGGGCAGCAGCAGTCAGACTGCATTTTCCATGTTTCTACAACTGGAAAAGCCCTCTAAGTTTGAGCATCCCAAGCTGGTTTAAGAGGGACTGGGATCTGAAAAGTGTCACTCAGCAAATGTTAACTGGAGAAAATTCTGAAGGACTGCAAGCACATTTCAAGACATTTGATCTATCAGTTAATTTAACAGTAAAATACTACTTTATTTCCCTTCACACATTAAAGTTATTCATCCCTTGTGGAAATGCTGAGGAGGGCTGCCAGCCTGAGGCCCCAGAGATGCATGGAGCAGAGCTGCTGCCAAGGTGGGGCACCCAGCCCAGCCCTTGGCATTTTCAACCCCTCAACTGGAATCCCCTTCTACAAGTTCTTGGTCACCTTGACACCAGCAGCCACAAATCACAGTGCCAGCTTTCTGTGAAATCAGAGGTAACACAGCTGGAAATGACTGACAGTGTGTCAGCTCTCTGTGTCTTTGCTCTCTGTACTTCAGAGTGTGCAATGACACCAACAAATCTAAGTTTCTTCTCAGAGTCTTACAGGGACTTCATATTAAAAATGTTGTTCCAGGGCTACAAGGGTCTGGCATGAACACTTCACCTGGAACTGTAGCTCAGGATTCTCTGCCTGATCCCAAGTGGACACGGATAACAAATTCATTCTTTTTGAAGAATACTTTCAAAAGTCTCAACATTTTCAAAAAGTTCAGGAATTTGAGTCTTCCCACCAATACAATTCTCTGTCATAAGCCAGGCTCTCAGGCCTCTGAGGATTCCCTCTTCTCCCTGCCTTTCCAAGGGCCCCACAATTTCCCTGAAGTTTGGGACCCCCTGCCAGATACAGAACTCTCAGAGCCAGACATTCCCAATGCTGATGGCATCAGAAGGGTTACTCCAGCTGGGATTTAGGCACTCCTGTCAATACATCACAGAGTGAAATAACTCATGTCCAGGTGATGGTATTTTTCATGCCCTTTTCAACCAAAATTCTACTAATAATTCCCATTCTGAGCAACACTTTGCCATTCTCCTCACACAGCCTCTTCCTGCACACTGCAGTGGCCATTGGCCAGGCTCACTGTGACTTCCCATCCCATTCCAGTGAGCCCCTCTCCCCTCTCCTGCCCTGCTGCTTCCTGCTGAACTAAGGAGTTCTTCTCCCTAACTCCCTGTGTGTATCACTGATGCAGATGGTGAATACCACCATGTGCTGGTGGATGTGGGCAGACTTGGAGGGGAACCCACTGCTGGCATCCATGCCCCTTGTCTGTGAATCACTGCTAACTGTTCAGAAAATGGCTGCAGAAGGGCTGTTTTCCCTCCTGATCCCTTCCAACATGTGGCTAGTAGGTGCCTGGGAGCTGCCAGGAAGGCAGCAGTGTGTGCTGCAGGGAGCACAGTGTGTCTGTGGGGTAAGGTGACAGGGCAGCTGAGGGCCACAGAGCCAGGGAAGGGGTCAGTGTCCCAGCACAGGGCCAGAGAAGGGGTCAGTGTCACAGCACAGAGCCAGGGAAGGGGTCAGTGTCCCAGCACAGAGTGAGAGAAGGGGTCAGTGTCACAGCACAGAGCCAGGGAAGGGGTCAGTGTCCCAGCACAGGGCCAGGGAAGGGGTCAGTGTCCCAGCACAGAGCCAGGGAAGGGGTCAGTGTCACAGCACAGAGCCAGGGAAGGGGTCAGTGTCCCAGCACAGAGTGAGAGAAGGGGTCAGTGTC
>JAOTBB010001711.1:335445-357825 GCA_025629985.1 Chamaetylas fuelleborni | reverse complement strand
AGGCTGACAAAAACCAACCCAGAGACAGCAGCAGGCTGACAAAAACCAACCCAGAGACAGCAGCAGGCTGACAAAAACCAACCCAGAGACAGCAGCAGGCTGACAAAAATCAACCCAGAGACAGCACCATGCTCACACAGGCTGCCAAACCAACCCAGAGACAGCACCACGCTCACAGGGGCTGCCAAACCAACCCAGAGACAGCACCACGCTGACAAAAACCAACCCAAGAGCCACAGCTCTTCAAAGTTCCAAGTGTGGAGAGGAAGTCTGAAGAACTGGCTCTCTTCAGCACAGCCACGAGTGGCTGAGGCCAGAGTTTGAACCACACCATCATAGTTCCAATGCACACAGGCTTGGATGGTGCAAGGAGCCACTTCAGGCACTGCTCAGCCACGTCACAGTGACCAGCAGTGCACAGCAGCTGGGATGCCCCTGGCAGGCCTGTCTGGGGAGCAGGGAGGGCTCACCTCGAGCGGCGCTGACAGGGTCACCGTGGGGGAGCTCAGGCTGCGGGGCCGCCGGATCTGGGGCTCGCTCAGGTGGTTGCTGCTGCTCGTGCCCGGCCCCACCATCCCATCCTCAGCGAGCTGTGCCAGAGCAAAGCCAGGTCACAAACAGCACAAACACTGCCCACGCGTGGGACGCCTTAAAACTGATGTCACCGTTATCACCACTACTGTTCTCCTGAACCCCATTTCCCTAAAGGCCGGGTGTTTCATGTAATTCCACTGGAAGGCCCAAGAACGTTTGGTTCTATTAACAGCTCTGGCCAACTTTCAAATTCAATCAGAAGAACACATTTGCCTCCTTTTAAGAGCTCTTCTGCACCTCTGGAAATCCCTTCCCTTGCAGCAATCACCTTAACCTGTGCCCTGACAGAATTAAAAGCAGCAACCCAAACCATCCCAAAGCGTTGCAGCTGTCTATGGCTGATCTCTAGCGTCAGGCCAGCGCTCAGGATTGTTCCTGTGTGTCAGCTTTCCGGATGGCTGCGCCCGGCAGCAGCCGGGCCCCGCAGCTGAGCAGGTACCTGCACGATGGGCCGTGTCCACGTGGTGGTGCGGTTGTTGTGGTTCACGTAGTAGGTGCGGCCCTTGGCGTCCTTGCGCTCCTCCCAGCCCGAGGGCAGCCCGGGCGTGGTGTGCACGTAAGCCACCGACGGCTGCTCGGGAAAGAGCAGGGCACGCTCAGCTTACAATTGCTACACAACATCTCAAAGTCTGTTCTTGCAAAAAAAGCAACTTGTTAACTTACGCTCTTCCTAATGACAACAACCCTATGGAAAAATCCACGTTCTGATTTACTTCAATTCAAGCTCTTTGTCATGCGCCTTTGAACCAAACAGAGATCTTCTGGGTCGCTTTGACACAGATTCAGCCAACAGACAAGTTTATATGCCATCAAACATTCCATTTTGTTACACATAATGACCAAAAGGAACTCTGTGTTTTAATGAGTTATCCTTAAAAGGCTGAGGTTTCTTCCTTTTATCAGTTTGGATAAGTAAGAGTTGAATAACCATGCAGTCAAGATCTCCCAAGCCCTGCTCTCTTCTTTACCCCAGGGTGTCTTGAATCAATTGCCAGAAACTACTGTGGGTTTAGAAAATTAATTTTAACCATTTTGCTCTGTCACAAATGCTGCACTCAGGGCTCAGTGTCCCAACAACACAACCCCAAAGTGGAGCCTCAACTTCAGCATGACAAAATCTTTTAGTAGAAGCTCCACAAGTCAGCCACTATTCTGAGAGAAGCACACAGGGAAGAGAAGAGAACCGTGTCCTGTGTGTGGCTGACATTCTCGTGTCCTTCCTGTCCCCAAAGTACCCAACAGGAGCTCACACACACGAGCTGGAACTGCAGCCAGGTGGGGTGAAGGACTGCCAATGCAGAGCCTGATGCACTACAGGCTCTGGGGTTTTGCCATCAGCCAGTAAAGGCTCCTGCTGACATCCAGGACACACTCTCTTCCTACCCTCTATATTCCTTATTCCAGCAAGATAAGGAACTTCATTCTTGCTCTTGCTTCATCTCTGCCAGACCTTTGCCAGAGCAGTGCCAAAGGCTGTTTAAGAGCAGAGCACAGCTGACACAAGGAACTGGAGAACTGCAGGGATAATCAAGCAAGGAAAGGAGAAAATGTACTGGGTGGGTCAGGAAGCTGACATACTCCAATAGGGAACAGAAAACAGAGGGAAACCGATGAAGAATCCAAGTTCAGCCAGGGCTGCAAATGCTGCCAGTGTCTCAGTTATACCTCAGGAATGGGACAAGGACACTGCCTGAGCCTGTGGTCCTGCTCCAGGAGGGGTTTGGAGAGGCTCTGGAGGCAAAACCACAGTGACCAGAGACTCCCACTGCTGGCAGGTGGTTTGTCTGCAAGTCTCAGGTGCCCAAAGACAAAGGATTCAGACCATGAGTCCTGTGTCAGTCCCAATTCCTCCTCAGATCTGGGACTCTGGGTGTAAATGCTGAACAAAGATGGGGGATTAGTGACTGCAGCGTGGTGAGGTAAAACATCTTGGTACAGCTACACTAATGATGGGTCACTGATGTTTGAACTCAGTTATTTGCAGGAAAATATTAATATTTCACTCTAAAAAGTCTAGCCAAGACAAGATGCTCTGCCAAGGGAGTACCACTGCAGTGGTTCATCCAGCACAACTAACTAACTAACTACTAATGAGTCAGGCATTTTATTTAGACTTTGCTATTTGCAACTGTGCTCCTCTGGCTCTAAAATTAAAAAACAGTGAATACAGACAGTATTACAGAAGGATGCATCAATACCCAAAGTAAGACTTATTTATTTCCCAGATGTGAATATCAATTTATACCAAGTATAAATTAGATTTCTTTCTCTGAAACAAATTCTCTAGGAGGGCATAAATTCATGAAAGCCATTTATGATAGTTACTGTAAATTATTTCCATGAAATAACTCACTTCAGACTGGCAGTTAATTAGGTAAAAGGTTCAATATATGTAATTTGGATGAAGTTCAGTATAGATTAAACCCATTTTCCTTGTATTACACTTTCAGCAAAGCACATCAAGAATTTTATGGGATGATCAAACTAGTCTTGGAGTGCTGAGGAACTGCTGGAAAATGAAATTGGCATTCAGTAAGGCCATTAAGAACTCTGTGCTATATCACTGTACCCCCAAGGCTCTCAAATTAAGACCAACTTTAAGAATTAAAATTAATTAATCTAATGGAGAGTAAAGAAAGACAGATACAAGATGCAAACACAGCTACATGTACAATGATTTGATGTCTCTAATCACTGCTGCTTCCAGTATCCCTTTTTAAAGAATTAGCTGTTGTAGCTTTCATTTTTCAGGCCCATGGCACTTTCTTAGTTCACAGCTCCCTCATAATTCAATGTCACATCCACGTCCCTAAGCCATGCCAGTGTTTGAGTGCAATTGCAGTGTTTCGAGAAATTCTGAGAAAATTGAGACAAAAATATGCAAGTTTTCATTCCATAGCTGTATTTCATTCAACTCATGACTGCTTTAAAAAAACCCAAAAGCTCCTGACTGCACAAGACCTAAATGTCCCCCCACTTTTCTTGGAGATAGTGCTTGATAAAGAGTTTTATTACCGTTGGCTCCTCTCCCCCTGTGACAGTTGAAGAACGAGCTCTCCTAGAGGGACCATTCTGCTGTTAAATGACAATTCATGTTACACACGTTTACTGAAGGTCACAGGTCACTGTCACATCTTCAGCAGCAAGGCATCAGACACATTGAGCAAGAGAGCAGTTAGATGGATAGCAGCCAATCTGAAAAGCCAGCAGTGGCTGGTAACCAAGCCAGAATCCCAGGAGTGCTGCACTGAGGAAGAACATGTACTCAGCTGCCAGAAGAGGAATTAGCTCAGCAAGGATGGAAAGTGTTAAGGTCAGGTAAGCTGCTGTGTTAGAGCAGTGCTCTCAGTGCTGTAATTGGAATGTGGGCTCAGGAAATGAGTGTCCCCCAAGCAGCAGGAGAGGCCTGGCCCCAGCCCCAGCCCCCAGTGAAGCACTGCCACAGCACGGGGCCAATGCAGCCAGGAGAAGCCCCTGTGCTTTCTGCAATGTGTGCCCAAGAGCAGAGAGAACAGCAATGCAGAGACAGCAGCTTCTGTAACCAGCTTCTGGGTACGCACACCTTCTCTATTTGCAGATTCACACAGGACATATTTATAACTTTTAAAAACAAAGAAAAAGCTCTGGGAAGAAAAGCGAAAGCTTTTGAAATATTCTTCTGCAATCTGACCAGTTTTATTCAGAAGCACACCTTGCACACTCCTATTGTAAGTGGTGTCTGTACCTACTGCTGAGAGGTGGCAGAGAGAACTACCCTGCCACCTCTGCCCCCTCTGCCAGCCCTGCACGTGGCCTGCAGGAGAGCAGAGTGTGCATGTTCTGATGGCAGAGAGAAGCTTTGTTTACAAAACATCTTGGTGTATCTTCCTGTTTGAACAATCTCCTTAAATAAACCTGCAGAAATTGCTTCCTTTTCACTACAACAGGCAAAACACCAATCCTTTGGGATTTTAGAGAGATTTATATATTGCAAGTAAAATCAACTTATGTTAGGTCAGCTCTAAGAGTCCTGTGGCTGCTCCAGCTCCAGGGAGAGCTGCTTCTCCTGCCCTCTCTGCCCCAGGTGGGAGCATTCCTTGCAGGAATTTCTCCACTGACTCCACAGCAGTGCAGTAACCTAAATTTCCATGGTAAACAACTGAGGAGAGGGTGATTTGCTCAGTCTCCAAACATTTTCCTGCCTCAGGAATGTCCTCCTTGCTCAGCTCCCGTGAATTTGGTCTCTGTTACTGCTTGGGACAGTCAGGTGCCCACCCTGGTCACTGAGCTCAAGGCAAGAGCCATTCAGAGTCAGAGAATGCCCCCCAGGAAGGAAGGACTAGCAGGGAGCTCTCCTTACCAGGGCTAACTGGGACTGCTCAGCGACGGCGTCGGTCACGCTGCACGACCTCAGCCGGGAGGAAGGTTCTCTTTGCTGCAAGGAAAAAAGGAAGTTGTCTCCAAGTTAGGCTGTCTTAAAACATGATGTCTATCCAGAAAATGCAGTAGTTACAGGTACTAACCTCTTTGTAACAAACCTCCTGTAAACAATTACCTATTTCTCTTTTACCACAGAGTGGTACAACCCATTTCTCTGCTTCCTATATACTACAAAAAAAAGGACCCATCCATTTTCCTAAAGAAGTGTCAACATGAACAAACTCATGAATTATTGAAAAAATAAGGCATTAATAAATATATCCAAAATCAAATACTATGGATGAGAGCTCAAAGTCTTAAAAACTCATTTACTTAAAATTTTATGGTATTAAAAAAAAAAAAAAAAAAAAATCAGTTTCAATTTTCCTCTTCGCTGCTAACTTTTGAATTAGTTGTGTCTTTTCCCAAGACACATCCTTCATGATTGTGAACTAGAAACAAAATCCCCCAAAAAAGCAGACATGCATCATGTCTGATTGACACTATAATGTAATTCCACCCCACCAGTCCAGCCAGGCACTGCAGGGCTTAGCAGTGTTTAGGAAAACACAGCACTGGCCCAGCTGCAGTAAAACCAGGGGGGGCTACTAAAATTGCAATTCTCAACACAAGCCCGAGTGCCTGTGCATGCAGATCATCAGAACTGCCACTTGCTGACCAACCTCCAGGTGACACTCCCACCAGGCAGAGACCAACTGCACTGGCTCTTTGGGAAAAATGCACTAATCAAGAATTCTGTTTGATGAGAACAAGGGTATTTCTTATCTCTTGAACTGCAGAGCAGCATCATATTAAGAATAAAAAATAAATAGGAGCACGATGTTCTGTTTAGTATTTACAATTATTTTTGTAATCAGAGACATAAAACATTCCCCCACTTGTATGTGTATTATCCTGATTTTTTTATGGTATCTCCCTAATGGATAACACAGAGACCATTTCTTTGTTTTTCCCTTCCCTTTGGAAATTCCTAGCTTGATACCCTCTACTCTCATAGATTTTGTGTCACTAAAGGTTTAACAGTAGCAGAGTCTGATGTCAAACTCACACAGAACTCTTGAAATGTGAACTGAGGAATTCTGCTGTCTGAGGCAGTTTGCCTGACGGTGAAGCTGTGGTGCATTTTTTGGAAGGGAATTTTAGCTGCATGCTCAGCTTCTCCTGAGCCCAGCAATCGCTCCCCATGCATGAAGTGAGTCAGGTAATGCCAAAGAACAGCAGAATTCTCCATCAGAGGTTTCCAGATCACACCTCACGTACAATCAAAGAGCCGAGTTGTTCCCCATTGGAATCAGGAGTGACCTGGAGTCTTCTGCTCAGCTCCTCAGACAGCTCCTGAGGACTGGTCCGGGACACTGGAGATGCAGGAGGAGGTGGCAGTGACAAGCTCAAGGAATCCCCACTGGCACTTGCCTCCTCTGAAATGGTCTCCCAAGGCTAAAGAGAGAGAAAAAACTAAGTTCAGGTTTTATACAGACTGAGCCTTCTTTCCCTTTGCCTTCTCTGTGATCATCTCACTGTGCCCAACACACAAACAGCTTCTCTGCACCCTAAGTCAAGGCTACAGAAAACTGAAGCACAGGGCAGTTCCAGCCAGTCCACTTCCCTTCTTTTTATCATTTATTCTACTGCTGTTCAGAGCAGAGTATGGAATCATCATCTCAATACCATCTACAGCATATATGTGTATATACAGATACACTATATCAATGTATATATGATGACAATTTGGAATGATAGATGTTTCTGCCAGCATTCACCCAGGACTCTGCTGCCATAGCTGCAGGGGACCCTGGCAGTGTGGCTCTGGCTGCATGGTCACTGTGCTGCTGGCATCTTCCCACAAACTCCATGTAAAGCACAACCTGTGTTGTGTGGTAATTAGCTGGAGTTTGGCCAGCTCCTTAAGCCAAGGCTGGGGCATACCTCAGGAATGTCTCCACTCTCCGTGGGCTCTGGCTCCAGATCCTCGCTGATGTGGCGCCGCGAGCGGAACCGCCGGTGAGCTGCCTCTTGGTTGATCTGTCTGATATTGTTATCTGACTCGGATCCCACATCACTGCAGGGGGAACCCAGCAGGGGAAGGAGAAAAGAACAGCAAAATAACCCACGTTAAACTAAGCCCCCATTTTGTCCATTGCCTTCAAAACCTCCGTTATAAAAATCATTATTCATGCATGTATCAAGCTTCACAATTACGAGACTGTTTAATCCCTCAGTTGAAAGAAAATAAAACTGGAAGCACTTCACAAGTATCACAGAACACCAGGCTGGGAAGGACCTCAGGGGTCATCTGGTTCAAGCTCTCCTAGCAGGGAAAGCAGGATGGGCCAGCATTCTGTGGAGCCCAACCTTGAACGTGTCCAGTGTTGGGGGATCCAGCACTTGCACGGACATGGTTTAGTGGTGGCCTTGGCAGTGCTGGGTTAAACACATGATCTCAGTAGAACTCTTCACACTCAGTTACTCACACTCTGTAAAATGTGAGCCTGCCACAGCTTTCTATATCTAACCTTGAGAAGGTATTGCTGCAGCTTGCAAGACCTCTCAGACAGCATATGCAGGGAATGAAGCCTAATCACAGAATAATGACCTGGATCTCCTCAAAGCCGATCCGTTCAACTTCATTAAAACTTAACAGAGCTGACTTCTTTCCTTACCTCTTCAACAGTGTCTATAAACCAAGCAATTTATTCCTGTTAAATTACTTACTGAAAATGTCCTTATCTGTCTCCTAACAGTCTAAGGTGTGTTGTTAAAGCACTGCTTTTCGTGCCATCCCAGATTTCCTGCAATTTGCCAGAATTCCCCGACAGAGAACTCTGTCTCTGTGATCTGCTGGGGCGAGCCAGTCTCTTTCAGCATGAAGCAGGCACGGTCCCCTTTGTGCCGGGAGCCCCGGGCTGTGGCCCCACCCCAGAGCCCCAGGCCGCTGCTCACACGAGGCTGGGCCGGTGCCACTGCGTGCTCCTGTTGTTGTGGTTCACGTAGTAGGTGCGGCCCAGGTTGTCCACCTTCTCCTCCCAGCCGGGCGGCAGCGCGGGCGGCGGCAGCTCCTCCTGCCGCGGGGAGGCGGCGTCGCCGGCATCCACCACGTCCCAGCCGTGCTGAGGAACAAGGACAGGGACCTGTGCTCAGTGTGCACCCCGCTTCCACCAGGAAACAGCTCACAGCGTGCACCCCGCTTCCACGAGGAAACACTCACAGTGTGCACCTCATTTCCATCAGCAAACAGCTCACAGTGTGCACCTTGTTTGTATGAGCAAACAGCTCACAGTGTGCACCTCGCTTCCACCAGGAAACAGCTCACAGTGTGCACCTCATTTCCATCAGCAAACAGCTCACAGTGTGCACCTCACTTCCATCAGGAAACAGCTCACAGTGTGCACCTTGTTTGTATGAGCAAACAGCTCACAGTGTGCACCTTGTTTCCATCAGCAAACAGCTCACAGTGTGCACCTTGCTTCCATGAGGAAACAGCTCAGCCCCATCAGACTGCTCAAGAGGGATCTCCAGAGGTGGCTGGGTGTTCTCCTGGTGGCTTGGTGTGAAAGAGAACCAACTGCCAACTCTGTTTCTAGGGCTTTATCCTTCAAGTGCAGCTGACTCTACAATTTTTCTTGAATCCCTCCATGAGAATTCGGCCTTACCTCAGAGTCATCCCTCTGATCACTGTTTTCTTCCTCTTGGCCACCATTTTTCGGCATATACGCCATCTTCAGCCTCAAGAAACCCTTCACACGAGATTTGTGGCTACGAGACAAGGAGGTACATTGCATTTAACAACTCTTAAATAATTGCAAATAAAAAAAAAATCATGAAGTCAGGAATGTTTTAAAGTCAAATGTTTTAAAGGTCCTTCTTCTCACCTTCTTGGTCTGAGGAGGAAATCCTTAAATGTGTACGGCCTCTCCATGGTTGGGTCTTCAGTCTGTAAGCAGTGGAGAAAATGGAAAATTAAAGGGCTTGCCCACAAGTCCAACCACATAAAGAACATTCACACATCAGGCTGACAGATTACATCTCTGATTTCCACTGAATCCTAATCTACCTAAAAAGATGGAATCTTGGAAACCTTCTATTCCTTGAGAATTTCGGCTTTCTTACCAACTAAGTCTCATCCTTCACATGTGTGAACACACAGCTGCAGCAGGTACAGAGCTGGGAACCTCAGATGCCAAGGGAAAAGGAGGATGAATCCATCCTCACCCTTCCCCTGCTGACTGTCTGAAGCATGAACTGTTGTAGCTGGCAGCCAAATCCCAGGCAGCCCCTCCTCTCACTGCCTGGCCTCTGCCCTGCAGTGCCCACTTTGGGTGACACACTGCCCGTTCTGCTCAGACATGGCAGGAGTTCCCCAGCTCACCAGGGCGTGCAGGACCCAGCACTGCACTGCAGTGCTCAGCTGGAAGGGATGTGCTCCCAGTGAGGAGCTGTTCTTCTACTCAAATTCTGACAATGGTAATTAGCTGGTACTAGAGAAACAAGGACTTTGACAAACAACTCAGCAGGATGAGAAAGCTGATTATTAATTTGTTCATAAATACATCCCAATGGCTCCTATCAAGGAGGGGAAGGATGGCTGTAGATGCAGTGTGCACACACCATTCCCAGCAGGGAACTCTCCCTGGAATGGGGCAGGAGCAGGCAGGGACACGCCCAGAGAGGTCCTGCAAGGCCACAGCTACTGAAGGAAGGACAGCTCTGAGACACAGCAGCCTTGCCATGGACAATGTCTGAGGGGAACAGGACCCTTCCCACTGTTCCACCAGGGTTATTTAGATCATGTCTGTGCATAGGGATGCAGAAATGCACATATCCACACAAGCAATCCTGCACAGCACAGCTCCCATGAGAAGGGAACAATACATTTGTCACCACAAGGTGCTCCTGATCCTTCCCTTACAGCTTTCCCCAGTTACATTTATAACCCAACACACCACGTGCAGACTCTACATCAACCATACCAGACACATCTAAACAAGCATCACTGTGCAAGTCATTACAAAGCCATTTTCCCCCTACAATAACAACCATCGACAGCAAGAAGTCAAAATCAGACACAAAAAGCCAGTTATGCTCAACTGACACCTTATCTTGAGGTAAACACTGCAATAACTTCACCCATTCACACATAAAAAGCCCCGCAAGGTCACAGATGTTAAGAATAACATGCACAACATTTAAAAAAATATTAATTACATTCAGCCAATGTTAGCCACCCAAAACAGTATATAATATCAGAAATGTTTGTACCAAGGCTAAAGCAATCACTGTATATACATACACATATATATTTATTTCTATTTATGAAGGCATAAATAGAAATTGCACTTAATTTAGCATCTAATTTTGCAGCCCATGCAAAATCCTGGCTGCTAGGGGGAACCCAGACAACTGGAGCTTTACAGAATTACAGAACCAGCTTTACACTGAATTCCTCCATTAATTAAGAAACAGAAACAAACATTACCACCCTCAAACCCAACACTTCAAATGTCTGTTGACAATAAAATGATTCAAACCCTGCATCAATTACTTTCGATTGATTGCTGTTGAACTCTTACTGCTGGCAAAGAATTCAGTTTCAGCTAAAAATGAACAGATGACACAGTTGTGGCAGCCTTTTGGTTCTCCATGCACTTGCTGAAGCAAATGTGCTGTCACGAAGCTTTTCTTGCACAGCAAGTGCATCCCTTCCAGGCACAGCGGATGCATCTCCCCGTCATGTCCCTGTGCAGGGGAGGCTGGGCTGTGCAGGAGTCTCCCCCCAGCTCTGCTGGGAGCATTCCTTTAGAGGATGGGGGTGTGCCTGAGCTGTGCACAGCCCCAGGGCTGCAGAGATCTGCTGCTTACCGGGAGGTGACTGAGCGGCACATCCACCTGGCCCAGGAAGTCGTCTCTGGTCTGTCACACAGAAAGCAAACTTACATCAGAAAAGCAAAAAATAGTGAATATCAATCTAGTCACAATGAGACAAAAATAAAGAGGGTTGAGTACTATTATTTTAGGAGGCCCTGGTTTCCACCCCTACTGCTGTAATTCATGGATCTCAGCACAGCACTTCCCGTGACACTCCAGCAGCTTCCTGAGCCCACGGCACACGTGGTGCTGCTGACACAGCTCTGCCTGGGGGAAGCCACCAGAACCCCCCAAGCACTGAGAAGCCCCAGGTGGTTTCCTGCTGGAGGGGACAGGTCCAAGGCTCCCTCCATGGACTGGCAGTCCCACACCTTCCCCCCGTGGCAGCAGCTCCCTGAGCAGGGTGAGCTCAGCGCTGGGGTCTGGACTGGGAACCTCACCCAGAGCAGGGAAAGCACAGGAACCCTGCAGCAGCTGAGCCAAAGCCTGTCTGCTGTGGGCCCTGTGCTCGAGGGACCCTCAGGATCCAGAGATGCACTGCTCCAAAGCCAGGCACCCACCAGGGAAGGCAGCTTCTCCCAGATCCTGTTTGTGACACCAGCCCCAGTGATTCCCAAATAACCTGCTGCCTATTTACAGGCACGCTATGCCTGGAATTCCAGGAAGTGCATGCTGCTGCTGCACTGCCAAGTTTACATATTTCTCATAGCAGAGCATTAAGTTTAATATTAAAATTCATATTTTATATGATAACACCATAAGAATTCTGTTACTACTACAAAAGCAGGATGATGTTTCGTGAGCCCCAGAGAACAGACACATCCTGATGTGCTGGATGGTATGGAACACAAAAAGCACCAAGGAGACTGTGGTTTTTCCAATTTTAAATAAAAACAGTGAGGAGATTTTTCATTACAGAATTTTGACTATTCATCTTTTTAGAAAATACTAGAAAAACCAGGTAACATGCCCTGTTTTTAGGGAGTTAACATATTTTCCCCTTAATATTGGCAAATCCCAAGTACTTGCCACTCCTGCTTTCAGTACAGTCACTCCAGTAACAGCTACTCTGAAGAAAACACACACCTATTGCTACATCTCTTCTTGCAGCTTTCAGCTCAAGAAAAACACAACTCACAGATACAGAAAATGTTCAGGTAGGTTAGGAACAGCCTTAAAGAAGCTGAACCAACAAAATATGTTTGTAGCTTACAGTGGAACTGGAAATCCCTCAGTTCCAGCCAGCTCTGTAAGTGAAATTACTTCCTCATCTAATTCAACATGGATATGGTCACCTCTGCCAGAACTAGGGCTCTTGTAAAACTCAGTCTTTATGTAACACTTCACTGCACACATACATCTGTAAGAAAAGGGGGGGAGAGACTATTAATACTAATATTTAGTATTTTCGGTCTGTGAAAAAAAATTATTCTTGCAAGTCTCCACAGCCCTAAAGTTTAGGCATTCTCACTTTGAGGGTTCCTGCTTTCAGCAAAGGCACCCCATGAGCCACAGGAACTTTTCCCATGGCCTTCTTTTCCCCATTTCTCATTATAATGATGCCATTTGGGTTTTGCCTTTTTTTTTTTTTTTTTTTTTTTTCTTTTCTACGTTCTCTGTCACCTGTTGTATTAGTAGCTAGTTTTCCCAGTACTTTTCTATGGCCTTGCCCCAAGCAGAAAGGCAAAACAAATTGCAGAGCTCCAGGTCCCGGGGGTACAAGGCACATGGACAACCACAACTGCACCAGTTCTGAAAAGGATTAAGCAAATCACAAGACATAAGCATCAATTATTTAAACTCCAAATTATTTCTCTTGCACTGCCACTGCTTATTTAAACATTACAAAAAACACCAAGCACCTCTGCCAAGATCTAATACACTCTTGAAACACAGTAACAGCCAAGAAAGCTCTGGGCAATTGTCAGGGAAAAAACAACCAGCTAAGCCTTGCTCTCCTCATTACAGGAAAATGGGTTCCCACAAAGTGCCCATTGTGATTAAAGGTGTGGCACAAGGAGGGCTGCAAACAGGAGGCTGCTCCACTCTCAGTTCCCAAAGGCTCTCTACCTGTGATGGACAGAGTGAACAGCTGCTGTTACTACCACTGCTGCATTACCAACAGCCTGTGGAAAGATGGGATCCAGTCCTCCTCAGACACCCAACGTACCAAACGTGCACGAAGGAAAGGAGTAGCAGGGGCTGGAAAACGGATGCCCAAGATACTTAAAACAGGCCTGAGCTGAGAGAGGACGTGGAAAACAGGAACAGAATCAATGCAGAAAAGTGAAAGCACAGGTAGAAAGTGTAGAACAAAGTAAATGTGTTAGGACAGCTTCTGTCCCATGTTCTGTAAGAACTGGAGAAGTTACTGAAATCTTCTGAAGCTCCTCTGTAACTCCCCAAGAAAGAACAGTGAGGCACAATGGAATGGGCTCAAATTCCCAGTGCAAGAGTCAGTAAGCACCACTAAGTTCTAGACATTCTGCACCATAGTGTGAGCAGTGCCTGTCTCGGAACCCACGGTAAGAGGTGGCACTCAGCAGCTCATGCACAGAGCTCTGCCCAGCAGAGCCCAGCTTCCCCTGGCCGCTCCACGCACACGCTGTCACGGGACGAGGGCACTGTGCCAAGAGCAGATTTCCAAAGAACTCTGGCTGAAACTCTGCTCAGAGCCCTCAAGCTACCCTCCTTACCCCAGTTACAGAGCCAGACAACAATGGAAGACAGTGTCCTAGCAGGTTTGGGAAATGCTGCTGTCCAAAAGAGCACAGCAACGCGTTTTCCCAGGCAGCAGCACAGCACACGGAGCACGGGCAGAGCTGAGGCACACGGTGTGCACTGCAAACACCTGCACCCCTTGCAGAGCTGAGCAGCCAAAAGGCACAGAATTTCAAACCAATGGCGTTCCCAGTCGAGAGCTGTGCGTGTGAGGCCAGCTTGGCAAAGGCAGCAAGCAAAAGGAAGGCAGCTTTACAGCAGGAGGATTGTTCCAAGGAAGGGGGGCTGGGGGCTCTCCAAAGCAGAAACAGCTGCATTTTACTGCTTGGAATTGCACAGAGGCCCCCCGAATTCCTTACTTGCTCAGCCTCGTCCTTGGCACTGCTGCTGCACGGGGAGGGTGCCCGGAGCACAGAGCAGCACCCCCTGCTCCTGCAGAGCCAAGCTGCTGCCCCGCAGCCCCTGGAACCCAGGGACTCCCAGCAGAAGCATCCCCGGAGCCGGGGCGGCCGAGCTGGGGCTGCTCCTGCAGATCCCGGCAAGCAGGAGAGGGAGGCTGGGGAGGCTCTGCTATGCTCTAAGAGAAGAGTGTAATTAGCTGGCAAATTGTTCATTAATGTCTTGCTGCAGACACCAGCAACCATTCAAACAACACACCTCTTATTGTCTCCTCTAGCATTTCTTCTCCTCTCCTCTGCACTTATCTACTTATTCACTTATCCTACCTTCTCCTCCTGCTCAAAGCAATGTCCTACTTTCTCTGCTTCTTTTTCTCATCAACAGCAGTTCAGATTTTTGGATATATTCAGGCTTTTGGATTCCACTATATATCTGTCATGACCAATTTTTCTGTGTAAGTGCTTTCTTGGCAGAAAGCAGTTAAGAAATACAACCCTCAGAAAAGCCAAATACTGTAAGAGTAGAAATGCTCTCCTGTGCTAGGGGGATTTATATTCCCCTCAAAGCTATTCCAGTGCTTCTACTATATCCTGGAGAACTGCAGCAACTGAGATCTGAAAGACTTGAGATGCAGAATATATGCAGCTCTTGCAAGTGTGCTGGAAGATGAGCAACAGGATAGTGGTTTTAACAGGAAGGTTAAAAATGGTCATCACATCTTAAAACAGTTTCACCTCCTCCTGCAACTTGAAGAAGGCAACTGAGAAAGGAGAAAAATGTTCAAACTGTGACTTCTGTGGGAATTGAACAGAGATAAAACTGAAGAAACCCACAGATTCTCTCTCAAAATCAAAAATGGAACTGCTGTTTTAATAAATAGCTTGAAAAATAGAGGGATTAGAGGTGCATCACTTCCAGAGGCATAATGTGTATATATTCTGCACAGACATGATGAGTAAGCAAAACTCTGTGCTTCAGAAATTTTCCAACTAATGACTCTTTCTCTCTGCAGCTCTTTCATGATTCTGGTGAAATTTACTGGCATTCTTCCTACAAATTAGAAGAATTCTCAACTCAGGAACTCTGCAGCAAAGAACTGCTCTTGGAGAACAATGACATTTTAGTCATCCATCACACTGATGGAACATCCTTCATTACTGAGCACTATTCCTGAATTTGCTCTCCTTGCTATGCATGCTGCTCATTGCAAAGCAGCACTAAAATAATATCAAATGATGCGTGGCCAAGTACAAGTCCCCACTTTTCCATTCAGCAGAGCCACTCATTTCTGCCATTCCCCCCTCCCCTTACCCACACCATGCACGAGGCACCAGCCACTCCCAACAGTCCAGGGCAGCTTTGAACCCACAGTACTCCCCAGTGTAACCTGGGCATGACAGCCCAAGCTCAGGGTCCAGGCCAGGTGGGAACCAAACGTTTGTCTGACCCCTCGTGAACCCCCAATAGAGCCCGTGGGCACAGCAGCTCACATTTGCACAAGCTGTGATTCCCATGCCAGAGTGGTGCTTGTGTCCAGCTCCTGAAGGCACAGCTCCTGTGTGCTGAGCTGAGCTGAGCTGAGCTGCTCTCTCTGGGGAAGCTGGGGGTGCCCATCTTTATTAGCAACAGTCCAGAAAGCTGCAGTTTGAGTTGCCCTCAGCAATAATCAGACCTTTGTTTAAAAATGCCATCCTCAGAGTGCAGCATGCTGCGAAACCTCTGCTCTCCCCAGCACTGTGAGTGCCCCATACATTGCCAGGGATGAGCAGGAGCTGCAGCCCCAGGCAGCACCTTTGCCAAGCTCTGTCCAGCTCTGTTACATCAGGAGCACCAGCAGCTTTTCTGGATGGTGATGCAGTGCTTCAGCTATGTGGGCTGAGGTTGAACAACAGAGAAGCTGTGGCAGGGAAATCAAAGGCGTGAAGGGCTGCAGGCAGGGAAATGAGATTGCTGGAATGGAGTCAGGGAAGGCACGCTGACATTTATTCAGCCTGAATTTTCCAAAGGTACTAAGTGCATTCTTTCAACTGGCTGATCCCAGCAGCACTTACACTCAGGAAGGCATTAGGCCTGCAAATGTGTGACATCGTATTTTTGCTTTAATGATTTTCCCAACGTTATGGAAAAAAGCAAGATCCATTGTAAGAGCTCCAAAGGCCACTTTTCTGTGACACAAAACTGAGTATTCCACATTCTTACACACAGCCTGGTGAAGCTCAGACAGGGACAAGCCCCTGTAGAACCCCTCCTCTCCCTCCTCTTTTTAACTGAACCTTAGTCAAGGGACAACAAAACACCCCAAACCCCAGCACAATGCAATGCTAATTCCTGAAGAAAAAAGGCACTTTCAGCTTACTGGGGGGATGGCAATGAAAACAAAACTAAACCACAAGGCATCAGCAAGAGCAAGAGTAGATTGATCTCAGTTCTCTCACTAAATATAAAGCAGGTAAGGTTTGTTTGCCTTTAAGACATTTGCATTAGGGCACTGCTGCAAGGCCAAAAAGATATTAAAAAATGGTGACATCAGACCAAAACAAATCTATTAAGACCAGTTCCCACAGTGAAATGGTTCCTGGAAGGTTTTCCCTACTCAGCCAGCGTGTCATTCCCCACATTTGCAAACAACAAAAAGACCCCAACAACCCTGCATTTTATTTGCTCAGTTAAGATCAGGTATTTTTACACAGTAAATTAAAAACATGTAATAGTCCTCAAATAACATCACCACAAATCAACTGATTACTGAAAACCTCTTTTTCATACTTCATGTGTTACTAAACCCTTTCAGAAATTGTTGGTATCCAGTCTTACATCAGAGACAAGGCAACCACTCAAAAACGGAAATATAATTTATTTCATTATGCAATTTTTATGCCTAGAGCTGACTCACAAAAGTATATTTAGGCCTGGATAACACCCAAGCTAATAACTAATTATGTTTTAAACTACTTGCAGTGTAATTCCTAATATTTCCCATTTTACCTCCTCTTTTTTAATGCTGTGGGTGTGACTGCACGACTGAGTGGTGAGCAAGAAGTGCAGAAACAAGGAGACACTGTTCAATGGACACATGGTAAGAGACAGGAGCAATCACAGAGGCAGCATCAGATTGGTTTTCTAAAATGAACGATCAGACCTTGGAGGTGCTTGCTGAACAACAGCACCCAGCTCAGGCACAGCTCTCAGGGCTTTGGGGCTTCCTTTCCCCCCACTGGGATGAAGACAGACTGAGACAAAGCTGACAGTCACCTCAGGCCATGCACATTCAGAGCTGAGCCTCTCCCTCCCTGAAGATAAAACTCCCACCTTACAACAAAGTTGTAAAAATTATTTTCTGCAATCCATGAAATGTAGCCTGGAAGTTGTTACTTCCAGCCCAGGCTGAAAGGGAAGCTGCAGCTTTCCACCAAAGCACTGACAGCCCTGGACTCACACCACAGCACACAGCACAATTTTTATTTTATTTGAACAATTCATCTCACTCCTTTGCCTTCAGCTCTGGAACCCTTTTAACTTTTTCAGTCCTTTCAGAGACAAAAACCTGGCTGGTCATCATGCTGGTTTAATTCATTAATTTTTCTGTACATAACTGCTGACCTTTGGAAGCTCCCAAAACCATCATGGTAAAGATGGATAAAAGCATGGGACTTGAGATGAAGAGATGCAGGAATATATTTTACAATGAGATTTAATCTGGAAACTAACTAAGCAGGGTAGATTTGGCTTTGGGATATCTGCTGAACTAAAAACTTTAGTTTATGTGCAGAACTTCTGCTCTGTTTATGTGCACAAAACGTGCACATTCTGAAACTCATCAGTACGTGACAGCTTTTCTCAAATAGAAAAGCAGCTGAAGAGCACAAAAAGCAATCAGCACTCCCTGGTTTTTATCTGCAATTTTCTGTGGTTAGATCTGCACCAAGGCAGCTCTGGCTGGCACCTGCAGCGTTAAACCTGTGTCAGCATTTCCATTATAAATTCACTTTAGAGACTGCTGTGTATCCAAACTCACATTCAGATTTTCCATGCAGGAGCAAAGAGGTTATCACTGCTATTTAAAAAAATGATACTTTTTCCATCTCTGCTGCTCAAAGTTTTATTCTGGTTTCTTCACAGAGAAAACCCAATAGATACAGTTTTCAGGGAGAAAAAGAAAAATGCCTGACAAAATTCAGAATCCCAGGGAGCTCTGGGAATGCAGAGGGATGAGGTAAAAACACAGCACTGCCAATTCTTGACTTTCTGAAACCTTGACTGAAAATTACAGATGGGTTTCTCAATTCTGCAAGCCAATTTACACTATGTGCCCTTTGTCCTCCATCCACAGGAGGAAGGAAAAAGTAACATTTATTCAGGTCCTGAGTACTTCCTGCCTTGAAAAGCAGCTCCTGCTCTGCCCAGGTTTGAGTGCCCACCTGCCCCCTCCCCAACAGCCAGAGTGCTTCAGAACAGGCCTGCAAGCTGATGGACACAAAAATTAAAAAGGGGGGCAAGTGATTTCTTGTCCAGGAGAGAAGAACTGATTTGGTCCTTAAGAGAAAGGCTAAAGAGGCACAAGAAATGGAATTCATCATCCTCTACCTGCAGCTGTCAACAGCATCCTTATCTGCAGAGAGCAGAGGCTTTCCAGATGGCCATCTGCACTCCTGCACAGCAAGGGCAGAGCCAGGAAATTCACAGCACTACTCATCTGAGCCACTTAAACCTCCAGCCAAGGCCACAGGAATTGTTTTCTAGAAATGCCTGTTAGAGTGCAGGCAGCACTCCCTGAAGTAGGACTGTAAACTCAGACATGTGCAATGCAGAAGGAAAAGCATTTGAGTGACAATGCAGCTGAGCTGTACCCAGCAGTGCCAGAGTGCAGCTGAGCTGTACCCAGCAGTGCCAGAGTGCAGCTGAGCTGTACCCAGCAGTGCCAGAGTGCAGCTGAGCTGTCCCCATCCAGCTGGCCTGAAGGGACACACTGACAGCAGGAAGAGCTGCAGTGTTGCATCCAGGTTAGGGCTCTCAGGAAAGGAAGATGTCACCTGTTGGAGTGGGTCCAGAGGAGGCCACGGACCTCTGCACTTTTGTAACAATATTTACTCTAAAATGATTTCTGAGAAAGGAGAGGAAGAGCTGAGCTGTGAGAAATGCAAGCTTGCAGAACTGAGAGGTGCTGCTTCTGTTTGTTTACCAAATATAATCCAGTCCTACTCCTGCAACACTTTGTTAGAGCACGCTGTATTTTGGTCACAAAGATGTCTTTGTCAGCTCTCTCCAACAGCTGTCCAATACATTTTTGAAGTGTTTCCCACAAATCCAGCTCTGCACTCACAGCCCCCAGTGATAAACAACAGCAGTATGTGGGATATGCACAGTGCACAGACATTCTATTGCGTGGCATATAAAGTATCAGAGCAGGCAAAAGAATTTGCAACAAGGCTTCCAAATAAAATTTTTTACAGTTTGACATGAGCTCAGCCTTTACTTAATATTTGACTCTGTCTGGTAATGAAAGACATCCTGCCTGTCCCAAAGCACTTGTCTAAAAGAGCAGATATTTGAAAGGTCACAAGCACTCGGAGCAGCAGGACTGCAGACGCCCGCTGGGATGTTTGCTGTGAGATAAATCAGGCTGCAGCAGCTGCTGCTCCCAGCCCCAGCCCTATATCAATCTCATACACAGAACCTTCTTGCACTGGGACACACCACTATTATTTCTTTTTCACACTATCAACTACAAACCATGGCAACCTCTCCCCTCAGCTTAAGAGACCAGATATTTCAGGCACTCGGTTAATCACGTCACAGATCTTTCAAACAAACTTCTGTGGGACGGATTTAAAATGATAGCTTAGCAAAGAATGTTCTGTGGTCAAAAAACGCAACAAAATACTCAAACTAAAACACTTCCATTCCCCACACTTCCCATGACATCCTGCCCAGTCCATCATCTCTACCCACAGTATTCCTGGATTTACTACAAAGATGAGAAACACCACAAAGAAGGTTTAAATTTCAGTTAGTTCTTTTCCTCCAAGAGTTCCTGCCCTGCAGGATGCAGTGCCATGTGGGCTGAGAGCCTCTGTGCCTGCCATGCTGCCTCAATCCATTCCCCACGGTCACTCAAACCAAGAGCACAGAGGAACAAATTTCCTCATTCTCCTCTGGAACGCTGAAGCACGTCTTTGGGATGGGAATTGTTACTTCAGGGACTCTGGGGGAAGATCCTTCAGGAAAATGAGAACAGAACTGCTGCACAGACCCCAGGGCACATCTCTGCAAACCTCTGCTGCCTCTGTGCTGGGTCTGACATCCCACAGCTACTCATGGACCTGGCTGTGGTGGATCTCCATCAACAGCTGGTCTTGGGAAGGAGCAAGGAATAAAAAAGAGGAAAGGGAAAATCAGACACACTTTTTCCTGCTCCCTTACGTGTCCTGGAACCAAACCTGTACCAGCAAGGGATTTCTTTCTATTTTCCTCTTTGAAGAGCTCCAAAGAAGGCTGGACAACACAGAGCCTATAAGCTGTTCCATGGGAAAGCTGCAGAGTAACCCCTGGCCTTGCTGCAGGGAGCAGCTGTCCCTGTGCTGCATTTCAGAGCCTGAAAGCCCAGGAGCTGTGGAGCCTGAAACCTCCTGAGCCACCATGCCACAGCTGGAGGCAGAGCTCGCCATGCTAAATACAGCATCCCTGAGCTGGAACTCGAGTGGGCCGTGTTGGATTGCACAGCAAAGCAATTTAAGCAAATGACTAATCTAAACCCTTCAGCTTCCTTCCTACTTTGGGCTGTGAAAAAGTGGCTGAAAAGCATCAACCATCAGTCCTCATCCGCTGTAACAAAGCAAACCCAGAAGATTAATTTTGCCATCCTAAAGCCAAATCAAGGCAAATCCAAACAACAAGACTGTTAACTGAGCTGTGCTGAGCCACTTGCAGTTGGACCAGGACTTATGGTACACAAAAAGCATGACATGTTTTTCACTTCAAGAAGAAGGAAAGAAAAATTACTATAACAAAGATGATTTTTCCCCCAGACTTCTTGGTGCCTTAACTAAGTCAGTATTTTGATTGAAATTACCCTAAGATTCCCACACTCTCAACAACTATTTCATTACAACACACATTTTAAAAGTGTATAGAGTTACACATGAGTCAATTACACTTAGAAAGTGCCAAAGTACTTGTTTTTAAAACCAGAGTGCACGAAGAGTTCTTCATGCCACAAGGTCTCAGCCAACGAAACTAACAGGAACAGTTAATTTGCTATTTGAATGCTCTGATTTGAAAAACTCTTTCCAGCTGACGTAACAGCGAATTAAGAAACATGTGACAGTAAGATCTGAAAATATTACACTGGATGTAATCAGTGAGAGAGAAGTTACATTAGACTAGAAATAAAGCTGATGATTCGCGGCCTGTTCGCAGCAAGGCAGAACATTCCAGCACAGACGATGGCCGTGCTGCAGTTGGCTCTGGCCTGGCCTGGCAGCCTTTGTAAGGCAATCTGTGTTTTCCCAGCACACGCACCTTCCCAGCAGTGCTCAGCAGGGTACTTACTGCAGTAGGAGCAGGGCTGCCACGACCCTCCTTACCAACAGCCTGACTCTGCTCCTCAGGCCCACGCGTCACAAGAATCCTGAAGTGCTGCTGCCTCATGTTTTGATCTGGTCTGATTTTAAACAAGCATCCCTGCCCTTGAGGCATCCGCTCCGCTGAATCCTTTCTAGGTATTTCTGCCCCGCTCCTGCTGTTTCCGGGCAGCTCCGAACTCGGCCCGTCACCCGTGGGGCTAACTCCTTCTGCTGGTGGCTGGGCGGGGTAGGAAGTGCTCCTTTCCAGCCGTATCCGAGGGTACCTGACCAGTCTGTCTCCTTTTGTCCCAGTAAAGCCAAAGTCACCTCCACCGCCTGCGCCCGCACCGCCGCTCTGCGGCTGCTGGAACTGGAGAACAAAGAGCTTTTTCCCTGAATTTGCAGACGGCTCTGGCACATGCTGCAAGGACCAGCGCCGGGGCTCGGGGCTGGGAGCGGTACTTGGAGCCTCAGGAGCAAAGGGAAGCAGAGTAACTTGAGGCACATCTGCACTCGAGGCCCGATGCTGAATCCTCACACCACTTATGTTTAAGCCTGAAGCTTCACTCGCTTCCTCTCGCTGGGCAGCCTGCAGAGCCTCCTGGCTCTGGCCACCGGCAGGAACACCACAGAACGCTCCGTGGTCAGAGCAGACGGTTCCCTCCGCCTGCTGCCCCAGCTCTTCGGTCAGGCTGGGTGAGGAGCTGGCAGCAGCCACCTGCGCGGCGCCCGGACAGGAGCAGCTCTCCGGGGCGGCCGCAGGAGGCTCCCCGCAGCCAGGGCGGGCGCTGCCGCTGGCGCCGGCCCGGGCAGGCGGCTGCCG
>JAOTBB010001711.1:295331-335345 GCA_025629985.1 Chamaetylas fuelleborni | reverse complement strand
GCTGCCGCGGGCGCCGCAGGGCCGCGCAGCGGGCGCAGCCGCGGGCAGCCTTGCGCTGCAGCGAGATCCGCACGGAGGAGCTCCTGGTGGGGCCCGGGCCCGGGCCCCGCAGCGGCTGCGGGATGAACATGGACGCGCTCCTCTTCAGGGAGCCCGCCGGCCGCGCGTCGCCGTCGCCGCCGTGAGGGCCGCTCCTCCTCGGCAAGGTGTGGAACGCCAGCAAGAAGTCATCTTCTCTCTCCCGGGCCAGCGGCTCCGACTCGGGGGCTGTGTTGCTTCTCCCAGAGCCAAAGTGAAACCGCAGCCGATGGGCCATGGTTTTACAGAGAGCACAAAAGGAGAGGGAGAACAGCGACAATTCAGGCACTGCCAGAAGTTAAAAACCAAAGACATCAACTCCGGGAAAAAGTGTCCCATCTGCCAAACGGTTAGCACTGCAGTCCTGGGAGCGACAGATAGCAGAAATAGCCCAAGTGGCAAGCAGCATTCCAGGCATGATTGGGCAGGAGCAGTCAGTGCTCCTACACACACGGTGACATAGGGTAGGATGGTGGGAGTCACGTGGCCTGGTTCCCCCTCTCCAATGTAAGTGTGTGAGGAGTTTGTTTTTTCCCCTTTTTTTTTTTTTTTTTCAATGCCAGCAAGAGCCTGAAACAGCACCTTCCCAGCTGCTCCTTTTCCATCAGGGAGGAGTGGCCCCAGCGGGAGAGCTCTCGCAGCTGACCGAGGCAGCGAATACACTCAGCACTGCTAGAAATCTAAACCACATCAGATTCACAGGGCACGCTTGGACAAAGCACTCGCAGAAAAATGTCACTGCAACAAAGCCACTTCCATTTTCTGTTAAAAGTTTCAGTCAACACCACATGCAAATGAGGCAAATTCCTTCAAGCGTAACATTTTGATGTGTTACAGTTCAGGAATAAATACAGCACCGTTACGCTTTCCACCTTAACCATGCTCGTAACACAATTAAGCAACAAACTTATGCCTTTCCAAAGCCCCAACAGCAATATAACCTGCACTCCCCTCTGAGTGAGCACAAATGACAAACACAGCGATTGCACATATGGCAAAGATCTCTCACACAGTAACAGCAGCAGAACCACGCAGGACAGCAGACACAGAGCTCCTTCTCCAGATTTACCGGGCAGCACAGGGGAGGGAAAAGCAGAGCTGGGTGCTGCATGCCTGACTGCACTGGTTTGTGCCAGAGCCTGCACGGAGCTGCTGCTCCTGGCTGCCTCCAGCCAGGGAGTCAGCAATGCAGCACACGTGGCACTGCCAGCACGGAGTCCAGTTACACCCTCTGAGAGCCGAGGGCAGCACAGGCAGCCAGGAGACCCCAGAATGGGAACCGAGCACCTCCAGCAGCTCTGCCACTACAGAGATACCCTGAGGGCACTCTCAGTGAAGGGGGCACACCCTCCTGAGCACACACCAGAAAAGAAACTCTGGCTGACCAGAAGGTCTCCGGGCTTGAACAGCTGTTCCCTGGGAGAACTGGAACGCCTAAATCTTGTCAACAGCTCTGAAAACCTGTGTGTGGCAGGTCAGTCCTCTGCCTAGACATCTGAACTCTGCTTGCAAGCAGCTTGCTTCCAAAGGCCAGGAAATCACCAATCCCGAGAGCAATGGCAGCTCAAACTGATCCAACTGCCAGCAGCCAGCACAATCACACATTGTTCTGTGTGGATTATGAGACACCACAGAAGTGTGAACAGCTTCCACACAGCAATGGTCCTGGAGAGTGCCTTGTAGAAGCACAGGTGTTGGTATTATTGACCTTATTTTTTAGCTAAAACATATTACTCAAGAGCACCCAAAATGAAGCTGCATCACATTTACTCTGTTGAGATTGGGGAATAGAAAGGCAAGGACACCTGTAGAGACAGGGTGCACTTTGGTAATTTGGGAAGAAGGAACAAAATCCTTCCAATAAAAGCCATTTAAGTATTGACAATAGGTATGTGAGAGAAAAGCCAAAATAATCAGTTCAGTGTCTCCTCATTCCAGAAACACAACCTGATGAAAACCTGCCACTCCAAAGCCCCCAAAGCAGCCACCTTGCCATAGACCTGCTGCAAGGAAAGCCATGGCTCCTAACCCCAGCTGCTGCCTTGGCAGGAGGTTCCAAGCCCAAGGACAGACTGACTTGGGAGGTAGGACCAGAAGGAGAATCAGTTCAACAATAAAAAGTGCTGAAACCACCAGGGTAAGGCCAGTCCTGCAGACCCGACCCTGAAAATCCAAAGCAATGTGTCTGAAATGAGTATCCCAAACCTGTCATTTCCCAGCTGTCACTGCATACGAGTTTTTTCCCTAACCCACCTCCCTGTCCCTGTGGCACCTTGGCATTCCAATGGCACATGGCAGTTTGAAAAGTTCAAGAGGTCATTATGATCATTATATACAAATACATATGCTCCTGGTCAGCACACTGTAGGGGCACAGTGCCACTGGTTCACCAGTTTACTTCCTCCTGAGGAAAGTTCCAGCCATTTGGCTGCCAAGTCCTCTTTCTCCCCAGATCACAGCTTGTGTGGTTTCCTTTGCTCTTTATTTATCAGGAAGATAGAAGGAAAGAACCTATTTGTTGAAGACAGATGCTTCTATACTGTCTTTTTTTTAATGAAAGTACCTTTGCAACTCTGATCCTAATTTTCAGAAAGCAAGCAAGTTTGGTAAAGGTTGTACTGCCCCAGCCCAGAAAATGTTAATTCCTGACCTCATGAACAGAGAGATGGCGTTACAGTGTTCAAAAGGCAAACCCCAAGAGCCACCCACCAGTGTGCCACTGCACTGGAATGTTTAACCCTGGATGCACAGAGGACACTCACTTTACTCACGGACCATAACTACAGCAGCAGTCAGGTGGTGAAAGCCTCCTCCAGAAGAGCTACTGCATCAGCCAAAGACTAAACCCACCACCACCATGTGAGCACTGTGAGGCAGAGAGCTGAAACCCAGCAGAGCACCATTGTGCCATGACCTCAAACCTTCACACACACAAGGTGCAGCTCTGGGAAGCAGATCCCAAAGCAAGATGCAGAAGCACAAAAGGGCTGGAAAGGGACACTAAAATGACCAGGGACTGAAGCAGCTGCTTCACCAGTGATGCAGGAGGCCAGGACTTCATTGGTTTGAAGTGGAGGCCCTGGAGGCCCTCAGGAGGACAGAGTGAGGGTTTCACTGTCAGAGGGCTGGCTAAGGACCATTTTGTCTGGCCAGAAGGGCACTACTTTAGTGTCCTTTTAGCCCCAAACTCAAATGGTTTTTACCCATCTATCTGTGCTTCTTGGCACTGTGACTGAAACAACAGACTAAAGGCACCTTCAAGCTGTGCTGTATTTCTGTCAGCTGTGGCACACAGAGCCCTGTGGTCAGTGTAGCACAACCAGGACAAGCACTCACCAGCCTGTTCTCATCAAACACCTCGAACAGGAGCCGATGGTTGGTTGGGTTTACCTGTGGGAAAATCCAAATGTCACTGGAAGTTCAGCAGCTGGACAATAACAGTACCTGGGTACTAACCCAGGCAGCAATCCAACCAAGGCAAACAGGACAGGACTACCAGGTCTGATGTAAATCTTTACCTGAACTGGAGCACCAGAACCTTACTGCAACTGGGAAGAGCCTGGCAGGTGACATAAAAGCTTTTATTTGCTGTGCCCAGTTACTGCACTTCCCTGGCAGAGGACTCCAGCCCCAGGCTGGACTGGCAGGGCTCCCTGACTGACTGACTGATTTATGAGGACCAAGAGTTTTGCTGCATTTCCTCCAGAATTTCACATTCAGGTCTTTCTGGCTGTCCCATTTAGCACACACACCCCTGGAACACCCAACAGGAGTCTCCCCAACACCTGAAAACAGCAAATATATCTCCAGAAAATTATTTACTGAAATTAAAGCAGAAAGACTGCCAACTTTTAAAAGGACAAAATCAAGCATAAAAAGAACTCTGTCAGAAAGACAAAACAATTGCTATTAATAACAAATTTTATAGTGTTTGATCCAGTTGATATATTTTTTCAGAAAAGCTTTGCAAGCCAGGTTACTGTGACCAGCACATTTAATTGAGAAAATTTAAAAATAATATACCACAATGTATTGATAATTCTGTGGGCTGGAGATGGACTTCCCAGTTTTGAGAAAATCAGAGAACTGTGACACAAAATAGGGTGTAAATTACTTTATAGGTCCCATTATTGCTGAGGACTTTCAAGAGGTTTTAACAGAGGTTTTGCAGCAGTGTTTGCATATCCTTTTCCTGAGATTTTAGATCTGTAGTACTTGGCTGCAGACCCCAGAAAAGCTGTTTGGGCATGTGTCCCAGGCAGCACTCCCCATGAAACTGAGCCTAAAGACTGCAAATAAAGAGGAACTTACTCTGAAGTAAAACTCTTCATTCCATTTAGGGTTCAGTGTCTGTAAAAGAAACAACAGTATTTACATACTAACGTTTCTGGTGTGCAATTATAAAAACAAATATACAATTGACAGTTTTCTAGAGAAATAGAAAGAAAAACATGCAATAAATGAAATTGAAAAATATATTGCCATCTAGAAATTCTCTATTGAGTAAACCAAATGTGGGAGGACAATTGAGTCAGATGATCCCAAAATAGACATTAAATATAAATAGAATTTGATGATTAGGAGATAAATCATTGAGAACCTACAGAAATAAAACCTGAAGACATTAATTCTCAAGATTCATTTAAACCCAGGGAAAAAAAAGTATTTTTTAAACACAAAGGTAACTTTAGAGGTACAGAAATATGCTCAGATTTATACTGTGAAATAAACAGAAGAATTAAAGCAAAAACAAAAGGTTATTCCTTAGAACAGGTAAGATATTCTTCCAACCCCCTCCCAGCCCAAGGATTTTAATGTTAACAACCTGACTGAAGTGCACAGAATAAATGTGCATACAGACTGCAAGCTGAAGTGAGCTCAAGCATGACATAACAAACTGATAAAAGAGATGAGGACTACAAACAGTCATTTGGACAATTCAACTTGGGTAAGCATAAAAACAATTGGACAATCTGTCCAATGTTTTTGTGCTCATGCCAAATCATTCCCTCATGCTCTCACACAGCAGAGATTTATGGGCAGAGCTGACAGGAAAAATTGGCTTTACACCCACAACAATTCTGTTCTAGCAGAAAAGGGGAATCTTGGCTGTTTATCTTACTCCTTGCTATAGATCCAAGAGATTCCTCGTGTGCAGGAATGGGGGCTGACTACACTGCATCTCTACAAACGGGGAACACAGCACTCATGGCACAGCAGGAAATACTCCCTGGAAGAAAAGACCACTGTCCAGGGCGGGTGAATCAATGAGGGGAAGGGTAGGGGCGGGCTGGCACAGAGAAGCTTTCAGCTGTTTTCCCCGGAGTACAATGTATCCAGTAAAAAAGCAAGTACAGTTAGACAAAAAGGAAATCAATGTTACACTTTAAACACTTGTATTCATCAAATGCTACTGCTGTTGGCCAGAGAGGGCACACACAATTTACCAAAGAAAGAACTGCCTTCACACTGGTCCTGAGGGCACTGCTGCCCACTGATAACCCATTAATTCGGAATGCTGCTTAGCCACAGAGCTCGGGGAAATCTGATGAACGAGGCAGCAGAGTCTTTGGCAAAGGCTTGGCAACTCACAGGGATTCCTTCCACCTTTACAGGTCCCACTCTTAGCGGGCCGAGTCAGAAAGTGCAAACAGCTGAGCTCCAGCAAGGAAGAATTGCAGCAATAGCTCCAAACAGGACACGAGCAGGGAAACAATAACAAAAACTCAACCTCACAAAGAGCTACATCCTAAAAAAGGGCAAGTGTTGCACACATAAAGGACTCAAACTGAGCCAGGAGTCAAACTGAGCTACACCTTCAAAAAGGGTTTTCAGCCCTACACAGGAAAGGAGGACATGGAGAGAAATGTTCAATGGGGAGACTCAGAGGTGGAAAACTCTTTTTAATATTCCATATGGCAAAGGTAGAAGTGTTTGGAGCTCAGCACAGTCAAGGTGAAGAAATTGAAGGAACTGGATAATCTTCATCTGACCTTTTAAATTCCAGCAGGAATTTAAAGAACACACTGACCACATCACATGATCAGAAGGCAGCAAACAGCAAATCCAGCTTTCCCTGCTTCAGGGAGAACCTTGTCAGCAGGGCATTCCAAACACAGCTTCAAAACAAAGCACAAAGCATTCATCAAACCTTACAGATGGATTCACCGTGGAGGGAGATAAATTCAAACAAAAAGCCTCAGAAACTCAACCCAGGTAGGTCATGGCACATGAAGCTGACATTCCTCAGGTAACTATTTTTTCAGAGTAAGAAAATGATGTGCATTTAACCCCTTTGGCTGTAATGAAGCACTTCCAGAGGCACAGTCCAGCAGTGCAGTAGGATACAGCTCAGACAGTGGCACAGGTCATGGAAAAGGAGAACAAAAAGGGGACTTTGCTCTCCCAAAAGCACTTCTGCACAAAGCTACCCATTCAACTGAGGAACACAAAACTGAGGAGAAAAATGAGAAACTTGTGAAGGGTTAGACACAGAGCTAAGGAGGTAACTGCCAGTCATTCACTGCACTCGGTATTTATTAATGATTTTAACTCAAAATTGAGACATGCTAATGATGTTTGCTCTTTATAAAAGAGAGAGGATTGCAACTTGCACAGGGAGAACTCTGCCTTGAGACTAAGTGCAAAAATTCAAAGCAGGAATTACCAACTAGAACTTTCCAACACATGAGTTAATAGCACTATTAGAGAAATGACTGAGAATGTCTGGGCTTTAATTGACAGTGAGAAGAAACAGTGAAAATCAGCAGATGCAGTCCTGGGAATGAAACAAGCACCAACAGCTACCCAGGAAGTCTTTGAAAAATCCCTTTTCCACATCAAACACGTCCTGGTTCTGGGACAGCTCTGCTCGGATCTTCCACAGCTCCAGGACTTCACATTGGCTTTCTCATGACACCCAATGTCCTGATTTTAGAACCACATCATTCCAGTTTGTGTTTTCAACAACAAAATTCTCCTCGGGATTCTGTTTTGCAGCAATGATTTCAACTGAACCCCTGTTGATTCTAAATACCTCCATAAAAAATGATAACTCATTATTTTCCCGTACTTTTCATACAGTTTATGACTACTTTCCTCTCTGCCACCAATACCAGCAAAATAAAAAAATATCCTTACAAAATCTTAGAATCCTGATAATGATAAATATCCGCTGGTGGAATTTTGTTTGTGTGAACTAAAATTGAGAAATGAAATAAAACTCAAATGAAACTTTTGTTTCTAATTAAAAATGCAAAAACTCCCAGGCTTTCCTTACAACATATCTTCAGTCATCTGGTTATTTTAAATGCCCATATTAAAAAAACATTTTGAAAACAGAAATTTTGAACAGAATGATAATTTTTGCTAAAGGCCAGATAAATGATAATTAAAGCAGAATTTCTCAGTCCTTTATTTCAGCCATGTCTTTCAAAGAAATATGAACTGGAAAAAAGAACCTGTGGATGGTGCTGTGGGATTTGATAAGCCAAGCTTTAGGGAACAACATGCAACATGTTAGGTGCTGTCTCCAGGCCAGACACACTGAGGTGCAGGCACCTGTTCTCTGGTTTTGGTTTGGAGAAAACCACACTATCCAGCTGCTATACATGCAGGCAATTATTTTAATTAGTGCTGCATTATGTTATACAATTGTGTTCCAGTGCTCTCAATCCTTCCAAAGCCAAGGAATTAAAAAGAGTATACACGTACCTTTTTGATAGTTTTTGTCTGCACAAGGGCAAGTTCTCTGTTCTCATCTGCTACATACAAGGAAAGTTTCACATATGGGTCGCTGCAAAAGAAAACATCAGATTTAATGGCCTACAATTGTACAGCCAGAGAGCACTGCAGAAGGGATTGGGCATTTAACTGGGTAACAACAGCACCTCCAGTGGAACTGTCCTCAGTGAAAGCTCAGCACTCCAGTGAGCTACTGACACACTGACAATGAGTGTCTGAAGGTGCTCAGTGAAACCCTGCCCGTGAGAGCAGAGCCCATTCACTCCCTGCAGCTCTGTCCCTGCTGGGGCAGGAACTCCTGCTGCCCCAGCTCCTGCCCACAGCATCCCCTGGCACCCCACTGACAGCACCCAGGGAAACTGGGCTTGGGCAGAACTCCTGCTGCCACAGCATCCCCTGAGACTGCACTGACAGCACCCAGGGAAATGGGGCTGGGGCAGAACTCCTGCTGTCACAGCATCCCCTGGCACTGCACTGACAGCACCCAGGGAAATGGGGCTGGGGCAGAACTCCTGCTGCCACAGCATCCCCTGGCACTGCACTGACAGCACCCAGGGAAATGGGAGCTTGGGCAGAACTCCTGCTCCCCCAGCTCCTGCCCACAGCATCCCCTGGCACCCCACTGACAGCACCCAGGGAAACTGGCCTTGGGCAGAACTCCTGCTGCCACAGCATCCCCTGAGACTGCACTGACAGCACCCAGGGAAACTGGGCTTGGGCTTTGGAAGAGACTGCCTACCACTATCCCCTGGAGGCTGACAGCAAGTATTCTGAAGCAGTGCTTATAATGGTTTTGAACCTTGAAACCAAGGTGCACAGCACCAGCAGTGATTCAGACAGGCAGGGCAGAGGAACCTGCTCCAGTGGAAGCTGTTCCTGCCCACGGCAGAGGCTGGAACTGGATGGTCTTTAAGGCCCCTTCCAATGCAAACCATCCCATGGTTCTGAGCTCTAGACCGGGACAAAGAGCATCCTGCAGGAACAGATGGACTTCACACAGGTACAATGCCAGGAAGTGGAACTGGAGCACAGCCTCTGCCTGAAGGGAGGAAATGGGTGCTTGAGTAAAACCAGGACCCTGACCTGCTCTGGTGCTTCCCTCTCAAGGCTGCAGCACACACAGCTGGATGATGATCCAAGATTTCTTGAAAGCATCAACAAGAGGCACTCCCAATACCACCAGACACTCAGATGTACCGAGCAAGTCATTCAAACGCTGAGACTTTTGAATTTAAGGAACTATTTTGTGACAGTACCACTACAGAACAATCAGGACTTGCATGTTTATTACACTGGCTGCTCCATGTATCGAATATAAAATGCCACAAAGGTGGAAACAAGAATAAACAAGACATCTTGTTGGACTGATTATTCCTATCAGTAGATGCACATAAATGCATCTACTTAAACTGCAGTTATGTTCAGAATTAAGAACCAAGGTTTAGAAGAAAGCAAAGCATCACTGTGATTATAAAGAAATGCTGATGCTGCTTGGAATTGCTTGATGTACCATGCTAATATTTACAGGTATCCTCCCAGATTTGGGTTATCAATCCATACCTGGGCAATGTTGTTTTCAGGAACCCTTAGAAATACTACAATTTTTTAGTGCTAAAATACTCTGGATGACTCGGTCTACAGAAAATGAAAACCGTGAAGGTGGCACAGATTATTTTTAAAATCTATTTCTATTTTTAAAAACTAGAGAATAATTAAGTTTGTTACCAGTTTCAGTAAGGTAATCTGCCTTTACTCAACGGATTACTGCCATCCCTGCCTGCTCTAAAAGTGGGACAGAGTGAGTCAGACTGAGCAGTGCAGCCAAGCTCTTGGTGCTGAAGGTGAAGCTGGAGTTTACCCAAATGACTGGATATTTGAGACTGTTTACTTACATGCATTTGTATACTTAAAACAAACATGTAGCTGGAGGGAGACTGGAGCCCAAGGAAAGCTGACACCGCCCCAGTGGAGCTGTCCCAGCCAGCCCTGCACTGCAGGCACTTGCTGTGCCCCAGGGCTGCCCACCCCAGAACAGCTCTGCACAGAGCAGCACAGGAGGGCTCCAGCTGGAGGCAATGGGCCATGAGGAGTGCAGGGGTCATCCGTACGGTCAGTCAGACGCACACCCATACAGTCAGTCAGACACCCATACAGTCAGTCAGACACACACCCATACAGTCAGTCAGACACACATTCCTACACTCAGACACGCACCCATACAGTCAGTCAGACACGCACCCCCATACGGTCGGTCAGACACACACACCCATACAGTCGGTCAGACACACGCACCCATACAGTCAGTCAGACACACACCCCCATACGGTCGGTCAGACACACACGGTCTGGAGCTGTACCTGCCAGATATTCTCACCCTGAAATGGACTGAATAAAAGGAGGAGCACTCAAACAGTGCTGCATGCACAGGGACACCACAGGCTGACAGAGAGCCGCCCAATGCAGCAAGACCGCTGTGCCCAAGAGGTGACCCAACTGCAGCTGCAGGGCATAATAAACCTACACTCAGGGCAACAAAGGGCAATTCCAAGGGACCAAGTAGTGCTTACAAGAAAAATGAGCCCAGTCATCATCCTACCAGCGACTGGGGATGAAGGGGAGTTGATTTGTGAACACCTATCTAAAATGCTCCTTGCTACAAAATCAAAAATGATTAAAAGCACCAAATCTCATGATGACTGGCCAAAACCTAAAGAGAACATCAGCACCTGCCAAGATCAGGAGAACCTTGAAGCTGATAACAGTTCTCTGGAGAATAAAAGGGAATGCTAAGAAAATGATGCTAATAATGGAAGTTAGGTTAATCATAATCACAAGTTAGTGCAAAGACAGTTTGGCAGAACACCAGCCATCAAAACAATCTGAGGCTTAAGAAATCCTTTTCCTGACCTCTGGAATCCCTCAGACATCCAGAATTAGCTATTTCCCATGGTTTTGCCAACTTGCAGAATTTGTCATTTTCCTAAAGCTCAAGCAACTGTAGATATGTAACTATCAACCTTCATTTCAATCTCAAAAGGGAAGCTTCCAGCTCTTCTTCTGGAGGACAACAAAAGCTCTGATGACTTCAAAACTCCAGCAAAAAACCTCAAGGAAGATCAGCCTCCTTTAGAAATCACATGACTTTGGAGCACTGTGAAACTGGGGCTCAGAGCAGTGTCCCATTTGTTCACTTGATGGAATCACATCTGCTCTATACTTTTGAAACAATTTTGAAAGCGTGTCTCAAACTACCTTCTGCCAGTGACATGATGTATTATTTACTTATTTTAAGCTCCAAAAGAAGGGGGTGGAGAGCACAGGCACACGTGAAAGAACAATGGAACTACTAAGGCCTACATGGCTCTATTTTTATTTTAAAAGCTGAAACCGCCTCCCCACATACAAAATTTAGTAACACTTGTTATGCAAGTGCATGAATGCCAGGTTTGTCACATGCAGGCAAACTCTGCACTTCAAAATAGCCCGACTGGTTCTCTTTAGAACAGTCTTGCACAAGATAATTTAGCTTCTGTAAGAAACACAGAACCATTCCCCTTGTGCTGCCGCTTTTCTGCCTCACATATGTGAAAGAGCTGATCAACAGCTCCTGTAATTTTGGCTACAGAAATACCAGCACACACCAACATGAGGGCAGAGAAGCCTCTTCCACATCCCAGTCTGATTCTTCTCCTGCTCCTGAGGGAAGCACTATTTGGCTATCAGTTCATGTTCATCCATCCCCCTTTCCCACCCCCTCACTCCACCCTGCAGTCTCCCCAGGGCAGGTACACATGGAACAACATCCTCACTGAGCCCTGCAGGCACGTGCCTCCCTGCAGTCCTGACCCAGACAAGCTGGATGTTCCAACAGCCCCCAAAATGACCCCTGCAGATTTCAGAACAGCACAAGACCTCAGGCCCCCTCCTCCCCAGGGGACTGGGATGGCTGAGGCTCTGGCTTTGCCTGGTTTGGGTCCCTCCACCTGTGGGCAGGTACAGAGGCAGACGTGCCCAGGTACTGGGTGCTGCAGGAACTGAGCTGTTCTGCACAGACTCTGGGAAATCTGCAGGCTGTGCTGGGGGAAATACAGTGCTCTTACAGACAGCATGCCTCCAAAACCAGCACATACAAATTTACATCTGTAACATACACCATGCTCAAAAACATCCATCTCAAGGAGTCCTACACTCAGCATGCCTCCAAAACCAGCACGTACAAATTCACATCCATAACATACACCATCCTCAAAAACATCCATCTCAAGGAGTCTCCACAAAATTATGGGAGTCCCTTGGATAGCAGTTCACATCAGGGCTGGAAAGGTTATGCTTGACAAGAGGAAATTCTACAAACCTGAAAATGTTTTTCAGAATCATTTAAACACACTTAGAGAAACTGTCTGTGCATGCACTTAGTGGAGCTTAAAGAGCTCCAAAATTTTTTTTTAAATTCCAATGTTTTGCTTAGTCACTTTTAGATTCAAAGAGATGAGGGAAACAAACCGCCAAAATATGCACCATTAAAGAAGATTAGAATTATAAGGAGATACTTCTAACCCAGTTTTATGGAGAGCAGTAAAAGCAATGTTCTAAGGCAGAAGCTCTTACACCCACTATCATTTTATCCCAACAACCATTCCCCTGGTGACTTTCTCCATTCCTGCACAGTAAAAAGGGAGAAGTACAATAAGAATACACAGCAATTAACTACAAGGAATGCTCCAGAGCACACTGGCTGTGTTTGCTCCCTGGTTTTATATTAGCATGAGCCTTCTGGGTTTCACCTGTCTGCCTGTACTAGAATGCATTAAGTTTTTCTCAAAGAGAAGCAGGATTTTGACCTCACTGTTATACAAGTCTCATGTCCTATGACTAAAGCAAAGCACGAAGTGTCCAATCACACAAGGATAAAGGAGCATCAGCTTCTGAAAAGAAAACAAAACCTTACCTTACCCTTCACCGCAAAGCCAAACTTGCAATCCATTGTGCCTGAGCGTCCCGAATCTCACTCCTCCATACCAAATCCCAGAGCCACTTTACAGACCTCCCATTTCCCTACTAGGGTTTTATTTCACAAAGACAGGCTCACACTTCTGACTCTACAAGAAATGTAGCAAGGCTTCACCAAAGAGCTGCTAGAGATAATGACTCACATCATAGACAGCCACGAAGAAGTGTCCGTGGGTGAAAACAGGAGTTAAAAATTGTACCTCAAACCCCACCTCCAGTGTCTCCACCTTCCTCTACCATGCTATGTTCTAATAAAGGGTACCAAGATGGATTCCTTTTGTATTCTTGCTCTCTTGGAAGTCTCCCAGAGCAGAAAGGATATTTTAATCTTCCAAAACAGATGGAAGTGTAAATATGGGGCTTTTTCCTCCCCTGAGGCCATTTTTTTTTTCAAAGGTTAAATGAATGCTCTAACAGAATATGCATACATCAGCCCTGAAGCTGATGGGCTGATGTATGCATAGATCTTCCTATGCCATTTCACACTCCCAAAATATCTTAACAAGTTCCAAAATCCAGCGGGGGTGGAGAAGGAGCCAGAGAACTCTGTGACACCTGACTTTAGGAAGAGAAAAGCTCAGCACAGCAGTTCTGCCTTAAATATTTAAGATCAAAAGGTTTCTTTAGATGATTTTATTGACATGCCCTATTTTTCTTCTAAAGATACCAGATTCAGGTAAACTCATAGATCACAGCAGATAGCAGGCAGGTAGGAAAGCTGAGGAGCTGAATACAGAAGATTCCTTTCTTCAGGTAACAAGAAACATTGTGTGTTTCTGTATTTGTACAAAGAAAATTTTCCATTGAGCAATTATCTGATGAGAATTATTTTTTACTAGGACATTATAACTGTCAGGAATTATTACCAAGTCTTCTTGTTAAGTAGCAGGACCACATCCTGGAATAAGCAGTATTTCTCCATTTACAGCTCCTGAAACATATACCCATTGCATCCTAAAGAACAGAACATATAATAATGGGTGAATCCTGCTAATTTTGGTGAAGAACCTGCGAGCCTGATTTGCTGGAAAGCCATCAGGTGCCGGAAGCTGCAGAAACCCTCTGGCGCCCTCTGCTGCCCGGGGCGGGAGATCACACACCCGAGAGCCCGCGGGCGGCCGGCAGCCCAGAAGCCACTGCACACACCTGTACGAGCAGTGACACCAAGGTTCCACAGACACAGCCATCGATTGTCCAGCACATTTCTGCCGAGCAGCGTTTCATCTCTGCCTGGCTGGCCCTCTCCTGAGCTGGCCACAGCTCACACCAGTCCTTTCCCACAGGGAAACCACGTGTGCTTGCTGAGCAGTGCAGATGCTGCTTTTACATTCCCAAGTCCAGCTAGGGCTGGACCAGAGGAAGCTCTCAGCTGCTTTCTCTCCCTTCCCACACTGTTAATAACATTCCATTTCCACTACACTGGAAGAACTTCCATTGCCAATCAGCTAGAAAAAGGAAAAAGCAACAACAGAGTATGAACTCTCTCCTACTTGAGCAGCTGCCCTCTAGTCAGGTGGCTCTGGGAATTCGGTCACAGCTCTGTTCCACCTCAGGGCCTCACGGGGCCAGGAGGCACACAGCACTCTCCTCTGGCACACATGCAGGTGCTGAAGAGGCATTCAGGAGCCAGATGATTCTTTTAATGGTTTGAATAATTTATGAAAGCAACTGCCTTCAATGGATTTGTCTCCGCTCTTCAGGGGAGCCATCAGTACAGAAGGGGAACAGGCTGTGAGCCAATCCAGTTCCAAGGCAGAACAGTGCTGGAGGAGACAGCTCCAGGGGCACAGCTGTCACCACACTTTTTGCAGTAGTTAAAACCAGATATACCCTAACTCCAAGTGGACTAGAAGCAGTGATAGAGGACTTCAAAGAATAGGCACAAGGTAAACACCTGCCACCTTTGTCATCTGCAAAGCCACAGCCACAAGTGCTCTCCTCCCATCACAAACCACAGTGACAGGACACACATGAATTTAAAGGATTCAGGCACACTTCAAGCAGCCTTGCCCACAACAGGGGTATGCAGCATGACTTACAATCCTACCAGCAGCCTGGAACCTGCTTCCCCAGCTCCACCATGGATCCTGGACATATGAAATCAAACCAGAAAAGTGCTTTTCAGAAAAGAGCAGGTAAAAGCAACAAACCCATAACAAACTCTTATGCCATTAGAAGCGCAGCTCCCCGACAATGAAAAACATCTGCAATTTTAACTGAAAAGCACTTTACATTTCAACTTCCATACAGCCACAATTTCCACTTCATGATTTAGGAGGCAAAAATACAGCAGCTAAGGCACCCCATCAGCTGTACCTTTACAGGACACACACAGTCTGAGTTCAGCCAGCACTTGGATTCTTGCATGAGATTTATTAACACACTTCAATTAAGAAGTTGGAAGGAAATTATGCAAGCCAATACTAAATTCACAAAATCCCAATCTGCAGTATCTGTTCACCATCAGCACGCATCACGGACTTGTAATTTTACAGGGCAAAATAGAAAGCAGGTTACAGACCCCACTTACACCTACACTAACCAGCTTCTTATGCCCACCTCCACTGCTCCTATGAGGATGAAATGCCCTGCACTCAACCATCACCTCAGGGTGCTCACAGTTACTAACCCACTCTACATTCCAGTTACTTTGTGTCGTTGCAACCCCAATTCCATAATTTCTGAACTATTAGGGGAATCATAGGAAGCTATGAGGTTGGAAAAACCCTCTAAGATCATTGAGCCCAGCACAAATCCATGTCTCCAGGTGCTACCTCTAAATGGTTTTTGAATCCCTCCAGGGCTGGGCAGCCCTTTTGGGAAACACATTTTCCCTAATACCCAACCTAAACCTCCCCTGGCACAACCTGAGGCCCTTTCCTCTCGTCCTGCCCCTTGTTCCCTGGAAGCAGGGCCCAACCCCAGCTGGCAGCACTTTCCTGTCAGGGTGCTGTGGAGAGCAAGGTGGTTCCCCCTGAGCATCCTTACTTGCTATTAAAATGACTTCCTAGGTCAAAAAGAGTCTCAGAAAAGCAAACTCAAGAGCACTGAGATTTCTTTCCTGTTCCAATCTCCAGAAGAAAAGTACAAGTTTCTCCAGGGCTCCACACCGGTAGGAGACTTAGCTTAGATTTTATCAAGAAGGAAATGGCTTGCAGACTCTGCAAGCCCACAGGCAGCGTTTTATAATGGTGAGGCTGACTAAAAAGGGTCAGGACAACCCACTGAGACGCAAAACACAATGTATGCCTCCTAGTTAATCTTCCACAGCTAGGCTGGAACACAGTAACTGTTCTGCCCCAGTTTGAAGCCCTGCACAGCTGCACCACACAGAGGCACAGGAGCTGCAGCTCTGCAATACCAACGTGTTTTCAAACAACTGTACATTAACTCATTTGACAGATTAAAACAGATTTAAAAACACATGTAGGGAATATGTTTTTAACTCTCTGCTTTTATGGAAATCCTACTGACTTGAAACCCATTTCCTTAAAATATGTTAAGGGCCAAATCAACAGGACTCAGTACAAATTACACTTGGATTTAGCTTCAAGCATTTTGAAAGATAAATGTTATGTTGCTAATGGTCAGCATCAAAAACTGTCCTTCAAAACAAGACATTTGGAGAAAGAAAGTAACAAAGCCTTGGCATACCATACTCTGCACACAGCTACAAAAGGAATGCTTGTTGCAAATTTCACCCAAAATACTGGGGTTGATAAAACCTTTTAATTGCTGCTTTCATGCAGTTTTAAGCTGGATACACAAGTTAATGAACAATTTGTAAGCATCATTAAAGAAATACAGGAAAACCCACAGGGAAGCTCATTTATACATTAAGAAATTAGTCACTTCAATAAAAGCTAAAATTGGATACCACTAATTTCAAACTGATAAAACCCTTCTAAGTAGATTGGAACATTTGCAGCAGAGCATTTTGTCATGCTTAGGCTTAAGAGAGCAGCAACGTCAAGGCAGAATGAACCTTCAGAAAAAGAGAATTACTGCCTGCAGGGCTGCAGGCCTCGTGCTCCACAACACCCACCTGGCTCCAAAGATGTCCTTCTTGGCCAGATCAATGCCAGAAACCACCTTCACCCTGAGGATGCGAGACTCCTCCTGCAACAGAAAAAAAAGTGGCTTTAGTGTTTATGCTGTAGGTAATTTTGAGGAGCAACAAGAGGTTAGCAGACAGCAGGAGTGTCTCCTAGGCAGGATCTGGAAAAGAACCTCCTCTTGGAAGGCTTATCTGAATCCAGCCATGAGGAGTATTTGAGTCCAGTCAGAGCTGTTAAGAGTTCAATAAAGACAGAGTAAGAGCAGATAACAGTAATAACATCACAGCAATAATACTGCAACAATAATAGCAATAAAAGTAGAAGAGTATTTGCTGAACAGGGCTGTTTCACATCCTAAGTGATCCACATGCCATATATCCACTCTGCATTGACATTAAAGCTCTTCAAACACAAGGGAAATTATTCATAACCTTTTAGTAATGAGAGGTGTCTGTGGTGTAAAAATCGAGGGTGTACTGTTAAAAAGAAATCCTTACAATTACATTTTTAATCCTGTCTCACCACCTTGGTGTACGTGGAGAGCTCCAAATCACCATTCACTGACAGACAGCAAGTCCTGCAGGTGCACAGCACTGCAGCATCAGCCTGATGCTCAGTTTACCACTTCATTACATGAAGCCCTGAGAACATCAGTAAAAATGGCTTTTTTTACTTCCTTTTTTTTCCACCCTGTTTGAGCAACACAGGCCACCAGACTGAAACCTGGACAGTCTTCTACAGAAACAGGTTCTGCAGTCCCCCATATCAGTGATACCTTCTCTCCTCTGATAAGCCTCCCAGAGCTGCAAGATACTGGATTCAATTACAGTAACTTGACACTCCGTTCCTTGAAGCCTGGTCAGAAAACAATTACCCTTTCCCACAGGTTTCTCCCGGTCTGTTTGCTTTAGGCAGCTGAAAGCCAGACTCAGCTTTGTCAGCTGTCTTGGTGCAGATTTTCCGACTGGGAGGAAGGTCAGGACCAGCTCCACAGTACAGCCCCACCTGGGCAGCCCCACTCATCCCTCTGGAAGGACACGGGATCAGGAAACAAGAGTCCCACTGAAGCTGAGTGCAGGGCAGGTTCCACCCTGGCACACGTCCTGCCCGAGAACTGGCTGCACTGGAACAACACTGGAGACACAAATCCTTCCTGGAAACCTGGCCTGTGATATTCTCCCCAGCAGCACTAAACACTGCAAGGTATTTTCTAACTAGGGAACAGGATTTTTTTCCCCCCAAAAGAGCCCAAAGCTTACCTGAGAGGTGAACAAAACAGCACGTGAAAAACAACAATTCAATGGACTCGTGTTAGTGGATATTGAAACTTTTTCCTATGTACCATGTGCCTGATTTTCTAGAGTGGTTTTAATTTTCAAAAGGCAATGAACTTGCAAATTGTGATCAAGAGAATTCCTTCAGTAAGACAAGACAGCATAGAAAAACCCAAGCAGAAACTCAGACTGTTCAGACCTCACTGAAGTAGAACTAGGAGAAGTTGCAATAGCTGTTTCTATATTAACAATGCTAGTCAGATTCCCTCTAGCAAAGTCCAACATCAACTTTGCTAGAGTGGCATCTTCTTCCTGCACTCTGCATATCAACTGATTCAAAAGAAATCAGAGAAAAACAAACAATTCCCCCTCCCATAAAAGAGAAAAAAAGGCAAGAGGAACTCCCACTACTGGAGGATCCCTGAGTTTTGCAAGATACAAAAGATGATGCTCCAGATGATCGAAATAGTCTCAAAAACATACCTGAAGGGTCACATCCAGTTTAAGTATCCCAAAAGCTATGACCCTGTTCCCTCCTGTGAGGAGGCTCTCAGCCTCCCCTCAATACTGCAATTTAACAAGCAGAACAAGTGCTTTTGCAAATGTTGGTTCTAATTTTCATATGCACAAAATATGCATACGTACATGTAACATTTTAAAAAAAAAGTTAAACCACCTCCTCAGCTAGTGATGAGGTCTACCATATGTGCCATATGTATTAACTTTTGCTGACTCCTTGTGTGGCAATTTCTTCCTTTATCTCCAAGTGTGCTGTGTCTAGGTAAAAAAGGAGTTAAATTATTTCAGCAACAGTGAGGTGATCTCACCTCATTGTCCACCAAAAAATCAGATAAAGGATCGCTTGGCTGGGCACAGCCTGAAGCTCACTGAGTACCAATTACCTGATGCAGGTTTCCATCCAGCCCTCTCTGAAAAGACTGTACAACAAAATTAGGATTTTGGTTAGTTTTTGCTGTAAACCCAGGGCACAGTGACAGAGATCACTAACCACAGAAAAATTCTGCATGAGAAGACCCAAGATTCAAACCCCAAACAATAAAGAGATCCCCAGCACAAGCAGAGAATAGGATAAGGTTCTGCTCAGAGCTGAAGTTACATAGCAGAAAGAAATACTTGTCTGGTGATGAGATTAAACTGTATTCACCTTGTGTGCAGGAAGTGAACACCTGACTGCAATTGTTGTACTCCACTGAAGTCCCTGTGTTCTGTAAAGCACATATCCTAAGCTGCTTTTTGAAGCACAGTTCAAAAGAGAAGTTCAGCTCACCCCACAGAGACATTTTTCTCTCCTGTTGATAGAACATCTATCCACCTTGCCCGGAGCACAGTGAGCTGGAAGGGGCTCAGGTGCTGCCCCCCCAGCCTGGGTGGCTCCTGCTTGCAGGGGCCAGGCTGAGCTCTGTGCAGCCCCAGGGCTGAGGCTGCAGCTCCATCCCAGCACCCGCAGTGCAGAATGCAAGTGGGAATTCCAAGCAGCCTGTCTCGAGCACTGGGGTTCAATCCAGTGTGAGGCTGTGTGTGCAGCTGGGCTGGCAGGGGAGCTGTGGGCATGCCAGCAGCTGTCCCTGCCCCAAACCCAGCCTCCCCAGCTGCTGCAGCCTGCCCTCAGGGGCATGCTCACCTATTAGTGCTGAGCTCCACTGCACCTCTCATCCACACCAACTTCTGCTTTGTCCAATCATTAACACCAAGTTTACATAGTCCTGCCTTCCCAAAACATGTCAAAGGTTACAGAGCTCTCCTCTTTGCTGAAGGATAACCTTTACACAGGTTATGTTCTCTTAGCTGCAGTTCACAGTGCCATTTCAGAGGACTCAGCTTATTTAGGTGGAACCAAGCCATGGAACTGGAAGCCTACTACAGATCACAACCCAGACTCCATCAACAGTGAATAAACCTCAACTCACCCCAGAAAAGATGAAGGAAAACAGATGTATTTCCAGATTTAGGAGACTTTTGTATGTATATTTATCTGTATGATTCACATTTTGTTAATTCTTTGTTAAACACACACCACATTCACTTTCTCCAGTTGCTCTGGAAAGCCAAGTAATTTCTAAGACCCATTAAAGCACTTGCATAAAGAAAACGTATTAAGTCCTGCCCTTGGATTAGTAAAATATCCTGGAGCCGGCAAGTTTAGAGAAGAGTTAACAGCAGAAGAGAAGGAACATGGGTCAAACAGAGAGTCTTGAGCTGCCTTCTCCCCCCAGGCAGGGTGAAACGCTGCCAGTTCAAAGGGTGATCCAGGAGACACCGCTCAGCCAGCACCAGCTACACCCACACACAAGTGCTGTAAAGCAACCCCAACAAGCTTTGGAATGCACATCTGTATGAAAGGAAGGCACGGCAATGCAGCCTGGTGTATGGAGGAAAGCTGCAGATGTCAGCTTCCACCAGGACAGACAATCCCGTGACACAGGCAGCGTACCCATCAGAGAGCAGCCTGCAAGAACAATCGATGGGGTATAAAATTAGAAGGTTGACTCGTTTAAATGAACAGACAAGTGTGAAAGGCACAACGGCTGGATCAATACACACCAATATTTGAACAGCTGGCACGCAGACCAGGAAGACGAAGCATTTAACGTGTTTTCCCAAAGGAACATCAACCATCTCCGAGTGGAACAGCCCAAGGCAGCAGGCTCAGGCCTCCCCTATTTCCTGAGGCGCACACAGCCCGGTGGGACGCAGGCTGTGCCCCGGACCCCGAGCACACCCCGAGCACAGCGGGCCAGCACTTACCGGAGCCGCACGGAGCGCTCGGCCAGCACCGCGGCTCAGCCGCCGCCGCCGCCGCCGCCGCCTCCCCTCCCCGCACACGCGGAAGTCCAGCCAGGAGGAGGCAATAAATGACCATCACCCCGGCAACCAGGGGAAAGGCCGGCGAGCTTGGCTTTCACCGGCAGAGAGCTGCACCTGAGCCACGCTGGGGGAGTGCTGCTTGGGTTCAGCTTGGCTTTTTTTTTTCCCTGCTCTCTGTGTTGAGACATTTTTGATTCCAGCCCACGATAGGCGGCAGCGAGGTAAATTTCCACTGACTGCGAGGAGAGAAACCAGATCCCGCTGGAATGTTACCTGCACGCAGAGACTCTGTGAATCCGGTTTCATCCACTGAGCACCTCAGCTCTAGTTTTATTAGATCTCAAAGTTTGCAAAACATAACGTACTAAAAAAGATAACAGATCTTTAACTCAGTGATTTGGTGGCAAAACAAATCCAAATGGAAAAGACAACAAACCTTTAATTCAATGTTTTAACTGTGGCACTTCTGGTTTCCTGAATGAAAACTCAGACACAGAACTCGGTGTGCTACACACACACAGTCACCCAAACACACACTGCTTTAAACTCTCTCCATCTGCAGGGGCAAAAGTCAATCAGGATCTGCAGTTCCAAAGCAAAACCAAGTATGTGTCATCTACCTAATGGCCAGCGTTGGCCATAGCAAGCCTAATAACCACGTTAGGCTTCTCCTAAATCTCCCAGCAACTGAAACCTAAGTTCAATAGCAGCAGAGTTGAGCTGATTCTTACTTTGATTTGGTGGATTAAACCAATCCATATATGGCTGAGTGAAAAAAACCATGCTCTAGGAAGCTATTCCGCATCACCCTCCCGCAGGGAGTATTCCCAAACTGGCACCTCCCTAACATCAAACAATGCAGGGCAGCCCAGGAGGGAGAATCCAAGCAGGGTGCCCTGCATGGTGGGCTGTCACCATCACTCCCAGGGACAGCAGCTGAGAGCACCCCAAGGGAACAGCTCCATCTCTGAGGACATCACAGTGACTTTCTGAAAGCCACAGCAACAAAATGTGGTAAGTCTCACTAGAAATCTTGCAATATCTCACTAATCTTTAAATTCTCAGTGGCAATTTTGCCAACAATGTTTGATAAAATCTCAGTTGTGCAATGCAAACAAAACCATGCAGCAGGGCCATGACCCAAATCTCCACTCTCCTCTGCAAGTTCAGCACAGAAAACAAACTTAAAAGGTCACTTGGTTACAATTCATCTGGCTCAAGCAGGGACATTAAAATCTCCTTTCAGCTTCACCACAAGCAGCCTAGGAAGCCAGCTCAGGACTTTGTTCTTGCATGTGCTTATCACACTCCTCCTCACCAAATCCAAGAGTAAATCAAACTGTGCCTTTTCTTACCCACAGAGTTCTTTGCTGCAGGATGCAATGTATTTGTAAAAACCCCTTTATTTCCCCACAGATCGCAACACTAGAGCAATCAAACCTACAAGCTTCTGGAGAAAAGAAGGCTATGCAGTTTGGATCATACAGACCAACCACACCTACAAGCTTCTGGAGAAAAGAAGGCTATGCAGTTTGGATCATACAGACCAACCAAACCTACAAGCTTCTGGAGAAAAGAAGGCTATGCAGTTTGGATCATACAGACCAACCAAACCTACAAGCTTTTGGAGAAAAGAAGGCTATGCAGTTTGGATCATACAGACCAACCACACCTACAAGCTTCTGGAGAAAAGAAAGCTATGCAGTTTGGATCATACAGACCCTCCTGGCTACAGTGCACTGGTCAGTTCATGGAGCATACCTGGCCCTCCAGAGCACTCCTGGCCAAGCAAGGATCCTCACACAGCAGGAATCAAGACGAAGCAAACACCAGTAAGCAGTAAAAGAACTGCAGAGTTTGGAGAACTACAGTACTCATAAACTCATACTACAACAAAGTAGTAAATGCTTTACAATAGTGGTTTAGGTCCTGTTTCACACCCCTAAAGAAGAGGGACTTGATTTCCTTGGCTGCAGTGACACACTCAGCAGAAAAAGCACCAGGCAGAATTTCAGCAAGGCACAGGTTTACCTTAGAGGGACACTACAATGATGCTGCTCTTCCACAGGGACAAGGCAGCAGAAAAGAGCACACGGAACTGGAATGAGGAAGTGAGAACACAGACACCAGGAGTGTGCAGGGATCAAAGGCACCTGCACGTCGGTGACAGCACACGGGCCCAGGAGTCCAGGAACCCAGGCCAGTGCTGAAAGCACACAATTAACAACAAACAATCAAACCACAGAGCTGCCCACCTGGAAATCTGCTCACAAGGTGTTTTTGCTACATGTTTTAAAAACTAAGAGTTCCAAGTGAACTGTGATCTGTTTTCATAGAAACCCACTGAACTCCACGAGGTTAGATATACTCGAGCACCCTTAGCAAGCGTGCTGAACCAGGCCACCTGTGAGCTTTGGAAATACCTGAGAGGATGCAAAAGAACTTCATTTAATGGACCTGCTGTACTGCACAAGACTGCCTTCTCCTTTTTTAACTTTCAGACCTATTTATATCATTAAAAGACTGTTTTCTGCACACCCTCATTGACTGAGCTCTCCAGTGCCTCATGCAGCAATCACAGAATCATTACAGCTGGGTGAGACCTCCAAGATAACCAAGTCCAACCTCCAGCCCAATATCACAATGCCCACTAACACCCTAAGGGCAGGAGGGAATATTTGCTGAGTCATCTGTACGTGCCATGCATTTACAGCCCAGGAAATTCTCTTTCCAAAGGAAACCTTGATCTGGTTCTCTTTGGACAGGACAAGAGAAGTGTTTAATCTTTGGTGGGAGCAGAGAAAAAGAAAAGCATTTGGTACCTGTTGCTATTAAAAAACTGAACAAAGCTTTGACCGGGAATAACTGGAGCATTTGCAACAATCTGTGACCTGACAGTGACTCCTATATGAACTCAGCTTTAAAAATGAAAAAGACCCAAGAAAATCACCCCGACACCACACCCAATCTTGATATTGGATGACAGATCAGCACCAAGACCATCTGCATCCAAACTGAACATTTACTGTAAATTTCAACAGAAAATTCCTAAAGAGAAGTAAGGAACTTCCTTTTCTTCCCTCTGGGGATACAGAAACCAAACTGATTGATTAAAACATCAAGGTTTTATTTAAACAAGTACCCCACTTTCTGATATGCACAAACTACCATAAAGCACAGGAATTATGATTCTCTGTGTAGGACACTGGCAAAAGAACAAGGCAGGTTGGTTTAATTTCAAATCCTCATTATCCTCAGGTCAGGGTCCAGCAGTACTTCAAAACTGACTAGGCCAAAGAGAATCATTAAAAATCCACGTCCCCAGTGGATGTCTGCCAACCCCGTCCAGCAACAAGAAAGGCTCTGAATTCCCAATTAGCAGCCTGCAGTAAGGACTCACAGAAGGACCTGACAGGAGGACTTGCTTTCAAAGCAGCTGCTCTAGCACAAAGGTTTTTACTTTTCCCTAAATCATACTCTGATACACTTATATTTTAATTCTTTTTTTAAAAAACCATTAAACGTCTTGAACTGCTGCTTTGTGATCTCATGAAATGCACTAGGCCCTAACCATTCAAACTCTTTAAAAGTGAAAAATTATACCTTACACTTCATACAATCATTTTCACTTTTCCTACGTGAAATGGCACACAAATCCAGTGTAACACTGTATTTTAGACTATCAGTTGCCACAAAAATCCACTGATTTATCCAAAAGCCTCCACCAGTATGCAGCAGACATACCCACTCCCTGCCCGAATTCAGCAGCGATGTTACTCTGGTTAATGATATTCCCAACTCGGGGCCAGGCTGGGCAGGGCTTGGAACAAGCTGCTCTAGAGGAAGGTGTCACAGAGCAAGCAAAGATCCTGTACCAAACAGGGGAGGTGGAGCTGCACTCACTCCAGTAGCCCAGCTAGTCGCCAAGAGATCACACAAACATGTTTATGTAACCACAATCTATATTCCTGTTAGATATTGAATGATTCCAGACCATAAACCAGCAGCGGCTGCGCTGTTTAATGACAAAACACACATTCAATAAAAGCGTAATCCAACAATAAACTGTGATTGGAGGCTCATTTCTAACCCAGATAAGTCCAGGGATCGATTCCACGGCTCACACCCACAGGCCAGAGCTGCACCGCTGCCTGTTCCACCTGGAGGAAGGAGGCACAGGGAGCTGCTCAACCAGGCTTTGCTGGAAAAGCCTTGAGAGCAGGCAAACCACAGCAGCTGAGCAGGAAATGCCAGGGCAGCTGTTAAAAGCTGCAATAGCTCTGAACGTGCCCAGTCTCAGAAAGACACAGGGCTCACACCCGTGTGGCAGGCACCAGGCTGGCAGAAGCGTTCACCGAGGGAAGAGCTGCTCACACTGCCGTTCCTTTGGGATACAGAAGCCACAGTCACGGCTCTGCACAGCCCAGGCAGTGCCTCCAGTGAGGCAGGGCTGCTGTCACTGCCCCACAGAGGCTGGGAAAACGGATTCACTTGTGCCTCACTGGCCAAAGGCTGCTGGGGCAGAGGCAGAGAGGCTGAGGGAGGTGGGTTTGCTCAGGCTGGAGAAGGCAGTAACTCCAAATCCCTATGGATCATAGCCTGGCACCTGCAGGGAATTCAGCCTGTACCTTCCACTTTCTAGCTGTTGTAATAGCTTACCTGCAATAGCTCTAGCTCAGAGCAGAAGTTGGGAATGTTTTCACAGAGACACTGCATTTTCTGACACAGTTTGATTTGTTGCATGAATCATCCTATTATCCAACCAGAAATTAAATTAGATCTTCCAGCTCTTGGCTGCAGTTAATAATTAATGTTACTGTATGAGTTTCCAACCTCCCCTGGTGAAAAAATTCTTCCAAACACATTAACATTTCAGTGAGTGGTGTTGTCAGTCACTCCAGCAGTTCACTTCTTTAGCTCCTTTTCTTCATCTTGATCAAGTTTCTTTTTTTTAAAGAATAACAAGTCATAGCCTCTAGCAGCACCTCTTATCCATTAAGGCTTTGCTCCCCAAGAATTCCTCATTTGGGGGAAGAATGCCTCCATTACAGCCTGTGCCCAGATTAGGGGAGAAAAACCAGCCACTCAAACAGTGAAAAGGCCAAGCCATCGGGGAAGGGATCTGCTCTCACCAGCAACATCTCGTGTCAGGCTTTTGGATCCTGCTTGTAGCCCTGCTGTTTCCAACCCACCGGCACACCATGCTCTGCCTCCTTCTCCCCCTTCCTTTCCTGCTCACTTTACAATCAGCAGCCCTTCACAAAGACTTGACTCTTTCTGTTCATTATGAGCATTTATTTGTTATATAAATGGATAGCCTTGGGCTAGCAGGCTCTTCCACAAGAGAACTGTGGTGTCTCACAAAGAAGAAAACTGTTCAGTTACTAATCCAGGCTAAAGGCTGACTAGATTTGGGCAATTGAGCAGGAGCAAACACAGCTCCTCCTGGCTGGAAGCACAAATCCCACAGTGGAATTCTTCACTTCTTCTCCAGTGCGTCCACTGACATACAGGGATAAGTTATAAACAGCCAAAGATGAGAACAGAATTTAAGGTGGTATGAAAAATAACTGGAGTAAAAGAATATGCCCAATGCAGGAGACTGAGTAATTCAGCTGCAGCTCTTCCCCATGCATACATGCACTGAAGGTGCTTTTCAAGAGGAAAAAAGTAGGTACTATCTTAATTTAAAGGCATTCTTTTTCTTTTCATGGAATATGCTTGTCTTCTACACACTGTAAAAGAACAGACTCTAAAGAGAAATACAGTGATAGTGATACTGAGTGCTTCTTTGGTTTGTATCAGTAATTTCTGCATATACATTGATGGAAGGCTTGGAAGGGTTTTAGGGGGGTTGGAGTGTTGCTTGCATTGGTTGTTGGATTTGGGGTGGCAGTTTGTTTTGATTTTTAGTTGTATTGATTGCTTTTGGGGAATTCCTTCCAAATTTGTGACATTCTATCAATAAATAGATTGTTGCCAGACCAAGCTCAGAGGTTAGCTCAGTCACTTGTTCCCAAAATGGTACTTGACACTGACTAGACTAAGAAACACTCATTACAATATTCAGCACTCATTATCTAAAACAAAGGCTGCACTTTGTGTCCTGCCAGGCATTCTGGATGCAAAGTGGGGCTCCATGCCCCGAACAAAAGGCACATTCAGAATCCATGTTTTGCAGAAGGGCTGCAATAGGGTCAGTCATTCAGCATCCCAGAGCAGGACCCTGTCCCAGGGAAGCACAGATGCATGTTCCTCAAAGAGGCAGAAAAGGAAGGGAGCAGAGGGCACAGCAATGCTGAACTCCTCAGGCAAGTTACAGGCAGGGCATCAGCCTCCACAGCAAGCAGCTATGTAAAGAAATGACTGCTTCTACCTGCTCATTCCTGACCCTGTATCCCATTGCTGCCTGCAGAGATGATGAGGTACACACAGGGCTGGATGCTCCAGACACCCCAAGGTCCTTTAGAGAGCTCAGTCAACAACCTCGGGAATAAAGAACAGCATTTTTCTTCCAAGAACACAAATGCATGTTACAGTGACTGAAGCACAGCAGTGAAAAGCTCTTGGGATCACACAAATTAACACAAGTCTGAAGAACAAACTCCATTTCCTCCAGGCAGGTTCAAATGAAGTCACATCTCCTTCCAGAAATAAAGACACGATCTACACAAAGCCCAATTTTCGTACAAAGCAAAGAGAGAAAACCAGCTTGGAGCTGCAGAGCCCAAACTGCAGTGGCACAGAACTGCCTCCTTTAACAGGATCCCACTGGAGATGGGCACACACAACCTAACACATTCCATGGCATGGTGTCTGTCCTGTATGCAAGCCCATACTGCAGCTGCTTTTACTGAACACAGTGAATGTGCTCCCAAGATCAGGGAACAGCTCCAGAAAACACAAATGCTGCTAAGGAGTTTGTGACACTGAGCAAAAAAACCCGAAGGTGCCAGGCACAGCAACACCCTGAGGGCAACTAAATCAAATCAAACCACCACACCTGGGTCAGCAGTTTGCTTTGTGAAGACTTAGTCTGTGTAAAGCACAAGACCCAAAATATGAATGAGGGTGGCTGTGCTGAGATTTATTCAGCAAGCAGAAAGTTTGGTGCAAAAAAGTTTACAAACCCCAAACCTCCTGGAATTGCTGTGGCATCCAGGTAAGCTCCCCTCATCCCAAGCCCTGCAAGGAACATGGCTGAGCACTGAGTATGCTCCTGCAGAGCCTGGCAGTGCCTCCTAAGCCAGGGAGTCAGCCTGGCACACAGCACCAGCTAAGAGCTGCTGAACCCCAGCCTGCCTCCCAACACGGGCTGCAGAGACAACAGGAGCAGCTCCAGCCCTGGGCAAGGGAAGGCAGCAACCTGTGTGGCACAAATCACAGCCTGCCTTGTGAAAAGGAGCCTGAAAGCCACTGCCCTTGAGAAACAGCCTGCCAAGGAACAACTTTATGGAGTAAGCTGGAATAATGAAAGATTCTCACAATTTGTTTTCCCAAGTAATTGCTTGAATGTAAAAGGGTAAATTTTATTTAATAATGAGAGTGCTGGCCAACCCAGCAGACATCTTCACTGGCACACAAAGCCTACTATGTAATTTGGTACTATCTTCTGATAGAAATATCCAATATTTCTGCATCCAGAGCAGCAAAGTGCTCTCTCTTCCAACAGCCCCAGCTCTCAAACAGTGATCTGGACATCTTTCCTTATCCAGCCTTCCATAAAAACTAAAAGTGAGGTCAGAAAACTGTAAAAAAACAGTAAATCAATGTACTCCCTGTCCTATGCCATCATGTACCTCCTGTCTCTAATGCACCTTCCAAGCACTGAAAGCATTTATGGAATATTAGGAAGGAGAGGAAGAAGGAGACTTTCTCCATGAAAAAGCTTTTCAGAGGTGATCACACAGTGCAGGCTGTCCTCTGTCTCAATTACCCACAGTCCTGTCTTTCTATCTGACTGGAAGACTCGAGATTTCTCAGAAAGAAAAATCTCCTTAGTGTCATTGAAACAGCAAGGATGTTCCAGTCTGAGCAGCACCACTCCAAGGACTGACACAACACTAATGGGCAGTTTAACAGAGGAGAAGGACTTCAACCTCTCCTGAAAACTGCAGGGAGTAGCACCTCTATCTGGGAGACAGAAAGGGCACAGACTGCAACCAGAGATCCCAGATGAAATCCTAGGGTCAAGAATTGGCCCCAATGCTGGGCACAAGCCCCTCACAGCAGAGACCACCACGCTGGCCTTCCGCCTCTGCTTGCTCTTGAGTTTAACACTGAGCCCCAGGGACACGAGTGAGAAAACAAGAGGCAGCAGAACTGACACCACCAACCATATCCACAGGAAACACACGGCCAGGTGAATGCCAGAGACAGAGGAGACCAGCAAGCCCTGCTAAGGGCTGTGAACAGCTGCTATCACACAGAGCTCCTGGGTTTTGGCACACAGCACACTCAGGGAGCACAAACACACAGTATGTTCCTCCTGAGGAGCTGTCACACAACCAGTCTGCACCAAAGGCCAGCTGGGGGAGGCAGGGAGTTGCTGCCAGCTCTGGCCTCCAGGACAGGGACAGCACCTCAGCCCTTGGGGTCAGCCTATCCCCAAGGCAGCACCAGTACCCAAGAGCTCAGAGACACCAGCCCTGGGGAGCCACCCCAGCCCCAGGACACAGGCAGAGCCTGTCTGACCCCCTGATGGCAGCTACCTCAGGTCACACATGCAGCAACACCTGTGTGACCACCCTGGTGTCCACCAGCCCTGGCTGGGGATCAGCTACAGCACCACCTCACCTTCCCAGGAAACATCAGGAGTGCTAAACCACCCAAACCAGCCGGTTTCCACAGCAACAGTGAGCAGTGACACACAGAGCTTCTGTAGCACACCCTAGCCTTACCAAAGGCTAGCTATCTATGGGCATGTGTGCTCCAGCCTGCAGGGACACGGGGCTGGGGACCCCAGCTTCACTTCCTGAACGCCACCGTTCTGGGGTCCTACACAGAGGGGACCAAAAGTGGTGAGTGCTTAGTGATTTCCCTCACCAGCTACAGCTGCAGCAGCCAGCCCAGCACTCACCTCTGACCTCCCTCTCACACAGAAGCTGCTTCCTGTCCAAGTTTTGGGAATTTGAAACAACAACTTCACCCCCTGTAGGGCACAGACACTCAGAGCTGCTGGGAGCCATGCAGGGTACAGGTACCTGTACTGAATTACAGCTGATCACCTCTCACTGAGTGAAATGAAACAACACAAATGCACGCACAAGTAGCTCAGAACTGAACTGACCAGACCCAAAATAAAATGACAGCAGCATAAGGCATTAAAGGTAAATTCTCATGATGTCAGCAGGCTGAAGAAACCACTCAGGGTTTTGCTAAATCAATTCAAGCAGTGTTAAGAGGCATTTCTTTAAGAACAATGTCAATCTAAACAGTGACTAAAGCTATGACTGAAATGTTTTAAAATATGCACTAGTCCCAAGTCAAATTTTGGCTAAGGAAAAAAGTGACACAGATAGGCACATCATATAAGGAGGTCACCATAAGACTTGAAAACACCTTAGCTACAAACACCAGCATCTTAACTCAGCAGACTTGGAGCCAGTCACTAACAGTTTGTGAAGGGCCCATGGTTTCAACAGCTTCCAAAGGGGCTCTGTCTGGATCCTGCATCAGGAACATGCAGGAACATGGTGACAAATGACCTGGCAGGTAATCCACACCCAGCCTGTAACCACTTAGCACAGTCTGGTTTATGTTTGACTTTCAAACTACAACAGAAACTAGCTAAGACAAAACCAAAACCTGACTGTGTGACTTGACTGGGCACAACCTCTAGTACAGCTGCAGGATGTCCCTGAAAAAAACAACTTACCTTGTTCCCAGAGAGCCAGGCCAGACCTACAGGACAGGGGGATGTGCTGGCCTTTGCTGCACCCACCTGTGCCATTCTGTGGTTCCAGCGTGGCACAGGCACCCCTCCTTGGGATGCAGCTGGCTCCTCAACAGGGATAAGTTAAATCTCAGCCTCAACACAGGGCAGGAGAATGCAACATCATCTTTATCATGCTAATTAGAACACAGAATGAGAATGTAGCTTCTGGCTAAGAGAGGCAACAGAAGCATCAGGATAATCCACTTCGTACAAAAAACAAAATTTGGGAAAAAATATCTATGGTGCTGCCTCAAAAAGAGAACAATCCATTCAGGTTTGCTGCCCATTATCTCTCCTAAAGGCCCACATCCAGCTCTGTTGTGCAGCCCTTCAGCCAGCAGGGACACTGTGAGGAGCCAGGTGTGTCACAGCATTGCTGGGAGCAGCCTGCCCTGCCAGGGACAAGCACAGAGCAAGGCTCCTTCCCACGGGGAACAGAAAGTGCCTCCTCCGGCCACGGTAGCAGGAGTGCTGTTATTCACACACACTCCAGCCCAGGCATGCACAGGCATTTACCTGAGCCTGAGGACTGACTGTTTGTCTATGGACACTGGGAATAAGGAATAAAACAGTAAATTACCAAACTGGACCAGATGGAACTGAAACAAACCAAACAGCAGCAAGGATGAATACCCAAACGCGAGCCTCCACCACTTATCCAAAACAAGCCCAGGCTGTGCAAGGAACGTGCCCCTCACTGTGGCACACAGCACCTGAGCTGCCCAAGCCCCCACTCCTTGGACTGGGCAGCTCTGCACCTCAAGTGCCCACCCACCCACCGGGATGGGTGCTTTAGCACTAAGACTGCATTTTAACAAAAGGGGGGGAGGCACATATGAAGTGAGGCAGGGAGGTGCTCCTGCAACCCTGAACACTACACAGTGACACCATTACCACAGCTATAAAATGGAGCTGCATGTAAGCAAGACCTGTCCAACACAGAGCATTTTCAAGTTCTCTCAGCCCAACTGTTACAAACAATGGCCAAGCCATCAAACATCACTGTGCCAAGAGCAGAGGTTAGAGAAGCAAGTCCACTGCTCATCACTGCTGCTGCTTTGTTAATGAGGCTGGATCAGCACAAGCACAAAGCCCAGACACAGGTTTGTCCACACACCACTTCTCCCTCACACCACTCCCCCCACCACAAACAGCAGCAACGGTCAGCTCCAGAAATCTTTAAAGAAAGGTTAAAAACTCCACTTGTTTGCTAGGGAATTCATCCATTTAACATTCCCATATGACTACAGATGAGCTGCTTTTAGACAAACTTCATCAGACTTCATCAGGGCCAGGATTCTAGCCAAAGCTCTGGATTCACGAGATCCACAATTTCACAGCTCACAGCCACCAAAGAGCAAGTGCCCTCCCTGCACACACACCCTCCACCACCACCCCAGCAGCTCATGCCACATACCTCTGCCTTCCATCACCTTTTCAGAAGTCACTGCAACTCCACAGCCCCACAAGGACACGGGATGCTGTCTGCAGATTTGTACTGGGCCACGGGTGTTCAAGAGAAAGCAGCTTCTCTCTTTCAGCACTGCAAATCCACTAGATTTGTGTGGGCTGCTCCAGAAGCCATCAGCCTCGACTCCCTCTGCTCAAGCAGAGGGTGGAGGTGCAACTGAACTGTCCTGGGATCAACCACTGAGACCAGCACCAGCTGAAGGTCCTCAGCACATATTAAAAACCAGCACCAAATGAAGGTCCTCAGCACACCACACACACCCAGCAGTGCCACAAGGGCCCACTGCTAAGGAGGCAGCCACAACAGGCAACCCATAAATCATTTTAACAGATCAGGCTGAAGTACCTCTGATGGGAGCAGCCAGTACAGCCCCATTTCCAGGCACCTGGGCTGCCTCCATCACCCACGGTCTCAGCCTGGCCTCCTTTATCCCACCCCAAATCCCAGCACTTCTGTGGGGAGACATTTTTGTCCACATGGCTTCCAGAGCAGCATGCTGCAAACCTTACATCCAGTGCCACCAGGAAGAGGCCAAAAGCAGATTTTCCCCACCACACCAGATTCCAAACAGACCATCCATGAGGGAGTCATCCCAGGACACCTTCTCCTGCACACGACTCATCGCTCCCATCCCTACAAAAGCCCACCATGAATCCAGTGTGATCATCTACATAACATAAAGATGCTCAAAGAGAGGCAGACTTTGAAGTGCTTTCAATTAAAACCAACACAGATTACAGAACATACTTTCCACCCTCAAGCCAGGATTATTCAACACTAGGATGTGCCAAAGGAGAGCGGCCTGCATGGTTGTGCTCCCCGTTCCAAACCGTTCTGCTCCTCTCCAGCAGATAAACCACATGGAAACAGGAAAACCTGACTTGAGCTGGCAGGACACCAACACAGCCACACTGATCCCTGCAGTGAGGCACAAAAATAAGGTGCTGTGGCTTAATGGCAAAGCCCAACTCGTTCATGGAGTGATTCCTCAGAACAGCCAGTGCTCTCACAGCTGGAGATATTTATTTTGGTTACAGGCAAGGTTCCTAAATCCCAGAAATCAGGATTCTGACAAACACCTACAGCCTGCCAGCACACAGGAATTATGGTCAAATGGAGGGAGGAAAAAAAATGAACAATTACAAATACACACATCGAGTCTGTTGCCAGTGAAGACATCACCTGGCAGATAGAACACACCTCAATTAATTCCATAATCCATCTCAGAAATCAAGTTTCTGGATTTCTTTTGTTGGGGCTTTGAGTTGTTTTTGTAGGTTGGTTTATTTTTAACTATTTTAACTGCAATTAGCTTCTAGGCCTGTGCAATTTAGCCACATCTCTTATTTTAAAATTAACTACTGGTCCTCTACAGAAAACAATCCCTTTCCTAAGGATTTGGTTTTCTTCCTTCTTTCTGGCTGGGGAACGGAAATACAGTGGGAGCAGGGGGAGGGAACACTCCAGCACTAGAAAGTGCACGGCATGACTGTTAAATAGTTCTGAAAGCCAGAGCTGCAGTCGCAGGTAAACCCTGCCAGGTGTTAGCACTGACTAGCAGCAGCTCCAGCCCTGAGCACAGCAGCAGTAAAACAACATTCCTTCCTCGCAGTGCTGGAGGTGGGAGTCACCCAGCCCGCACCACATTCCTGGCCAGCTTACCCAAAATAACAGTGTACACAAGATTACACTGCACTTCTTCCCGAAAGGGGACACGGCTGCCCCGCAGCACTCCTACTGCTACAGCGAAACCCTCCTCTTCAATACAATGAAACATTTGAGGGGAAGTAGCAGCGAAAGCAGAAGATGGAGAAATTTATGGAAGTTAATGAGATTTCTCTGCTCATCAATACCAAAATTTAATCATAATTAAATCAAGCTACTTTTGCACATTGTTAGCACATCCACGACTTTCTGTTGACTGAAGCTGTTGGATAATCCAGCCCTCACTGCTATTACAAGGCCTGGAAGTTTCCAGCTTGCCCAGGAAGTCCCAGTTTATACTGCAGAGTTTAATTAAGCAAAGGTCTTGGCCCATCCAGTCTTCTGGGACTGAGAGGTTGTCAATTCAGGCCAATCCAGCAGAAATCAGTAAGCTGCCACCAGGCTGCATGCACAGCACCACCTCTGGATCCTACAGCACCTGTGCAGGCAGCCCGCCCCACAGCAGCAGCCGCGCTTGGTTCAGGATGGATAAACATTGTATCTCACAGAACCTTCCACTGGCTGGAGACACAGCACCAGCCCAGAAATGCAGGGGCGAATTGTTCCCACGACACCCTGAGATGTAACACCGACTCCCTTCTGATAAGCCCATTGGCACTCGTACCGCGCCTGGTGGAATTTTCAAAACAAAGCACAGAAAATCCCGTCAGAGATTTGTGAGCCGTAACTCCCAGCACAAGCTGTGCCGGGGGGGGTGCCCGCTCACCAACAGGTGTGGGGCTCCCAGGCCGTGTTTGCTCCCCAGGAAAATGGCCCCTGCGCAGGGAGAGAAGCGGAGCTCGCGTTTCGCATCCCGCAGCGCCCTCCAGCGGCCAGCCCTGCCCACGGAGCGCTCAGCCATCCCCCCGGCCGAAGGCACAGCCACGGGCTGCCCCACCTGCACACCGCCCAGAGCACAGGGAACAGCCCGGGACAGGCAGGGCCATCCGGAACGGGCTATCGCTAAAACCAGCACACCTCGCCTCCCGCAGAGCCTCCTTCAATGCCTTTACACTCATTTTATGATAAAACTGGAATTTACTCAGTGTCAGCACTAGTGACCAAAACATGCCAATAACTCATCAAAAGCTGGTTTAAAATGCAGGCTGTTATAAAAATCTATTGACCTCCTGAGAACCACAGCCTACTTTGATATTCTGCCACACAAGTAGATATGCAAGCCTTGTCATTTATGAAATGCTTCCTTACCTGGACTTTTTAATCACCATTTAAGGCTTACATGCTATCCCTGAAGCCAGTGCACTTAGAGTCTATAAAAACAATTCAGGGTCAATAAAAAATTCACTATTCTGAATTGCTTATTGCTAAGACACTGTCAGTGCTGTGACCAGGGGAGGCCCCTCACACTCAGACGGCAGAGCGAGGCTTTTACGTAACTGGAATATTCAGAGCAGAAACAACAGAGCTCTCATTTAAAGGCTCTGTGTTCAGTGCTGGTGACAAAGGGTGCATCTCAAGGGGTTTTCACAGAAAGCCTCCAGCTTCAGGTACGCAGTGGCTGCGCTGGAGCTCATGGGGCCAGGGGTGCCTCCCTGGGCAGATCGGTCCCCCCACACTGCCCATTTCCACCCCAGAGCTGAGGAGCCACAGTGGCCACAAGCTGCTTCTCCAGCACATCAGTGCCCTGCTCCTTCAGGCAGTGCCACAGCAGCTGCTGCTCCAGTGCTGCTCCAGGAGCCGAGCTGGTGGCCAGGCGATGAAGGGATGTGGCTCTGGACCCCAGCACAGTCCTGGCAGGGCTCTGTGGGGACAGCCTGGGCTCAGGAAACACCTCTGGCCGTGGAAGCCAGATGAGCAGCAAGGCACAGCCTCACCACTGAGGCCACACGAAAGGAAACATCACCTGAAATCTAACTGCTGCCATCTACAACAGACACTGCCCCAACAACTCAGCGTTGCTATTACTTCCAAAGTTTGTGGCTGGCTTCAAAGCAAAGTAGAGAAATCCAGCCCTGAGCTCTCACTTCGCTGCTGTCACCAAGCCCAGGCAGGGAGGGAAAATCACAGCCCTTCTCCTCCCCAATAAATCCTGCTGATCATGAGCAATAACATCGTTATCTTGAGGCCTCTGCAGCCCCATCTCATGGATCTGTTAACATGACACTCGAGTACTGGGAAGGAGACACCCCTGAGGGAGATCATTCCAGAGCAACAAATCCAGCAGGAACATGTAAACACGAGGCACGAAAGGCAAGCTCCCATATGCCTCAATCTGAAACAGTTTGCACAGACAGTTTATCCAGCACAGCACGAGCTGCACTTCACCACAGCACCACTGTGCAAATCTTGGCTTATTCTTTACCCTAATGGCAGACCCAGTACAGGTGAGCCTGTGCTTTACAGGAATTCATCCTGTCCTTAGGAGCCATTTCCATCATACTCAGAACTGGGCTTGTTTCCCTTTCCCCAAAGTGTGTCTCAGTAAAGTGAAGCACCACACAGGATCCTGAGGTCCTGAAATCCTTCAGGCTTCATTCCTCAGGCACAAGGCTTTGCCCAGCACAGCGCACAAGAACTAAGATGAAAGGTTAGGCTGCAGTGATTACATGCAGAATTATTTATCTTGAGGCATATGGGATTGTATCTCACACACTGAGATAATTTCAGGAACATAAGATCCTTTTGATAATTTCTAAGGAATGACAAAATGTCATCTCAGTAGGAAACTTCTAACTCCAATTGACTCAATCACAAGTCACAGAAGTTAAACAGAACTTGAAAAGAGAAGAATGCTGGAACTCCAGAGAGCAGTCTCACATATGCTTTCCCCCCAATTTTTAACCTTTTTCCCCTAATATTTTAAAGTATAAAAAGACAATCTTCAAGGATCTTTTTTATGAAGTCCCATTCTTTATTCAAGCAAACAAGATCCAAGGAGCTGCAAGTTTTGCTTCCATCCAAGGACACTGAGAAAGCAAAATATTTGTGGATTTGTGTGGGCAACATTTAACTCTCAAGAAACTCAAACCGAAACAAACAAGAGGTACGCTTCATTCATAAATATTTTCTGCTACAAAGGGCTGCAAGTTTATATATACACTGATATTTTGAGATTGCATGAAAGCACCCAAGCTTCCAGGAGCCTGTATAAATATTATTTCACAGAACTGCAAAGGGGCTGAGGTTGGCACGAGCCTCTGGAGTCACCCGGATGTCTTCTAAGCCAGAGCTGGCTGCCCAGGCCTGTGTCCCGATGGTCCCCAACAGCCTCAAGGATGGAGCTCCAACACCCTCTGGGCAGCCTGGCCCAAGGAAAAACTGGCAAGATATGAATCTGATTTACAACTACTTTAAAGTAATTAATATAAAGCACTTCACAGTTCAGGTTTACAAGGAGGCTGATCTGTGAACACAACAGGGTCTGCCACGACAAACTGCAAAGGTTGGCTCATCCCCTGTGACCCAGTGACCCCCAAATCCCCAAGAGCCAAGCGTCCCAGTACCTGTGAGAGTCCTTGGGCAAAGGGGCAGCGTCCCCGTGGAAGGCACCCTGTGAAGCACAGCTCCCCACGGGGATGAGGGCAGGCCCTGCTCTGCAGACACGCTCCCAGCCCAGGCCTGCTCCACGCCTACCACACACATCAGCTGTGCAAGCAGCAGGGAAGCCTGTGCCTCTGCTCTGTAGCAGAGATTGCTGCTTCTCTCTCTGGAGAGCACTCAGCAAGTCCAGCTTGCATGTAAATCACTGCATTTTCCAATCAGCAAATGTGCCAGGAGTGGAAGCCCTGCACAAGGCCACTCAAAGCCCTCCAAAACCCCTCTACAACAGATCTGCAAACTGCATTTCAAACCCAGGCAGGAACAAAGGAAATGAATAGGCTGAATATGTCCACATATGCAACCCAGCCTCTCACAGCTCCCTCACAGCTAATAGAGCTTTGCTTTCCAAAAAATGATGAGCCAAGTCCAAGCCAATGCTAGCGGGAAGTCATTACCACACAAGCCAGCATGCAGAGAGCTGTCAGCACACCTTCCTCAGCCCTCTTGAGCTTTACTAGAGCTTTCTTACAGCCACCTTCCTGAGAGAGACCATCCTCCCCCCCTCCATGCTCTCCTCTGCCCATTACTAGAGACTCAACAGCAGGTCAGGCTCTCAGGGTCATGAAACTACAGCCCAACAGGCTGTGAGTACCACCTGCACCCGTCCCATGCCACCCCTCCCTCAGTCCCTTCTCCCTCTTCCTTCCATCCTATTTCCATTTGTGGACTCCTGCTGTAGTTTTAGATGGTCACCGCTCTTCCTGAGAAGTGTCCAGCATCAGCAGCTGCACAGCAAAGCAGGAAACAAAGCACAGTCTCCTGTCCCTCAGGCAGTGTGGCTGTGGTCACCACTGCAGCTGTGACATTGGTCACTGCTGAGAGACCAGTGTTTCTTTTCCCAGCAGCTCCTTTTCCAACAGCTTAGTTTTACCTTGGGAGATGAGTGACAAATGCATCTCCTTGCCCCCTGCTGCACAGGCCAGGCCCCCAGCACCAGCTGGGGCTCAGGATCATGGCAGGAGCAGCCCCTGCTCTCGAGAGATCCCTCCATCTCCAAGCCAAGGTGAGAGCAGCCAGCACATTTCTGCCTGGATCCGTTTCTCTTTAGCATTCTGTGCAAGTACCAGCATATGTCGAGGCAGGGACAAAAGACACAGCGAGCGCACACACAGCAGAAAAGGCAGCAGCCAAGCTCCAGCATGATGTTCTCAGCCACCTCCCTGGGACCCGGCAGGGTGGCCCAGCTTTCCCTTTTCCTCACAGATCACACTTGCTAATATAAGCACAAAAGCAGCTCCAACCAAATGTCCTGGAATGCCCATGTTGGGAGAGCAAGGCCCACTGCCTTTAGCTGTCCCCTAAGCCTGTGCAAAGCCCCCCAGCAGCCCAGGAGCAGGCAGGATCCCCCAGGCCCCCCAGGAGCAGGCAGGATCCCCCAGGCCCCCCAGGAGCAGGCAGGATCCCCCAGGCCCTCTGGCAGCCCCGGGGCAAGCAGGGCCCTGCAGATGGCTCGGCAGTGGGCCCAGCTACCTGCAGGGTCAGGCAATGCTCCGGGGCTGGCCAAAGCTGCTTGGGGACAGATGCCAGGCACTGCTGCGCTCATACGAAGGCTTATGAACAGCCCAAGGAGGGGAAGGCTCTCCTCCGCTGTTGTGCTTGCCATCTACACCACCCAGGCTCCTGCAACACCCTCTCTTCTCCCCTACCTTCACACACATACAGATTTGCAATCACTCAGCTCTCAGCTTTATAATTTAACAACAACAGAACGACACCCACCCCTGCCCGGGAAGCTCCTTCCCAATGAGAATGAAACGTTACAGTCATGCAGACTCGGTGCCTCTGAAATACACCAGGTAAGAGATATTGTCTGTCAGCTTCACAAGGCAGATGTTTTTAACGTTAGTTTCTTCTACACCACAAACAGACTGACACATCACCCGTTGTGCTCAGCCCCACAAAACCGGAAGCAATACTGTAGCAATTACTATTCACTCCTATAAAAATAAAAGCAATACGTGTGCTCCTAACAGCCGATACCCTGAAACCACAGCGCTGTAATGCAGCCTTGCCCACTGCTGATGCTCTATGACACTGGCTCCTAAGAAAAGGAGCACCTGACCAAGGCAATGAAACAAAAAGGACATTAAATAAGATTTTTAACATTCACCTAAAGTAAACCGCACTGTTCTCCTCATGCCTGTACGATTTGTTTGGTTCTGCAGAAAACATCGGCTGATAAAGCCGGCACACGGTGATTAGTTATCGCGGCTCCTACCCCGCTTATCAGCTCCATCTGCATTGGGGCCAGGCTGTGTCTGACACGGTACCCGGCGCACCGGCCCGCGGCCGCTCCCCGGGGACACGGGCAGCGCTGCGGGGAGGAGGAGGCGGCGAGGGGCGGCCGCCCCC